>OY755182.1:5101215-5701215 GCA_963576735.1 Bedellia somnulentella | reverse complement strand
TGTAGTAGTAGGAGTTGTAATATATAAGATAAGTTCATGTATTAAAATACTACCCAGTTTTTCTTCACAAACATTTTCCCTAGCTAAAACAGCCTTGACAAATAAATATGACTTCAAAAAAAGATAAATTTGTCTAGACTTGATCCGGGATTTGAACCTGAAATCTTTGTAGTGGACGTAGTGGTATTTTTAACTCAAGCTTGTAGATTTGGCTGAATATAAGTAACATTTTTTTTATATAACTGCAAACATATCGTTTTTTATTTTCAATAATTTATAAATATTTGGGTAAATATGTAAATTTATCAATATTAAACTTACAAGCTTTTGAAGATCATAAAACCACATTCAGAGTAACGACTTCAATTTCGAAAACAACCTGTTCAAATATTTTTTGTCGTCACGACTGACACCTAATCTACTTTGTAAAATAACTCTGTGTCCCTTTGTCACTTGTCATCATATCAATGACAAACCTGCAAACAGGCAAAAAATGACTTTTACCGTCCTAAGAAGCCTTCTATGCACAAAACAGCTACAATGGGGAAGCGCCACTGAATAATTACACAACAAAACCCAAGTGACATTTCTAGGGTTGTCATCCTTTTAGTGTGGCCAGCGGCGGTCGAATTCGATTCCTTTGTCGGTGGAGATTTAATTTAAATCTTTTGTTGTTTTTTTCGCATGCAATGTCCCTGGCCACCCACAGTGTAAGGCATAGCGTGAAATGAGTTGCAATGAGATAAGCTGCTGGCGATGTATGTTGGTACAGATATGCTTGCTTGTATTGTATTCGCATGTTGCCTTTGGTTTTAGCGTATTTTATTCTTGAATGCATGATTTCTCCTTTTGATTCGCAGTATATCTGGTGAAACAACACTATCTCACTGAAGTGCTGTAATACTGTTGCTTTTTAAACTATATATATTTATTGTATTTCTAAAACGTATATGTGTATTTTATTTAGGTATTTGTATTGCTTGTATATATAAAAGTATGTAGTTATTTATGTATGTGTTCATATTCGTTAAATATCTATATTATTTTGTATGATTAATATTTATATTGTTATTTAAATTAAATAAGTTAGTTTTAAGTAAGCTTAATAGATTATTATGTTTTATTGGCCTTGTTTTGTGCATCTACCCAAATAATTAATTTATCTATCTCACCTTCCAAAGGTTGTCTGGAAGAGACCGCTTTTAGCGATAAGACCGCCGATTGTACATCACTGTAAACTGTTTGATCATATTATTATTTTTGTAAATTTGTGTTTGATGTGCAATAAAGAGTTCTATTATTAATTATTCTATTCTATATTTTTTTTGTACATAATAATGTAAATACTGTGATTTTTTGTAGAATGTACTGTTTTAAAATTTAATTAATCTCTACTCTATAAGTCTTATGTAAATGTATGTTTTCAGGTTTTGTAGGTGTTCACAAACGAGCCAAGAGAGTTATTAATTATGTATTCTAGATTTTCTACTACAGCTTCAGCTATGAGGATTATGTGAGGAAACCCACATGGCTGAGTGGTACTTAGTCATGTGACAGTGTATTCGTACAAAACGGCGATAGGCCTGCCCCCTATCACGTGAGTACACTGTCCATGCAAAACGTGGGTACTCTGAACACCAGGTGACAAAGTCACGTGATGTTCAGAAGTATTAGTACCTCTGCCAACCCCTTCGGGGATATTCGGCGTGAACGTTTATGTATGTTTATGTTTATGCTTCAGCTATTATGTGTATAATGTGGAATTTCTGATTAAGTGATTAAATGTAGAGCTACATGTAATTCAGCAAGATAATATAAGGTATATGAAAAAAAAACGTCATTTTTTAAATTACTTTCGGCTAGTAGGTACTTAATATACAAATATAAAATCAATGTTCTTATAAAATCATGTTTACAATAATCAACAAAAAATTTAAAATGTAATTGACCGCTCGTGGATTGATTGATCGCTCTGTAGAGGTAATTGTTGATACAGGTATTTGCCGTGTAGTGTCGGCTTAGCATAGCACTACCCCGTTTCTACCGATGGGTGTACGTAAGAGTTGACTAACGGTATCGGGGCTTTTAAGGGATTTTTGGGCGATGCGGTTGGAGATCCATCACCAACAACCTTTACTTTGCCATCTTTTCCCCACTCAATTTTCCAAAAGTGGCTGAGTAATTTCTAATTCTTTAGCTCTGGCTACCCTTTCTAGGGATTTATAGCAGTGATTATATGTGTATGATTGACCGGATGTATTGTTTATTCAACTTTCAAAAGTGGCTGCGGATTTATTTATTCTCTAGCTCTGGTTATTCTCTTTTTGGTTCTATAGCCGTGAGTATAGGTACCAACTAACAAACAAAAACAAAGTTCAGGCACCCTATCTTCTACCTAATAACTACTTAAAAGTAGGAACACTTTTAATTGCCTCATACAAGATACGAGAGTAAATATACGTAAGAGAAATTCTAAGCAGAAACTACATACAGCTCTTATAATATAAGGCAGTGGGTTTCAATCGGCTAATATCCTTATCAAAGATAATGGCAAGAAGATAGAAAAGAACACAATTATTTTTGTAATCTGGATTAATAATAATATTTACTGCTATCCTTTAAATATAAAAATATTTTACCAGTAATAAAAATCAAATTTTAATAGTTTTAAATCTACAATGTTTTTACTATATTTTTAAAATATTAACAATAAGAATAAACTTGCTTGATGACAACATGAATTAAATTTCGATAGCTTACAAAAACCTTAATATTGTACTAATTTTTTATATACCTCAGTCAATGGGACAAGTCTCAATCAAACATCTGCTGGTACAAATTAAAAGGAAACAAATTAGTTGGGCTTTTAAACAAAAATATCGCATGATCAATTCAAAACACGCAATAAAATGTATAACAATTCAGTTCAACCCACACGACCGAAAAAAACATCGTCACCTGTTATGTCATTTGGTCCCAATAAACAAGCCGCCAAAGAAAACATAAAATGGATCGTTAGAAAAAAATCGGGCAGAAGTGACCAAAATTGACTTATGTCACTTTGGTCCTCGAACCCCGCTTATGACGCGAGAATTTAAACCTTTTGCAAATAACAATATGACTGATATTTAAAAAAACTAGGGCAAATATTTTTTGTAGCTTTTTTTGTAAATCAACAAAAGACATATTTTCGGACAAATGCCGTTTTGACGGACGAATATTTATAGTCGAAATAAACTTCGGTCTCGACTTCATTAGTTGGATTTCGTAACAATAGTGCTGGATCGTAAAGTAATTAATTTTATTTCGTCTTCTAACTCCTAGTCTAGAGTTTATAACCAATTTTGATATGGCCTCATGGCCTCATATGGCAGCTTTTGGAATCATTATTGGGCGTTTTTTAAGATTGGTTCTTTTTATTGTAGCTGCTGACACTGTGCTTCTTTGTGTGCCCTTTTTGCATTTATAGCTGTGTTGTTACTTGATGCAACATATGACATAAACACATATACTCACGGCTATAAATCCCAGAAAGGGGTAGCCGAAGCTACGGAATAAAAATTCCTCGGCCACTTTTGGAAGTTATGTGGGGAAAGGATTCCAAATAAAGGTTGTTGGTGATAGGTCTCCAACTGCATCGCCAAACAATTAGTTAATAACCCCAATATCGACTATAGGTCGACTCATACGGCACCCGTGGGAAGGAATGGGTTAGTGCTATTCTAAGCCGACAATACATAGCATAGGAGTGATAAACTAAGGGAAAAGATAGTTAATAAAAGTGATATAGCAAATGAGAGTACAAACCTTAAAAAGTTTACTGTCAAATCAATCAGTGTCCGAGAAAGGCCAAGTGGCAGTACTTACACTGTTGTTTCCCCACGCCCCACTTACCATATTTATGGTTGTTTGGTTAAATATAACTGCCTATTTAAACAACTTCGTCCTTCTCTCACGGCCTTAAATCCCAAAAAAGGGTAGCCAGAGCTTCAGAGCGAGAAACTCCTCAGCCACACTTGGAAGTTTATAGGGGAGAAGATGGTATAGAAATAAAGTATTGTTGGTGCTGGATCTCCAACAATACTTTATTTCTACGAAAAAGCCCCATACCGTTAGTTGCCTCTTATGACACCCGTCGGTTTGGGTAGGTTATTTCTCATATATATGCATTTTGAATTGCTGCTCTAAATATCACGAGATCATTCAAACTGCAGTCCCATATTTCAGAAAAGAAACTAGCTTACTTATCTCACTTTAAATGTCAAACCATTCTTTCGTCAATCAATAAGGAACCCGTTTCGACTCTAAAGGACACTATGTTGCATATGAATATGGCAGTCATATAAAATAGCTTTGAATATTTTTTATTAGTTAAATAAAGCCGTGTACTGCTTAGGCTGTCGCTACTCCTTTCTACCCACGGGTGTCGTAAGAGGCGACTAAGGTTATGAGGCTTTTTAAGTGGTTTTTGGACGATTCGGTTGGAGACCCATCACAAATGATACTTTATTTCTACATCATGTCAACTATCAACTTCCAAATGTTGCTGCAAAATTTCTAGCTCTGAAGCTCTGGCTACCCCTTTTTGGGATTTATGGACTCGAGTATAAGTATGTATATATGTTTACATCCAGAGATAACTCCCTACAACCGGAAACTCTGTGGAAAATTGCCGGATGAATAAATTTTGCTTTAATTGTGCCTACTCGTTATTGAGTTCATATTCGTTAACTTCAAGGTTGAGTAGAAGACTGGCAAGATTATTTAACTTACCAATCTACTAATTACTACTAAAACTAAAGCTCCACAAAATAAATGACCATAATACGTTGTGTCCGTCATTCGTCATCGTCAGTCGCCATCAATTAACAGCCATTAAGTCAAAGTGTTATTTAATTGATACGGTTTCTAATTCGCTCCAATTCAATTGTTGGGTTTTATCAAAATATTCAATTGTAAAGCAGTTGAGGTCGTTAGTGATGTGATAAACAAAAGATGTATTACATTAAGCTCCTTTCAAGGTTTGAGATAAGAATTAGAACAATTATTTTTAGTTTTAGTTTTAGAGGAAACCCACATGGCTGAGTTGTACTTAGTCATGTGACAGTGTATTCGTACAAAACGGCGATAGGCCTGCCCCCTATCACGTGAGTACACTGTCCATGCAAAACGTGGGTACTCTGAACACCAGGTGACAAAGTCACGTGATGTTCAGAAGTATTAGTACCTCTGCCAACCCCTTCGGGGATATTCGGCGTGAACGTTTATGTCTTATGTCTTATATTTTTAGTTTTATAGTAATGCTTTTCGTACAAAAAGGTTAATAGAGATTCTGTTACTAATACTTCGATGTCTGTCTGTTCGTCTGTCCGCCTGTCAACCAGTCCTATTTCTTGAATCGTTATAGTAAGTACAATAATTATTATCTATTATTATTAGTTAGTTGCCGTGTAGTGTCGGCTTTGCCGTGTAGTATCGGCTTAGAATAACACTACCCCATTTCTACCCGGGGGTGATCGTAAGAGGCAACTAAGGGTATAGGGGCTTTTTAAGTGATTTTTGGGCGATGTGGTTGGAGACCCGTCACCGAAAATATTCATTATTACCATCTTATCCCAAATCAACTTCCAAAAGTGGCTGAGGAATTTCTCATTCCAAAGCTCTGGCTACCCCGTTAAGGGATTTATAGCCGTGAGTATATGTATGTATGTATGTATGTTAGCGAGTCATATATGGTGTATTTGTTTGGTCGCTGTAGTAACATAACATAAACATTGAAAATAAACAAATATACAGATGAAAAATAAATATGAACCTACTAAATATTTTATTTTTATTTTTCTTCTAAAACTGCTAAAAGTTACAAATGTTTAATGAATAGTCATTAAATTATTCATGTTAAAAATTAGAAAATCTATACTTATAATAAATCTGTAGAGAGGTCAATTCTGTACATGAAATATATTTTCAAAATAACTATCAGGTGATGATTAGGGATCGATACTGATGCCAAAAATGCAATCAGTAAAATTTTTGTCTGTCTGTCTGTCTGTCTGTCTGTCTGTCTGTCTGTCTGTCTGTCTGTCTGTCTGTCTGTCGGTTTGTATGTTCCTTATGGAAACCAAAACTACTCGACGGATTTTAACGAAACTTGGTACAATTATTCTTCATACACCTGCGCAGGTTTTTGTATACTTTCCAGCACAGTAGTAAAGGGGAATTTTGGGTAATTTTGGGAAAAAGGGAGAAGTTACTCCATTTTTTAAGCTTCCGTCGCGTGTGCAGCCTCAATGGTTAAACTTACATAGAAATCATGTGTGACGGAAATATTCTTCATAAAATTATCTAAAAAAAAATCCTCGGCAGTTTATGTCTATCTTTTACGGTTAGCTCACAACAACACGTGTAATTCCTGATAGCTTAGCAGTTCGGATCATTCTGATTATATTTGTTTACTCTTACGTTTGTAAACGTCTCACTCATCCCAAATTTAAAAAAGGTAACATTATTACCTATTCAATAAAAAAATAATCATAGAAATCGGTAGACAAACACCGAAATTATACATTAAATAAGCCATCGCGCCCGTGATCAAAACCAAGTCTTTACTAATTTACATATAACATACTAGATGGCGCGAGTAGTTGCATCCTAAATCACGTAATGATTTATTTTTTAGATTGTTATAAATACTTCATAGCGTTTTATTTAAAAATTTGCTATTAAACGGAAATACTGAACCGTTCATCAAAGCGCATTTAAAATCACCAAACTACACTGTTTAGGGAGTGCTATAAATTTAATAAATTTAAAACATTGCGCTGAATTTCACAATGCTGGAGCAGTGACTGAAGAAAGAAACCCCAGATATTTAAAAAAACAACGCTACCCGTGCGAAGCTGGGACGATCCACTAGTAACTAAATAAAATAAGAGGCGTATTTAAAGGCAGATCCTCTCCAAAAAGATAATCGTGCGGAACCCTTTGTGTGCGTGTCTGACTCGTACTTGGCCGGTTTTAATTTCTATTTAAGTTGTGAATGAATATGTTAGCTAGTGAAAAAGATCTTTAAATTGTAATGGATCCAAAATTTATTAAATCTTCGGCACATGTAATTCCTGTTATGTACTTACTACACATACACTTACTTTTAAAAGTAGGTGTATGTGTTTTTGGGTAGTGTGGGTAGGCTTTGTGGAGTTAAAAGATGCTTACACTAGAATGGATTAGATTTATGTTACACATGATGACGAAGAATCTTCAGTAAAGCCTTCATTAGGTGTAACTGAACTCTTAAAAGAAAATTAAATACTATGCGATCCCTGGTTCACCCGGCTTTTCCAGGCTAACCGTCCAGAAGAAGTGGGTAATTTAACTCTAGTAAAAATATACTAAATATTACAAGTCTGCATAAATTTAAACAAATAATACAATTTACAGTTTCATAATGTAAATCAATGTTTAATAGAAAGTAAAAAATATCAGTACAGTATCATCACTAAAACCTACAAGCAATCAAAACAATATCATTAAAATATACATGTCCAACTACTATAAAAGTTAAACCAATACCATCAAGTAATATGGTCACAGCAAGCCATCGACCGTAACGACATTAAAAGCCCCTTCATCACCTATTCGATGGACTTACATTAGTGTCGTCACGTTACTATAAATTATCACGACATCCAATTGGCCTGTGTCGTGATAAAACAGCATAAATATAAGGTTGTCGTCTTTATGGAGTTAGAGAGACACGCAGGGCTAAGGAGTGTTCCTTGAAGGACGCCGCAAAATCTTACTCGCTGTAGGGAAGCGTCGCGGGGTCTCCATCGTGCATGCTCTTCATGTAGATACTTGAAGCCTGTCACCAGTTCAAGACAGGAGAAAACAGCGGGGTATCTACATGCATCACTTATTGATTGTACTTGACCGTATCGAACACTCATGGGAACTCGAGTAAAGTTTTTTTATGTCATCATTCATCTCAATTTTATTTATGCCTATTTAATTGTGGCATTCAAATTTGATCGATGCAAATGCGATATCTATGTATTATAAATGTAATTGTTTTTGGTTTGTATGGAAGTTATTTTAGTAGCTCCGATAGTTGATAGACTATACATGTATGAGTACAAAAGCTACCCATGCCTTTAAAAGGCTGGGGCCAGGCGAGTCGTCAAACAGAAACCCTGTCGACACATCCTCGTGTTGGCTGTGTACACAGTCCGTTGATGTACGCTCGCCCCGCGGGAGACTGCGTCGCTCTTTTTACTCATTTTTTATATTAAACATGCCTCAAAGGACGGCGACTTTTGTTCTCGTGTCTCGCTCGTTAATGATTTTTACGAATTATTAATTGTGGGCTGATAAAAACAGATTGAAAAATGGTGATTGTTATCCGATTTGTTAGTTTCGTTTATGAGATATTGTTCCGCCGCTGTTTGGTTCAGTTTCGGGGTGGTAAGGGCCATATGCTCCGTATTAATGAATGTAACGTCAATAAATTGCTTTCATTGTTCTATTACTTTCATCGTTTGATTAATGACGAACATTGTTCGAAAGTCTCATTTACCTATTTACTACATTTATTTCATAAGTATGTTAAACAAAGATACGATTGTGTTATGTCATGTAATGTTAGTACATGACGAGCGAGCGTCTTCTCAAAGTTCGCTGACGTAATTAAGATTAACCGACAGGTCCGCGATAATATCTTTCATTTTCATAACGACCTTCCATTGTGGACGTTCCATGCCTGAGTCATTTAAAATGTTGAGCCGGTCTCTCTCGCACATACATTATTGATGCATCTGGGATATAATCCTCGCAAGGCATACCCTAAGCGTTAACCTTTGCTTTTGTTTAAACGCGTAATAAGTACCGTGGTAATTTCCTCTGCATGATATATGACTAGCGCGGCGACCCGTCCCCGTCCGCAGTAATGGCGGGGCGGTACAGTTGTTAGTTTGATGGCGTCGGGATATTTTGGCCGGCCCGGGACGTCCCATAAGATATTGGATGCGGTGAAATAAATTAAATAAACTCGTGTCTAATAATTAAGTTCGGGAGTCCGGCGGAATTTTGATTAATGGACGTATCTTGTTTTTTGTCTAAGATAATGTTAATAAACTGATCGATGATAAAAGTTCAAAGGGATTTTGACAGTAATGGTGTTGGCGAAGTTATGGTTGTGTTGTTACAGTCATGTGCCGAAGTGTTTCTATGAAATGTTTCTGTAGATATATAATATTGATAGGCAAAATATTTGTATTGATTAGTCAAACGCAATATATCAAATAGTCAGTAATTAAGATAGCATCTTTGTTTGTATGCAAAGTTCTGGGAATTCTCGTTTTGCCTGCAATAATATATTGCCGAGTAAATTTGGTTCTGGTTTGCAATATAAGTAGGGTAATTCAAAATGTATCATTAACTGATGGAATATGTTATATATATTAGAATACAACTACTGCCTTCCTTTCTGGCTAAAATTTCAAATGGCAATGGTGTATCGACGGATTTATCTTTTTACCCATATACAAAATGACCAAATTCTTCTTTATTACATAAATTTTTATGGGCCTGAAAAAACCTATTATATATATTAACATTTCTCAACATAGTAATTTTTATGATATAAAAATAAATTTAGCTCTAACCATAAACGAACCTCATTTCAATGCCCATTGCCCAGGTCACACACTATTTGAGAGGCACAAAGGACAGATGGCGCCTCTAAAGGCTTACATAACGCACAACGTGAGAGCACCGCGCGAGCGGCGGGCGGCGGCCCTTATCGCTCACTGCCATCAATAACACCACACCATCCGTAGACTGAGCAAAGTTTAGAAAGCGGGGCATATCAGTAAAATGTATCAATCTTTACCGAGGTGTTAAATAATGGATTTAGTCTCGATGTGTCGTTAGATTTATGGACTTTCAAATGTTGAGTGGAATCTGGTTTTGTTGATTGAAGTAAATTAATACTGATTAAGATTGAAGTTTAAGAGGGCACGTTATGATTAATGTTTGATTAAGTAAACTCTTAGATTAGTTTGATTAAATATAGTTTTTTGAAATGTCAATCATATTTGTAAGTTATATACATCCGGAAAAGGGTAGCTAAAGCTTTAGAGCTAGAAACTCCTCAGCCTTTTTTTGAAGTTGAATGAAGAATAGTTTAAAAAACAAACGATGGGAGGGGTCCCTCTCCACATCGCCCAAAATTCTCAAAATTCTCAAACAGTAAGTCGACTCGTATGACACCAACTGAGAAATAATTAGTGCTATTCCAAGCCATTTATTCACAGTTATTCCATACTTATCATCAAAATCGATGATCAGCCACACATGCCAGGTTAATAAGTTTCGTATGTCTATAAAGCGGGCAAAGACTTCGGCTGCGGCGGGCAGGGCGAAACATCAACCATTTTAATTATGTTCGGGACACCATTAACAATAAATCTGTTGTTCTTACACTGACCCACACATCGCCCCTAACACACACTGCACAATAACTCCAAGAGCTTTCCGAGGCCGATTTATGACTAATTATAATTCAGTTTTAGCCATTCCCACTCGTAAACTACTCTGTGACCAATCAAGTAATTATTAGTTAGATTGGAAACGACACTTCTTTTCGTTCTTTGTGATCTTGAAGCTTGTCAATCGTATTAAATGTTGGGAGATTCGAAGGGAATTTTATTCGGATTAAACGAAAAGAAAGAAGTTGTAGCATCGTCAGTGTATGAGAGCTTATAAGAATACGACTGATTTCTCATTAAACATTTGAAGTAGGAGAGTAATAAGAATCCCTATTTTGTTTTACCAAAGAAGCCAAATGTGTAGTATAACTCCTTTTACACCAAAAAAGAAAGAATAGGGACAGCCCCTAAATTTTCTAAGCCAACTTCAAATCTTTGTATTATTTATACCGTTACTTAAATAATTATTCTGGGATATTCGGCGTGTAAACGTTTCACGTTTATGTTTATCTATATCTATACTTATAATAAATCTGTAGAGAGGTCAATTCTGTACATGAAATATATTTTCAAAATAACTATCAGGTGATGATTAGGGATCGATACTGATGCCAAAAATGCAATCAGTAAAATTTTTGTCTGTCTGTCTGTCTGTCTGTCCGTCTGTCTGTCTGTCTGTCTGTCTGTCGGTTTGTATGTTCCTTATGGAAACAAAAACTACTCGACGGATTTTAACGAAACTTGGTACAATTATTCTTCATACTCCTGCGCAGGTTTTTGTATACTTTCCAGCAGAGTAGTAAAGGGGAATTTTGGGAAAAAATTGGGAAAACGGGAGAAGTTACTCCATTTTTTAAGCTTCCGTCACGTGTGCAGACTTAATGGTTAAACTTACATAGAAATTATGTATTACGGAAATATTCTTCATAAAATTATCTAAAAAAAAATCTGCAACAGTTTATGTCTATCTTTTACGGTTGACTCACAATGACACGTGTAATTCCTGATAGCTTAGCAGTTCGGAACATTCTGATTATATTTGTTTACTCTTACGTTTGTAAACCTCTCACTCATCCCTAATTTAAAAAAGGTAACATTATTACCTATTCAATAAAAAAAGAATCATAGAAATCGATAGACAAACACCGAAATTATACATAAAATAAGCCATCGCGCCCGTGACCAAAACCAAATCTTTACTAAGTTACATATAACATACTAGATGGCGCCAGTAGTTGCATCCTACATCACGTAATGAATTATTTTTTAGATTATTATTTATAAATACTTCATAGCGGTTTATTCCAAAATTTGCTATTAAACGGAAATACTGAACCGTTCATTAAAGCGCCTTCAAAATCACCAAACTTCACTGTTTAGGGAGTGCTATAAATTTAATAAATTGAAAACATTTCGCTGAATTTCACAATGCTTGAGCAGTGACTGAAGAAAGAAACCTCAGATATTTAAAAAAATAACGCTACCCGTGCGAAGCTGGGACGATCCACTAGTGTTAAATAATTAATTTCATCTGATAAGTGTAATAACTTTAATACGGTTAAATAATAGGAAAATACTAAACCGGTCGGCTAGTAAACATTATGGAAACAAGTATATAGTAGTTAGTAATTGCTTGCTGCAACAATTAAAGAACAAATTGCTTTTAATGTGATGTTGTGCACATTTAAATGTCCGCAACCCATCCCCGTATAGACTTTACTATTGATTTTATAGTTGTAGTCATTTATATTTTTTTAATTATTCATATTTCTATCATTTCTATCATTTATATTTTTTGTTATTTAGTTTTGATAAATTTAAGCATTTTTTATAAAATTTATTATCTAAAACTTGGTTTCAAGATATTGCGGTTTTTTTTATTCCTAATAAGCATAGTATCAAAGCATTGACATTATTAAAAAAAATACATAATTGAAGAATCATGATAGGATTACCTTGACACGAGGCAATTATATACATAAATTCCAAAGGGGGCTAACCAGAGCTCGGAAGTTCCTTAGCCACCTTTAAAGGTTTACAGGGTCAAGGATTGAAAAATAAAGCATGGGTGGTAATGGTTCCCCCGAGGTCTAAATCCCTAAGTTGACTGTTTTTTAACACCTGTAAAAAATGGGTTAGTGCTGTTCTAAGCTTACATCTTAAACTGCTTCAATATACAAATATTACATACACTCCACTCTTATATCCTGAAAAAAGGGTTGTCAGACCTTAAAAATGACAGATCTCTCGCTTCAGTTTTAATTCATTTTTTAACAGCTAAAACGTAAAGGTGAGTTACTTTATTAGTTCTAAATCACATTCCCTTCTATTCCGAAAATTCTAGTCTACGAAAATCGGACAGTACTATTCCTAACCGATACTTAACGGCAAACATAAAAAGGGGTAATTATTTCTCAATTGCTTCGAACAACATTGTAAGAATATCACTTAACCTTCAAACTCTGAGTCATTCTACTGTTATCTCAGAAATCACAACACATTTATATAAAACTATCAGTAGATATACCTTGTACCTCTGCCAATTACCTATTAAGCGGACATTCAAAATATAAATGCACATTTTGCTATTAATTGCAATGATGTCATCGTGATATAGGTTTATCAGATGGACTTTAAGACCGTCCGTCCTACTAATGTATTTTCTAGAAAATATTGATTAAGAAAAGTGATAAAGTGGAGCTGTGTAGTGCCGACTTGTGTGTGTCGTAAAGAGCTTATTCTATTACACTTTGTCGTTGCTGAATTCAGACGTCCCTCGAAGTTACTGCCGCAGACGCTTGTTATTCCACTACACAAATTTCAGTTCTAGCGTTCTGAACGTTATTCCACTAGTCTGAATTCAGATTCTGTGGCTTCCAGACGTCTTCATTCAGACAAATGGAATAAGCTCTTAAGAGGTAACTAAGAGTTTGGGGCTTTTGAAGTTATTTATTTATTTATTTTATTGTTGGGCGATGTGGCTGAAAACCCATCTCCATCGATATTTTATTTCTACCACATAAACCTCATTCAAATTTAAGAAGTGTCTGAAGAATAACATAATTAATTCAGAAGGTCTACTTACTATTTGAAAATTTCAGCCGTGAGCTTAGGTAGTAGCTAAAAGTAATACAATTATGGAAGCTGCAACATACTACAACCTATTATACGCGCTTTTTGGATTTTATAATACCTAATGTCTAAATATGCATACATACATACATACATATACTCACGGCCATAAATCCCTTAACGGGGTAGCCAGAGCTTTGGAATGAAAAATTCCTCAGCCACTTGGAAGTTGATTGGGGAAAAGATGGTAATAATAAATGTTTTTGGTGACGGGTCTCCAACCACATCGCCCAAAAATCACTTAATAAGCCCCTGTACCCTTAGTCGCCTCTTACGATCACCCACGGGTAGAAATGGGGTAGTGGTATTCTAAGCTGACACTACACGGCTAAATATCTGTATTTGTCTAAATATCCCACAGAAACAAGCTATTGTTAAATACAGGGAAAAAAGTAGCCATATATTACATTCAGAATTTCAGCTACTCAAATTACTATTTAAGTCAAAACCGTTAAGTGGTTTAAATCTATATATCACCAGGAAAACTAACTGACGAAGTCAAATTAGCATTTGTAATATTAGGTTACACAACTATTTTGTTAATAAATAAAGGAAAGAAAAGTTTCGACACACTCGGGGATAGAACCCGCGACCTCGCGTATACGCCCCCGTCGCTCTGCCAATTGAGCTACCGTGTCAATGGCTGCCAGTGCGAAATTCTTCTATTCTTTGTTTTTTCTTTGTTTTTTTTTCCTTTATTTATTGGTAATAATCCTCACATGAGGTTTTCAGGAACAAAAACATTCAAACTATTTTGTTGTCAAAATGTATAAGTAAACGACTAGGTGAACTTGCAGTGATTGATGCTGATCACGACTAGTCGTTGTGGAAAATATTCAGGACAAACCAATCAGCAATCAGCTCTAATTATAGTAATGTACTTTTCGGTATACAAACAAACAAAAGTTGTTTCTAATTATTTCTAATAGTAAAAAATTTACAAATTATAAGCATGTATACAGAATTTCAAAACACACACTCTTGTTCAAAATAAAATTGTTCAATATATATTAATATCAAAAACCAAGTATTCGCTCAAGTAAATGAATGTGGTTCATAGTAGGAGACACCCGCCGACCCACAAGAACTAGATACCTACTATCATAGTAACTTGTTATTGACGACTGACTGTCTCGCGTATTGACATAAGTGTTACGTTGATGACTACTTAGACTAGGGACTAGTAGTACTAGACTACTTAGCCTAGGGACTCATAACTGCTACTTTTTTCGAATAGTTGTGTCGTACGATTATTAAAATTACAGTCTTTATAAGATTTCTAGTAAATTATAGCTTAACTAATCCATGATGGCGCAAAATGGCAAAAACGCTAAGAGACTGAGTATCTTTGGTAATGACATAGTTTTGGAATCTAGTTGTGCCATTAATATTACTTTATGATTATGACCAACTAGGTTCTAATTTATTAATACTTTTATGTTTATTGCGACAAAATATCCTACGGTTTAATAAGTTTCTATTTTATTTATCTTTATTCAGAATATGTAAATGAATGAATTATTAATATTGTATTAAATTATTATGATGATTTACATTTGTTCACGGTTATGTATGATGAGTATAAGAGCTAGCCAAACCATTAGAATTAGGAATTTATTTTTTAAATTTTTCAATAGAAAAAGTAGAAAATGATGAAATCAAGGATCATTTAAATAGACAATAGAATTTCTTTCACCGTCTATATAAATCTATGTAATTAAAATGGATCGCAAAATGTAAATCTGAGCGCAAAACTCGAAAACGTCTAGACCGATTTAATTGATTCTTTTTATGAAGTGTCACTTAAAATTTGGAGAAAGTTCAGCGGGTCGCCTAAATATGACACTTTAATGACATCCATCAAGTGAATGTCAGTACGAAGTCTGTTGATCAGTTAGAAAATAATAAGGGTACCAATAATTAAACATTGACACAAAGAACAGACACAGTACTTCTAAATAAGTGTCCTATCAATTTAGTCGATGTCCTTACTGACCTACGGTATAACATATCGTTGAGCAACAAGTTAAGAGATCAAAGCAGTCTCGACGCATTTGTACTGATAACCCCACGCACTGGTCTGAAAATGTCGACCTAAAGACATATTAAAGCTATGATGTGTCACATTGATAGCGAATAAATTGCAATTTATATATAATTTGATAGTTTAACTAGCTTTTTGATTGCGTTTGCCGCCTTTGTGGTTATCAATTATATTAGAATTTTAGTGCTATGGTATGAGTGTGTGTATGTATGTTGGAATATTTTAAGATTTTCATTAAAATATATTCAATGAAATTTATTGTACGAAAATACATTTTAAATTCTCTACCTACTTAACACCGTATAAAGAACTATTTACTTAAGTATAAAATTGCAAAAAAAATATCTGTAAATCGAACTGATCATAAACTTTCTGCAACTTATACATTTAAGTTCGCTATCGAAAAATACCAAAGTAACTAAATGCTCCCATTATAATAGTTTGGAAACGACGGCTGCTAACAGCCATGTCATTACATCATTTACTACAATAACAAACAAAGGGACAAACCATCAATAGATATCCTCTTTGTACATAGTCGAAAACATCAAAAACAAGCTCTTTCTATACGAAACATAATCCACGTCCCAAACTTTGACAAAAACCATGTAATTGGATTACGCGCCATTTCGTGTCTTCTTTCTAAAACTACCATCACAAACCTACATTATAATTTGAAACTTAACTCTGAGATTTTAAGGTTGGTATTCATCTGTATTATTTTCGTATGTTACGCTGTTTTGTAAGTGTAAGTAATGGTTTTAGTAAAAGCGGGCGACAAAAAAATATCACCATTCGATGTCATATTAAATAATGTGTCAATCATATTTTTATGAAGGACTGAATAGGGACATCCTTCATTGCGCATTTAATTTTTTTTATCCATATTTCACGCATCATCTGAATGCTCGTTTTTGTGCCGAATTTTATTATTAACGTTTCGGTACTCGAAAATGCACAAATATTTTTCGAGATTGCGTTTCCTGTTTTGCGTTGTATTTTGGGTTTAATGTTTGTATTGCTATTGTGTTTATATTGAATATATGTAGTAAGTAATTGCTTTAGTAGTTCAAGAGCAGAGGGTATCCTTGTTAAGAAAATATTGGTTGTAATAATTGCAATATTTGTGATAATAATTTAATTGTAATATCTTTGCTGTTGACTATAGGATTTTAAAGATTAATTAAAAGAAGCACGTAAACTAAAATACGAAATTCTACGTTGTACTTTTTATAACAATTGCATGAGTAAAATATACGTCATAAAAAAAATTGTTTAAAGCACATCAAACTAAAAACTGAAAAATAATTCCTAATATAAGCTGAAAACGGTAATGAACAATAAATATTGGTATTATTGCGAAAAAACGTGGGGCGCTTTCACAATAATACCAGTATTTTTTGTTCATCACCGTTTTCAGCTTATATTAGGAATTATTTTTCACTTTTTAGTTTGCTGTATAGTGTCGGCTTAGAATAGCACTACCCCATTTCTTCCGGTGGGTGTAAGTACGTACGTAAGAGGCAACTAACGGGGCTTTTTAAGGGATTTTTGGGCGATGCGGTTGGAGACCCATCACCAACAACCTTTATACTCAATACTCAATAGATTTATTGCGTTCCACAATGGTTTTCTTATTTTGCCATCTTTTCCCCACGCAACTTCCAAAAGTGGCTTAGGAATTTTTAATTCCTTAGCTCTGGCTACTTTTAGTTTGATGTGCTTTAAAAGCGTGTTTTTTAGTTTTTTTATTTAAACTATATTTTATTTTTAACTTTTTTGTACTGAATTATTTGAAATCATTTAATCCTGGCGGTCCTAATCAGGATAGCGGAATGAACATATGAAATTATTATATTGTCCCTGATTCTCGATAACTGCTCAAATTTTGAGTTCAATCGGTCCGTTTAAAGTGGGTCAAAATAGAGTTTAAAGAAGTTGTTTACATACATACATACCCACATACTAGTATGTAAATAGTATGTACATACTTACATACATACAGGTGAAGCTAATATAAGCTTGTTAGAAAAGAAAAAAAAAGACAAAAATCATTCATAACAAAATAGAAAAATGCGGCTCTGATTTTTGTAATATTACTAAATACATATTACTTACATAAACGTTCATAACGTTTATGTAATAACATATAACTTACGTATAGGTTAAATGTAATTCTTCTTCATACTATGTTTAGTTAGTACTCAACTAAGAACATATCCAGACGTTTTCTTATTTATTAAACGCGGCTTTATTTAAAACTAATGTTACATACACACATATACTAACGCCATTAGTTCCCATTAGGGTAGACAGAGACTATCCACTTTGCATGATCCTGGCAAACCTCTAGATAGCTTTATAGAAAATACATATATTAATATTCGCGGGTATAAATCCAAAAAAGGGGTAACCAGAGTGTTAGAATATTTAATAAATCAGCCAATTTTGGAGTTAAGTGTAATTGCTAATGCGTTTTCATTTGAATATTATAACATCAATGGGCATATTTTTAGAATTCTAGACAAAGACATAACAGTACATACATACATATACTCACGGCTATAAATCCCGAAACGGGGTAGCCAGAGCTTTGGAATGAAAAATTCCTCAGCCAATTTTGGAAGTTGAGTGGGGAAGAGATGGTAATAATAAATATTAATTTGTAACGGGTCTCTAATCACATCGGCCAAAAATCACTTAAAAACCCCTACAGGTTAAAGACCCTCAGTCGTCTCTTACGATCCCCTTTGGTAGAAATGGGGTCGTACTATACGAAGCCGACACTAGAACTAAATAACTAAGAACTAACTAGACACTACACAACACAGCCAATATAATAGTAAAATAAATAAAAATATATAGATGGTTTACAAATAGTTCCGCCAAATAAAATTTTAGTAACTTCGTGTTCTGCAATTCTTGGCCAACACTACATAGTGACTTATATTCCTCACTCCACTTGGCCTGATTTCATTGTCTCTTATAAACGGTATACATATAAAGTAGTATGTACTCGTATGTAAGTACTTACACGAAACAAGGCTCCTTGTTTTATGACGGTGAAATCTGATCACAAACGACTAAGCGACGTCTTCTAAGTACCATCGACCCCGCTACTGGTTGGTAAAAGGGATTGAACTTTGTGGTGTGAACTGTCTTTGGAAGCAGTTAAAATAAATATTTAACTTTATTTAGTGCACAAAGATTATAGATGAGAATACGATATTTTACTTGTATTGTATTAATTATTAAATCATGTAAACATTTCACTGATGTTGATAGCAATCGTAAAAACATCACTTTTAGTAAAATTACATAGCCTTGTTATTACTCGGTATACATACGTCGTCATCTAACAAATTGGTTAGGTAATACTTTTACCATCTATCCAATTGTCACTTTATTCGCATTGGTAGTTTAAACACTAGGCTACAAGATACTCTGTGTCTGCGTATTCACATAGCGAAATCGAAATATTTATAAGGAATATTAGTATTTGATACGAACGCCATTAGTTCCCATTGGGGTAGACAGAGACTATCGATCGCCACTTTGTGCGATCCTGGCAAACCTCTTTAGCTTCGTTTACATCCATTAATCTTCTCATACATGCTCTTTTATCCTTCATACTTCGGACGCTTGCCTTTTAGAGGGCACTCTCGATTTGGTCCAAGTGTGTTCTCCGCGGTCGTCCTCTACTATTACAATTGTTACGAACAGTATTACCTTTATATTCTAAAATAATATTATTGAAAAAGCTATAACCCCATTACGCGATTGTCAGTCGTGCGGTTTGCGTATACGCATGCATCGGAAGCAACATATATATATGATACGCGTATGAGGACACCGCACACGTGAGACATGTTATTCCAAATGACATGTGGCACACAAAGCCGCGTTGTCAACACTACTAATAATGACCTCTTGTTCGACTTACATCCTTTGGCTGCTTTGAATGCCCTTCTTATTGTATTCTTCCCGGAAATGCGCTTTTGAGTAGAATTTTCTGAAAAATTAAGATGAGACAGAAACGTCGTATGATTGGTTTGCTTTTACAATCATCAATTTATGGAAAAATCCGGTTTGCTTTATCTCCCTTTTATGGTTGTCATTATATATGCATGCATTTTCTAGTTTTAGTATTTTATTGAAAATAAATATTAGTGTTTCAACGGTAGGTATATATTTATAAGATCACGGTTTTTTTTTATTTAATACTACTGGAGACAATGCGATTCCTAGCAACTAAAAAATAAATAAATCTAGATCGCTTAGATTTTCAATATTTAAACACAGATTTCAAACCAAAAAACAATATATCATCAAGCAGCGCTATAGTAATATATTAAAAACGAGTAAATCACCCATATAACTGAAAAAGTATAAAACTAAAAGCATATTAAGTAAAGCATCGAAATAATTGTAATTATGCACGTTAATATACACTTGTAGTGGTTCGACCGCGGTGCTTGTTCGTAATTATTGTGTTTGCGGTAATATCTGTAATGATATTAATATCACGGGACAGGTAGCGATTTAGTGGATTTCTACCATTCGTACATTTGCACTTTCGAAATCTTCATAGTATTGATGTTAATGTGGTGAATTTTACCCGTGCAGTGCCGGCTTAGAATGTCCCTACCCCTTTCTACCCACGGGCGTTGTAAGAGGCGACTAATTGGGGCCTTTTGTATTGGGGCCTTTTATTGGATTTTTGGGCGATGCGGAGGAGACCCATCACCAAAAACCTTTATTTTTACCATTTTTTCCCCGCTCAACTTCCAAAAGTGGCTGAGTAATTTATAATTCCTTAGCTCTGGCTACCCCTTCCAGGGAAATATAACTGTGAGTGTATGTATGTATGTGGTGAATATGGATTGGAATAATAAACTCTGCTTTTAGTATTACAATTAAAACATTTAATTGATAGATTACGAATTAAAGTACATTCATATATATATGTATATATATTCTCACGGCCTTAAATCCCAAAAAAGGGGTAGCCAGAGCTTCGGAGCTAGAATCTCTTCAGACACATTTGTACACACACAAGTAGAGAAGTTTGGTGACAAGATGGTAAAAATAAAAGTAATGGCAGTTTTATTATTGAAATACATGAGGTAACTAAATGTTCAGGCTTTGTGTTTAAGTTATCGTTTGGCGATTAAAAACTTATCACGAATGATAATTTTTAAGCTACCGCACCAATAAAAAAAATTATTGAACGGAGCCCCATTACTACAGTTTTGTCTTTTTTTGCATTGTATGTCTGTATGTTAACTGCGATACTTCGACAACAGCTTTTATTATTTGCTTATATTTAAAACAGCAAAAAGTAGTCGCTCGAAATACTCATGGAATTTTTAAAGATAATTTTAGCGGTTCTTAAATTACTGAAAGTCTTAGGATAGTAGAATAGAATAGAATAACTCTTTATTGTACATCAAACACAAATTTACAAAAGAAATTATCATACAGTTTACAGTGAGGTACAATCGGCGGTCTTATCGCTAAAAGCGATCTCTTCCAGGCAACCTTTGGAAGGTGAGATCGGTAAACTAGTTGTCTGGGTAGATGCACCAAACAAGCTTACTTTAAAACAAACTTATTTAATTGAAATAATAAATAATAACGTAAATATTAATTACACAAAATAATATACATATTACACACATATATATACATATATACATAGATATTAGTTAGTAATATAAAGACATTTCATGATAGATCTCAACCCACATCGCTCCACAATCAAATAAAAAGCGCCAAAACCAAAAGAAGCCTCTTAAAAAACCCACGGGAGGAAGTGGGTTTGTGTATTTTTAAACCGACACTTCATAGTTTAATGTAAAACGTAACTAAAATAAGTTCGTTTCTGAATTCACGGAGAATGGATGCGTGCGAGTAAGAATTTAATTTCATGTAATTATGACGAATGTTAACTTTAAAGGCTTGAAACAGTGTGTACTAGTAAATAATTTAACGTAAGTATACCACCATAACATTCAGTTTTAAGGTAAAAGAGACAAAAGTCAAACATTTTAAATATATAAGTACAATTCACCTGCCTCTGTCATTAGGGTCGGTTCGAAATAGCATCTATCTCATTCCGATCATTTCAGTACATTTACCCACATACATACACTCAAGCAAATAGTTCCAATTGGAGTAGGCAGATATTATCAATTCTCATTTACATTCATCAAATATATACTATGACCTTGCATTCTTCACTCTTCAGATGAATGCCTTTTTGGAGCGACTTACCCCCGACTTTTGTATTTCGCATGTAGCGTAACTACTTCTATACGGTACATCCGACATTAACCAAATTTTACATGATGATCAAAGGCATCAAGGACCAGGTTGTGACAAAGAGATTTTTCGAATAAACGTTACCATTGAGGAATGATAACGCTTTGAAGATTTCCATGTAAGTCTATGGGAAACAATAGTAAAAAAAATGTTTTATCTTCTTTGCTCAGCTTCGCTCCAAATTTTCCCATGCCAATTAAGCATATTCTCTATTTTATCAAAATGTGTCACTATTTTTCACGATTCTTAAGTAAAACTAGAGTTCACTGCAATATTTTGTATAAACCAGTTACAACAGAAAGACAGTTCAAGTTCTGTATCCAATGAGGTCGAAAACATAAAAGTAACAGTTTTTAATACCTTAAATTATACACATTACATATGTTTGTTTATATTAAAATATTACGCTGAAGTTAATAGTACATAGACTCACGGCTATAAATCGGCTATAAACGGGGTAGCTAGAGCTTTAGAATAAGAATTTCCTCAGCCACTTATCGAAGTAGAGAGGGAAAAAGATGCATACATACATAAGTACATACATATACTCACGGCTATAAATCCCTAGAAGGGGTAGCCAGAGCTAAGGAATTAGAAATTCCTCAGCCACTTTTGGAAAGTTGGGTGGGGAAAAGATGGTAAAAATAAAGGTTGTTGGTGATGGGTCTCCAACCGCATCGCCCAAAAATCCCTTAATAGCCCCAATACCGTTAGTCGCCTCTTACGTACACCCGACGGAAGAAATGGGGTAGTGCTATTCTAAGCCGACACTACACAGCATAAAGGCATATAGGAAAAAGATGCTACGAGTAATAATAAATAATTGTTGGTAACGGGTCTCCAACTCCTCCTCACAGCCCATGTCTCCACCAAGGGGCTCGAGCCTATCCTATATAAGGTGATTTGCCCATTGTCCACCACGCTGGCCAATTGCGGGTTGGCAGACTAACGACTACTACCGTAATAGTAGCCGGGACCGACGGCTTAACGTGTCCTCCGAAGCACGGAATCATCTTAACTTTCGGATAATCAGCTGATTCAAGCCTGCAATGTCCTTCCAAACTGGGTTAAATCTTAAAAATAAAATTTGTAAGGTTACCACCCCTCGGATAAAATCCAAGACCTCCGAACTTGAAACCAAGCGCTCAACCGCGAGACCACAGAGGCAGCCAGCTCCAACAGTCTCGAACCGCATCGCCCAAAAATCACTGAAAAAGCACCTATCCCTTAGTAGTCTCTTGTAATCACCCACGGGTAGAAATGTGGTAGTGCTATTTTACACCGAAACTACACAGCTTAGTTCAAAATATCACTTATATATAATTATTCAATATATCAATACTGATCAGCCATTTAAAACGGGGTTAAGAAAACAACACGGCCAATATTAACCCTTAGTACTACAAGTGTTGGTATTGTTCCAATCAAATCAGCGGTAATGGGTCTCGGGGACCGCTTGTAAGTGAGAGTGGAGGAGTCGATTCGAAAAACAAAAAAGCTACCACAATGCCGTTCCCATGGCATTCCGCGACCAACGGCGACATGACATGATTATTGGCAACGATGAAGGACTGTGCAGATGCGACAAACTTATGCCGTAGTGTTTTTCAGAAGGCAGAAACTTTAGTATTGTGCCCAATGTAGTTTTTATTAAATTAGAACGAATGCATTAGACATACATTCTGATGAAACCCACATTCTGAACAAGTTATTTGAAAAAATGTGGGTACCCACATATATCAGCTATATAGTTTTTTTCCTGTTAAGGTATAAATTATTATGAATGATTGGCCATAAAATGTTAACTAATATTTAGACAGAGAATTAAAGGTACAATTCTAATTCTGGAGCAAATCAAATAGTTTACGTGGATTTTAGCTGTTAACTTTCAGTGCTGTGTAGTGTCTGCTTAGAATAACACTACCCCATTTCTGCCGGTGGGTGTACGTAAGAGGCGTCTAAAGGTATTGGGGCTTTTAAGGGATTTTTGGGCGATGCGGTTGGAGACCCATCACCCACCTTTAACCTTTATTCTGCCGTCTTTTCCCCACTCAACTTTCCAAAAGTGGCTGAGGAACTTCTAGTTCCTTAGCTCTGGCTACCCCTTTAAGGGATTTATAGCCGTGAGTATATGTATGTATGTAACTTTCACTTAATGAAACTACATACAGCCATATAAAGCTCAAAGCATCCATCCTCTACTTGCACTTTCACCATGTATAAACATTTTGAAGGCTTCTTACATTGGATGGTTTCATCTTCAAACCTTGTTAGAGCAACTTATAAATATTTTTAAAGCTAAATATTACCCATTCTAAGAACCAGGTTTCTTGGTTTGTTTGGGATCACTTAATAAATATATTTAATACTAGTGGATCGTCCCAGCTTCGCACGGGTAGCGTTGTTTTTTAAATATCTGAGGTTTCTTTCTTCAGTCACTGCTCAAGCATTGTGAAATTCAGCGCAATGTTTTCAATTTATTAAATTTATAGCACTCCCTAAACAGTGTAGTTTGGTGATTTTGAATGCGCTTTAATGAACGGTTCAGTTTTTCCGTTTATTAGCAAATTTTGGAATAAAACGCTATGAAGTATTTATAACAATCTAAAAAATAAATTATTACGTGTTGTAGGATGCAACTACTGGCGCCATCTAGTATTTTATAAGTAAATTAGTAACGATTCGGTTTTGGTCACGGGCGCGATGGCTTATTTTATGTATAATTTCGGTGTTTCTCTACCGATTTCTATGATTCTTTTTTTATTGAATAGGTAATAATGTTACCTTATTTAAATTAGGGATGAGTGAGAGGTTTACAAACGTAAGAGTAAACAAATACAATCAGAATGTTCCGAACTGCTAAGCTATCAGGAATTACACGTGTTATTGTGAGTCAACCGTAAAAGATAGACATAAACTGTTGAGGATTCTTTTTTAGATAATTTTATGAAGAATATTTCCGTGATACATGATTTCTATGTAAGTTTAACCATTAAGGCTGCACACGCGACGGAAGCTTAAAAAATGGAGTAACTTCTCCCGTTTTCCCAAAATTTCCCAAAATTCCCCTTTACTACTCTGCTGGAAAGTATACTAAAACCTGCCCAGGAGTATGGAGAATAATTGTACCAAGTTTCGTTAAAATCCGTCGAGTAGTTTTTGTTTCCATAAGGAACATACAAACCGACAGACAGACAGACAGACAGACAGACAGACAGACAGACAGACAGACAGACAAAAATTTTACTGATTGCGTTTTTGGCATCAGTATTGATCCCTAATCACCACCTGATAGTTATTTTGAAAATATATTTCATGTACAGAATTGACCTCTCTACAGATTTATTATAAGTATAGATTACTGTTGATAATAAAACGGTAAAAAAGTGCCCGAGATGTTTGGGTCCTTTGAGCCATTTAACATGACGCCGTGTTTGTTTATTACGCGTCACGTGAATCCCAAGAAATAATTATAATAGAAAAAGTTCGTATAAGAGTAATAATAATGTATTACTATAAGCTAAAACTTCCACAATAATTCAAACGTATATACCATCTGCGCCACCATAATCTTGGTGATTATGCGGGCATGCGAATATGGTTGTGTAGCGGGCACGTAAATAAGAGTGTTGTAGACAAAGGGAACAAGTGATTGGGTAAAAAAAACAAGTGGGGATAAAAGTAGCTGTCAGAGGAGTCACGATGCGTGCGCGCACGTTGCGTTGTGCTCTATGATGGGAATTAGTGGTGATTCCGTCACTATTTATAGTTCACGTTGGTCATCTTAGCTTTTTAAAGTAATTTGTTTGAAGTAAGACGGATTTTTATGAGAGGGTTAATTTCTAGTTGCTTTGTACGGTGTAGCTAATTTTATGTAAGGGTTTAATAGCGAGTGACTGATGGTAGCTTATGTTTTATTTTAAATATGGTACTCACGACAACGACTCCAAAAATTAATTGCCCCTCAGCAATTTTTTAAGATTGAAAGGAAAGGGATGTGAAAAAAAAACAATTCGTTGCATATGGTAACCTAGAATGGACTTGGTGAAGGTCACCGGAAGCTGATGGATGAGATGTTCTTTGGGGGATTCCTTTGCTAGTGGAGGTCTATAAGCTGATAAAGCAGTTACGTCAAAAGTTCTCACAAGAGTATAAGACTAAAAAAAATATATAATTTTATCACGTTTAAAAAAGCCACATTTTCGATCGTTTTAATATTACCAACTTTGAGTTTTTTTTTATTAGATTCCAAAAAAATATTTTACTATTTCTACCAATTCATAAATAGGCTCTCTTATTATTCGCACTTAGGACTTCCATCGTTTAAAAAAAAAAAAACCTAGAAAATAAACAAATCCAATTCTGTACTTAAATCCACAGGTACGCCTCAAAATTTTTAATAACCCCTTTCCTACTGAATTGCTCAGGTTACCAGGTTAAAGGTCAGAAAACCCTGTGAAAACCACCCGCACTTCTCATTGTAGGAGATGTGAGTTCAAATCCTGTGTCAGGCCGCGGTTTGTGTCCTTTATTAAGTCATAGGTAAGACTTAATTGGACCACGGCGGTTATTTCATCAACGTGGTTAACGGTGAGGAAAATCATAGGCCTGACCTCATCATGTGGATGTACTGTTCAAGCAAAATGTGGGTACTCTGAAATCCATGAGACAAAATTTTCACGCGATGTTCAGAAGTATAAGTACCCCTGCCACCACTCGGAAGATTTACACTGCGAAAGTTTTGTTTGAGTAGCTCAGGTTGTAATAAAATTCATTTATTTTTATTTTTATCCCCAAGTTAAATAGAAAAGGTCATCAGTTAGTTTCCTTTTCATTTATCTATATCATACTCTGTGCCTTAAACTATTTATAATGGCCGCTGATTTCCATCTACACAATTTTCGCATGACCTTTTGATGCGCCCGCGCAGAGATGGCCATTTCTTTTCAAGAATAATAAGGTACAATAATGGCACATATAAACATTGTCATGCCATAAATGCTTGTGAACCAGTTTTTAATAACCTTATGCTTTTATACGTTATTACAGAGTATTGAGTATTAAGTACTGCTTCTAGCTCGGGGACCACTCAGGTGGTCGATCATCTCGGGTTAAATTTAATATTTATATCATAGATATATCACTACCCAATTTCTTCTCCTGGGTGTTCGTAAGAGGCTAAAAGTGTTGGGGATTTTTAAGTTATTTTTTGGGGGTGATGCGGTTGGAGACCCATCACCAACAACTTTTATTTCACCATCTTTTCCCCACGCGACTTCCACAAGTGGCTGAGGAATTTCTTATTTTGAGGCTCTGGCTACCTTTTCTAGGGATTTATAGCCGTGAGTATATGTATGTATGTTTATTATATGATAGTAACTAGAAATCTGGTATATTGCGTTATACTTATAAGTGATGAACAAGTTAAGAAAATATTATTAGTATGTAAATTAAAAATATAAATATTTTATATTGTACTTTCGGTTGATTAGCAATGTGATTTCATAATAATAGTAAAACAAAAACTACAAGTTGATTCTGAAAATAATTTAGCCTGATTCTAATTAAACGCATAGTAGCTTTTTATCTAAATTGAACTATGGCAGCATAGTTCTGGGTCCTTGTCTTTTATCTACATCAAAACGGTTGATTCAAAGAGTACAAAATGCCTGCATAAGATTCTGCTACAAAATACCACCAAGATCTCATATTACTCCTAAATTGAATAGAGAGGGCCTACTTAATATGGATTCTAGGAGGCAACTTCATCTGGCTAGCTTAGTCCACCAAGTCATTAAGTTTAAGCGACCGGAATACTTGTATAGTAAGTTATCCTGGCCATCCTATACATTTAACTCGAGGAGTCTTTATTCAATGACTTTGGTAACACCGTTTCACAAAACAAGGGCTTTTGAGGGAAGCTTCCGCTACCAGGCAACAAAATGCTGGAACAATCTCCCTCCACCCCTTAAATGTCCCATTTCCAAAATCTCTTTCAAAACTCAATTTAAAAAAATATTACTTGATAAGCAAAAATTGTTATGATAGTCGAGGTTTCTCCCAAAAGTCAATTATGAGTAATACTAATAAAAATTTTTTCATTGCATGTTCATATAAATATAGGTTTATTATATTTCAGAAAAACTATTGTTTTTATCGTGTTGGAATAACCCAGCGGTTAATTTAATTTATTTACTATATTTATATGTATATAACTATATTTAATCTATTTTACCATTTCAATAATATCACAAATTAATACTATTTATATTTTCACTATAGCTTACTTACTAAGATATTTCTTGTTGTAACTAATTTATGTTTTTTCTTTTATATAATTTAAATATTTGAATCTCAAAAATGTTAAGAACAGTTGTGTCGACAAAGGGAGCGGCAGAATAACAGCGTCTGCACTTTATAGGGCAGGCACTATGCTGAGCCGTACCCTTTTTCAGTTTTCTGCAACTTATTTTGTAAATTTTAAATGTATGTTCGTTTTGTGTCGCAGTTAATAGAAATAAATGTATTTTCATTCATTCATTCATAGCTTAAATGTATTTAATTGAATTGAAAAATATTTGAGTTTTAGAACGTGAATCAAAATAAAAACATAAAAGTAGTATAGAAAAAAAACCTAAGAAATATTCCCAAAACTTTTAAATTATTATCATTAGTAGGTACTTCTAATAGGGCAAGAAAGTTATTCCAGCTCCTTACCCCTCTTTGACTGTTTATTTCACATCTCAAAAAGAATCAGCCAACTACTTGCAAGTGCAAAAAGGTCGGTTCGCAGTGTTTAAAAAGTCCCATTGCATCGTGGTCAACTAGAAGTGGACTTCACGTCAGGTGCTTGGGACGGGCTGGTCACGATTTCTGACCGGGCGCCTCTTTCTGACGAACAGACGGCCAACCCAACTACTACTACTATTTATAGCACTACAAACAAAAACCATTCCTATTCCCCAACGAAATACAACTTTCATTTCTGTACCCGACACAAATTAGCTGCTTAGTCTTTGACAGGGATTTTAAACTTTATACTTCACGCGCAGAAGCGAAAATCGTTTGCACTCGGTTAATGTATGGTGCGATTAAGATTCCGCGTTAGTTAATGCTGTGTCTATGAACGTAATAAGGAGATGGCGTGTTGAAGAATTACACTGGCCAACAAAAAAAAACTTTTTTTTTGGTGCGGTAAAAATTTGTTTAGATATTGTTTTTGAACGTGTCTCTGATGACAAACCTACAACTGCCATTTTTGTATCAGCTCTAATTTCATAACTACCCTCAATTTTAAAATTTCGTCACTTTGACTTCAACAAAGTATCGCAATTCTTTTATTTTCATCAATTTCGTTGTTTTGGCATAATGGCAAGCTCATCAAGATGTTGTTTGACCAATCCTAATTCATTTTGTTATATTTGTGGTGAATATACGTTTGAGGAAAACAGAAAACCCATAACAGAGTTCGTGAAAAATGCATATTTCGCATACTTCAACCTATCTATTGAGCATCAAGATAAGCCTTGGGTGCCCCATTTTGTGTGTAAAACATGCAGAGAACATTTGAGACAATGGACAAATTGCAAAAGAAGATGTATGAAATTTGGGATACCGATGATTTGGAGGGAACAACAAAATCACTTCAACGACTGTTATTTCTGTTTGGTTAAGATTGTCGGCATAAATCGAAAGAATAGAAGTAAATGGACATATCCTGATATACCATCAGCGAAAAGACCTGTACCTCATTCCGAAAGTGTCCCTGTGCCTACGTACCACTCGCTGCCAGATATCGAAGTGGAACAATATAACGAAATCCAAGCAAATCCCGAGATCGACAGTGATTATGGCGAGTTGAATCGAACCTCTCGTTTTTTTTCACAAGGTGAGCTTAATGATCTGATAAGGGATCTAGATCTTTCAAAGGAGCGTGCTGAATTGTTGGCTTCTAGATTAAAAGAGAAGAATTTGCTTTCACCAAACACAAGAGTTACATTTTACCGTCAAAGAGAACGCGATTTGCTACCATATTTTTCTGAAGATAACAATCTTGTTTATTGCAATGATATTGGTGGTTTATTAACAAGAATGGGTTTACAAAAGTACGACTCAACTGAGTGGCGTCTTTTTATAGACAGTTCCAAAAGAAGTCTCAAATGTGTATTGCTTCATAATGGTAATAAACACGCTTGTGTTCCAATTGCTCATTCTACCCGAATGAAAGAAGAGTATGAAGCAATTGCACTGCTTTTAGAAAAGATTAAATATGATAACCACCAATGGTTTATATGCGTCGATCTCAAAATGGTTAATTTTCTGTTGGGACAGCAAGGTGGATATACAAAGTATCCATGTTTTATGTGTCTTTGGGATAGTAGAGATAAACCGAATCACTGGGTACGAAAAAATTGGCCGATCAGAGAAAGCCTAGCTGTTGGAAAGCAAAATGTTATAAATACACCTTTAGTCCCCCGAGAAATGATCATTTTACCTCCTCTACACATAAAACTTGGTCTCATGAAACAATTTGTAAAAGCATTAGACAAATCGGGCTCATGCTTTCAATACATTACGAGGGCATTTCCAGCTTTAAGCACAGAAAAACTCAAGGCTGGAATATTTGACGGTCCTCAGATAAGACAGTTAATTAAAGATGATAACTTCGCAACATCTATGAATGAAACGGAACTTGCTGCGTGGAACTCATTTGTGCAAGTGATCAAAAATTTCCTTGGTAATCATAAGGCAGAAGATTATGAAAGTATTGTAAACCAAATGCTTTCTTGCTTTCAAAAGTTGGGATGTAATATGAGCATCAAGGTTCATTACCTACACAGCCATTTGGACTGCTTCCCGCATAACCTGGGTGACTTAAGTGAGGAACAAGGAGAGCGGTTTCATCAGGACATCAAAGTCATGGAGGATCGATACCAGGGTAGATGGGATACTCACATGATGGCTGATTACTGCTGGGCTCTTATGAGAGACAACCCAATGCATAAACATGAAAGAAAATCTATTAAGAGGAGTTTTTTGTACACTGACTAATAAAAAATGTGTTTTTTCGTTGAAAAATTTTTTTTTTAATATTTTCAAAACTAGAGCTGATACAGAAAAACTGATTACATATTTGAAATCAGTGAAGAAATTACTTTCATAATCAGGTCTTAAAACAACGGCACCAAAAATAGTGTTGGCCAGTGTTATCGTTGCAATGAGAGGGAGTATCGAAATAGTGTTTCGATATTCGTGACTCATAGCCCGAAATCTTTGCGTCTGGTCTTATTGCTATCGTAATGAGGAATCGGTGTTCGATAATTTGAGCTTATTATTTCACCTATTTGAAGTGTGATACTTACCGGATGTTTTATAGGCATTAAAGTATGTTTTGGACATTGGCAGAAAAAATATGTTTTTAATATTATACTCACAACTGTTATTATTAACACAGCGTACGCATAATAACTTTGGTTCACTTTACCAAAATATCTCGTGCCTACGACACTTAGGGTTCTGTACCCTTATTTTTTCCCAAAATAAAATTGCCCTTGTAGATATTTTCTAATCGTTTTTAAGCCTTGTATTCATTATTCATTACAATCAATCAAACAAACAAAGTTGTTCTCTTTATAATATTGGTGTAGATGTAGATAAATATTGTTATATATTTGTCAAATATTGTAATTCTGCCTTGTCTTGGGATATAAACAAACACAACACTATACTAAACCAGACAAGATACTCCGTCTATTTTCACTTACATCGCATGAAATGATTTCGGACACCCCGTCGAGTTTTAATAATAAGCGTGAAGGTTCCGCTGCCATCAAAATGTCATCAGTAATCCGTCGCTTAGCTGTGATGTGGAGAAAGTAGTGTTTGCATTTGATATTTAAATTTAGGATTTTCCGAAGGGTTCGGAGATGAATTATAATTTTACATTAGAAATATTTGTTGTTGGATTAAGAGTGTACTGTGATTGTTATACTGTCACAGATATAGCAGATCTTACAGACGTTTTTGCCGTGTAGTTCCGGCTTAGAATGTCACTACTGTTATGTAATGTATGTACTGTAATGTTTCTATCCATGAGTGTCGTAAGAGGCGACTAAGGGTATGGGGTTTTTTAAGTGGGTTTTTGGCTATACGGTTGGAGACCCATCACCAATGATATCTGCTTTATTTCTACCATCTTGTCGTGCCAACTTCCAAATGTGGCTGATGAGTTTCTAACTCTAAAGCTCTGACTACCCTTTTTTTAAAATTTATGGCCGTGAGTATATGTATGTATATGTATATACATAGCTAGCACGCCATGTAACCCTATAAAGTCGGGTGAAATTTATTAGTCTATCTGTATACTATAGTGATATTTTGTTACCTGCCCTGTCCAGACAATGTGCTTATAAGGGAATAAAAGAGCTATCTACGAAGAGATTGAAGAACGTATACAAAGCTCAAGTTGTTTGCCGGATCGTACAAAGTGGCGATCGATAGCCTCTGCCTACCCCAATGGAAACTAAAGGCGTGAGTATAAGTATGTATGTTACACATGTGACATCACGATCATCCGCTGCCCTGGACTTAGCGAGGTGAACAAATATTAATAAATAGCAATTTTTTTCCTTTTTATTTGTATTAAAAATAGTAGAACACAGTTCATTTTATTATCATAACAATAAATATGTCTGCAAACAACTTTCAACAGTAAATTCGTTCTGGTTGCCATTTAACTTTAGCTACTCCTGGGTGCAGGGGCGATCACGTGTACTTTTAGAAGTATAACATATCCGTTATCTATATATTTACGTATATAGATTGGCAATACAAAAGTTAAAATGTAATTATGTGCTCATGCGTTTTATCTACTTGGGTTTTTACACGACTGAAAGAAAGAAAAGGAATATAATTTTGATCTACGACATATTATTTATACATTTATAATGTTTTATACTTTATTATATTATAGTATAGGTCAAGAATAACATATCTACATCACTTCTCATGCGCATAGCTGCTATGGGTAAAGACTGACTAAGGATATAAAATGCTTTTCTAAGTGTTTGGTCAGCGGTATTAACATTTTCCTCTTTTTGTTGCAATAAATTGCTCATTATTAATATAACTTTTAGTATTGTATTTAATCACACATACGCTGTCTAGTGTTAGCTGAGAATAGCACTACCCTATTTCTTCCCGTGGGTATTCGTCAGAGGCAACTAAGGGTGTTGGGCCTTTTAAATGATTTTTGCGCGATGCAGTTGGAGATCCATCACCAAAAAAACTTTATTTTACAATCTTTTCCCCAATCAACTTCCAAAAGTGGTTGAAGAATTTCTTATTCCGAAGCTCTGGCTACCCGTTCTATGGATTTATAGTCGTAAATATATGTCGGTTTGTATAGTATAAATAAGCAAAGCCTTTTTTCTTCCCCATTGCATGTTAACTTATTAGAGGCAGCATATTGCAAACCGGTATTTGATGCATCGTCCAGCGTAAAATAATGATATTTCAATCAAAATTACACAACGGTTATAATGAGCCAAAAGTAATTAAGGATTTCATAGTCAGTTGACTTATAGATTAATTTTAGTTTGCTGTCACCTGTGACCCCTCATTGGTTCACTCTGATAAATGAAGTCCATCTAATTACGGCGAGTAATCGAGATTGTGCCCAAGACATGTTCGTGACATCAATTTATACGCTGTCGTTTTTGACAAGTTGAAACTCGTGAGACGAAAATGTGTGAGGATTGTTATTTTAAAATTTTAGGTAAAAGACTTAAGGTATACATAGATAAACTTTCGCCATTAGTTCCCTTAGGGTAGGCAGAGGATATCGATCGCCACTTTGTACGATTCCAGCGAAATTTCATGTCTTATGCTTAGATACTATAGATATGAGATAACTGTTTTTTTAAATTAATTAAATATGATATATAAAATTTAGTTATATGACATGATTTTGCAATGTTAAGAAAATCCTAAACATAAAAGTACATGAATAATGAACTAAGGAATAACCTATATAAAATGTATTTGTTGTTGAACTGAAACCCTTTAAGAGTTTCCTATGAACTTATTCGAGAAAGGGATTGCACAAGAATCTATTGAACAAACTTAGCTCGATATTTCTGCTAGTTATACTTAGCGATAATATTTCACTTCGGTAATTATACGTTTATAATTAAATTATAAATTGGGTATTACAAGCTTTGGTCACAACGCTCATAATGTTAAGAAAATAACATTTATATAATGTAAAATTTGTAGGTAAACTTATACTTCTACTTTCCAATTTCAATTTACGAAAAATGCAAAACAGATCTCGGACTCCAAGATATTTTGATATTGTGTTTCAGATTCTAATTCAATATAAAATAAAACTTCTTCAAAAAAGCTTCCTTATAATTATGATTACCTTTTACCCTTTACAATTTAATGGAAGTAAGCTATTTTCTAAAACTATCAGGGGGTAAGGTTAAATTAAGTTGTGATAATGTCAAAATGTTTATTACTAAATGATAAGGACATATGACTTTTATAGTGTTTTAGTAATAAAAGCTACTGTCCATTATAAATACTCGGAACAATGTTGTACCATATGAAAAAATGTCGCACGTTGTGACAAAACAACGTTAAATAAACTTAAGATTAAAAAGATCGCTAATAACCTGGTTAATAAGAAGTTAAAATTTGATGAGTTTATAATTTTGTAGTTGTGACTACTCATACATACATATACTCACGGCTATAAATCCCTAGAAGGGGTAGCCAGAGCTAAGGAATTCGAAATTCCTCAGCCAATTTTGGATAGCTGAGTGGGGAAAAGATGGTAAAATAAAGGTTGTTGGTGATGGGTCTCCAACCGCATCGCCCAAAAATCCCTTAAAAGCCCCAATACCGTTAGCCGCCTCTTACGTACACCCACCGGAAGAAATGGGGGTAGTGCTATTCTATGCCGACACTACACAGCTTGTGACTACTCCTTCACTAAAATACATACAAATATCAGCTTTACTATTTCCCATTAGGTACCTACCTATGAATACAATAAATATAAACATATATATTTTTGAAAGATGTTATTAAAGGAAAGAAAAATTTCGACACTGGCGGGGACATTTCGAAATTTTTCTTTCCTTTAATAACATCTTTTATTTATGAGTAATAATCCCCACATGAAGAATTCATGTCAAAAAACATTAAATTATATATATTTTTGTACGAACGATAATAATAGGTAAAGTATATTTTTATATATACCTTGTAATATATATTTATATTTTACTAACAAAAATATTTATGAAATTACGTTGTCCAACCACTAACAATAACTCGTAATAAGCATGTATGATATAGTTTTTCTTTTCCAAACAATTGTCGTGAACGAGCTACGTTTGTGATCATACGAAATTGGTCACGTCGGATCACTGTCCGGCTGCCATCATTATTTGTCTACGAAATGTGATCACAGATCTGAGATTCATATGTTACCGTTCGTTCATGGAACTCGTCATTGGCAGTTTTGGCTAGTAGTTTTTTTTTTCGCATGTTAAAATATACTAAATATTGTAAAGAAGGGACTTAATATTAAAATAATGTCAATGCTACTGGTATTGATAGTGAAAAAAATCTTTAGTTCTTCATAGTGTCATATAAAAAATTATGCCAATACAAAATTATATTTATAAAAGTAAAGAGATTATTTGCTTTAACGTAGAAATTTCAATTAATTAAATGTTAAACTTATTGGGTAAGCTAAAGGATATCGTATGAAATATAATAAATGCTTACCACCCGCGCGAAGCCGAGGCGGATCACTAGAGAGGATATTGTATTGGCAACTATAAGTTCCTAGTATTGCTCTAGCAGTAACCAAACCACTATAATTACTGTCTTTCTTGTTAAAATACCAGATTAGAAACTGTGCCGTAACATCGATATTTGTCTCTGGCCAAGTAACTATGACAGATCACGTACTTCTCGCCTGCTCTATATGATTTAGGGTAATTTAAAAAATCATCTTGTCGTTGACTATGGTACTCCATATTTGATCGTGTGTACTATAATTTGTGTTTGTAATTTAAGCTTATCGTTTATTTGTATGGACTGTGATCTATTGACATTAAAGAAAGGTTACGCTTTTGAAGTGCGAAAACGGACGTGAGTTAATATTTGTGAAATCTTGACGGAGTGTTTATTCACGTAGAAAATTTCGAGTCAAAGGTCATCACAGCTCTGGCATGCTAATATGTTTATTAACATATATGAAAGGACACATTGACTTATTTTTACAGATTTAGTAAACCGACGTTTATATTGGGAACAAGTAATCGCTAAAAATACGCAAATAAACCTGTTAATAATAAAAGCTGATTCATTTTGTTCTTACTTTTCCTGTATATTTTGCTTTTTTTGTTAGATTTGGTATAGGTACTTTTACAATGGCATGATAATATTTTTCAACACACTTGTTTATAAAGTGAGTTGTTGCACTGGAATTTTGCATGTCGGCACTTATTACCAAAACTGTTACTTTTGTTTGAAATGTATAATTTGTTTCATTTCATTTCTATGTCATCAACAAAGAGGTTGTAAACATAGAGTTATTCATTATGCGTAGTATTAATAAGCGTAACTATTTGCTAAATTCAAACATTCTCTAACATAAAATTCTAAATTTCAGTGTAAAATGGTGTCGTATCAAAATCAAATTTGGTAATTTAATCGAACATTATTATTAGAAAAATGTAGTAATAGAACAATAAACTTCTGTTGGCATCATCCTGCCATGTCTTTGTCTATCTAAATTGAGACTAGAAAGGACGGGGTCTGTACGACGTCAACCTGTCAAAAATACAGAAATTTTTGACTCGGAAAGACATATTCAAATTTCGAACATGTCATTCGATATGGCACCGTGCGATGCCGACATCTTCTATTTAGATGAAACCTATTTTCAACTTTATTTTATAGTGGCAAGAGTTTAAATTTAACTAAATCAAATGAAATAGACATGTTATTCAGACCTTCATAGACGTCATTTTGTGATATGTAGTAAAAAGTTCTTATAGCAAAATGTTACAGTACCGCTTTAGAGAAAATAGTAAGTTGTTTTTCATCTGGGGTGCTGTGGTTTATCTTTTGGAAGCGTCCAAATAATTTAAACATCATTGTTCAGTCGTTTATGAAGACTTCTTAGTATTGTTACGTACTGGGTTCTTAATTTGATAAATACCAGTCACACTTTCGTGCAATAAGGTGTAATTATATTTATTAACCAATAACGCACTTTACACAACACAACAAACACTATCGATAATTAACTATCGATACTCGCACTAATTAACAACACTAATTTACTCCGTTATAGTAACACTGTCCACACCGTTAAGCTTATTTCCGTAATCCGTATATCACTGCACTGTCGTATTTAATTTCTTCGCTCTAGTATTTCGCTTGTTCTCGCTTTAGTTCTTCGCACTCTAATCACTCCGTAGCACGCGTCGCTCTTTATATATGCCAAATCTCAAATACGCGAATATTACAGAAAGTTCTAGTACCACATTCTCGAAAAGTCGATATTCGAGAAACATCTAGTAATTCCTTTACTTATTAGAATACTAGTAACGCCATCTGTTATCTAGTAGTGGCAAATCCTATCTCCTACTTGCGAACAGATGTCGTAACATTACCCCCTCCTTACATTAATACTCGTCCCGAGTATTATTGCTTCCATGGTACTTCGCAAGTCGATCGATGTGAACTATTTTCGAAGCCCCTCTAGGTTGGCGTTGAATTCTGTACGTTACATCGTTTATTCTAGTGACCACCTTGTACGGTCCTTCCCACCTATTTTGTAACTTAGGAGACTTCCCTTTCTGGCGAGTTGGATTGTGTAACCAGACGAGCATACCCTCTTCGAAACGCGGCGTGTTAGCTTTACGGTCATATCTGGTTTTCATCTTTTCACTAGCATGTAAACCATTTTCACGCACTAGGGAATGTACATCTTGCATTCTTTCCCTCAAATCGCTTACATATTCAGTTACACTCTGCGGCTCATCTGGTGACCCTCCTGTCAACAAATCTACAGGCAATCGTAGCTCTCTTCCGAAATTGACGAAAGCAGGTGTTTCCTTCGTGCTTTCGTGAACAGCTGACCGGTAAGACAGTAAAAATAATGGAATGTGTTTGTCCCAGTCCTTCTGATGTTTTTCAACCATCTTCGCCAACTGTCTCTCCAGTGTTTGGTTGAACCTCTCCACCATTCCATCTGACTGAGGATGATATGGCGTCGTCCTGGTTTTATGCATTCCAAGCAGTTTGCACACCTCTTGAAATACTTGTGACTCAAAATTTCTTCCCTGGTCAGAGTGTATCTCCAGGGGCACGCCAAATCGACAGATCACTTCCTCAACCAGTTTTGTAGCCACAGTTATTGCTTCTTGATTGGGTATGGCAAACACTTCAGGCCACTTAGTGAAGTAATCCATCACCACCATGAAATATTTATTTCCGGACTCTGATTGTGGAAACGGTCCAGCCACATCAACGGCAATCCTCTCCCAGGGAGCTCCCACATTGTACAACCGTAATCCCCCTCTACTCCGGGTCTGCGGACCTTTCACCGCGGCACACGTTGTACATTTCCGGCACCAGTCCTGTACGTCGTCCCTACAATGAAGCCAGTAAAACTTCGCACGAACCTTCTGCAACGTACGATTTACCCCAAGATGCCCGCCCGAAACACCGTCATGTGTTTCCCGCAGTACATCTTTAACCTTGGCTCTGGGCACGACCAATTGTAGGTGCTCTTCTTTACCGTTGGGTTTCTCCCACCTCCGGTACAGTAGACCATTGATCAGAACCAGGCTGTTCCATTGCGCCCAGTAAGCTTTCGTACTCACTCCTGTGGACGCTACTTCACTCCAAGCCGGTTGATCGTGTTTTTCCTTCTTCCATTTCATGATGGGTCTGAGGTTCTCATCTTCTTCTTGGGCCTTCTGCATAGCTTCTGTTTCCCATCCATCCAATGGACAAATTCGAGTCACTTTCACGACCTCCTCCTTCGACTCTTGCTTCCTACAATGTTTACAGTCTTCCGGACACGGTCTACGTGAAAGCGCGTCTGCATTGCCATGAGATTTACCACTACGGTGCTCGATAGAAAAGTCATACTCTTGTAGCTGTTCGATCCATCGAGCTACCTGTCCTTCCGGGTTTTTGAACTGGAGAAGCCATTTCAGTGCAGCATGATCAGTTCGAAGCTTGAACGGTCTCCCAATCAAATACTTGTAAAAATGCTGTAAGGTCTTCACTACAGCTAGAAGTTCCTTTCTCGTGACGCAGTAGTTTCTTTCCGCTTTAGATAGAGACTTGCTGAAATATCCGATCACAACTTCCTTGTCACCTTGGATCTGTGATAACACTCCACCAATAGCCATATTACTAGCATCGCTGTCAACGATGTACTGTCCCTCTGGCTGTGGATATCCAAGGATAGGTGTCTCGCAAAGCCTCTTCTTCAGCTCATTGAAAGATAACTCGCATTCATCATCCCAAGAGAAGGTTTTCTTATCTTCAGTCAACCGATGCAATGGTTTGGCGATCTCAGAAAACCCTTTTACAAAACGTCGATAGTACGAGCAAAGGCCGAGAAAAGCTCGCACGTCTGTTTTGTCCTTTGGCGTCGGCCATTTCTGCACAGCTTCCACCTTTTCCGGATCCGTCTGAATTCCTTCTCGGCTGATTACGTGTCCTAAATAGTTCACTGAAGTTCTAAACAGCCGGCACTTCTTCGGATTCAGTTTCAGGTTTGCTCCACGAATTTTCTGAAAGACTTGTTCCAGGTTCTTGAGATGGTCTTGGAAGCTTTTGCCTATTATGACCACGTCGTCGAGGTACACCAGGCAAGCCTCGCCAACCAATCCCGCCAACGCACACTCCATAAGCCTTTCAAAAGTAGCTGGCGCGTTGCAGAGACCGAAAGGCATGACGTTAAACTGCCACAAACCCTTTCCAGTTGAAAACGCAGTCTTCTCTTTATCAGTCGGATGTATTTCCACCTGCCAGTAGCCTGACTTGCAGTCCAGGGTTGAAAACCACTTCATGCCACTCAAAGTATCCAGAGTGTCATCTATTCTTGGCAAAGGATAGCTGTCCTTCTTTGTCACGTTGTTCAGTTGCCTGTAGTCAACACAAAACCGTGTGCTTCCATCTTTCTTCTTAACAAGAACCACTGGAGAACACCACGGACTGGAGGACGGACTAATGACCTTCTTCTTTTTCATGTCTTCGAGCAATTCTTCAACTTCTTTCTCCTTAGCGATTGGGATTCTCCTTGCTCTCTGTCTAATAGGTCTTTCGTCCCCTGTATCAATTCTGTGTTGCACTAAAGATGTTCTGCCTAAGTCCCCTTCTGCATTTGAGAAGATGTCAGCATATTTCACCAGCAACTGTTTAACCTTGATCCTCTCCAAGTAAGATAAGTCATCCTGGATCTCACTTAACAAGTCAGTTACAGTTGAATTATCGACTTTCACTTTGACTTTCCCATTTGGAGAATGACAGCTCCTCATCCAGACTACTTCTTCACACTGACCAACTACTTCACCCCGCTTAAGCTGTACATCTTCTTGGTCAAGGTTGACTACCTTCACTATTGCCGTCTTGTTGCTTGTAACCAAAGTTCTTGCTGTCAGAAATTTCCTTGGCCCGTTCTTCCCTGTCTCTTCAATCAACACACAACGATGCCTCTTCTTCTCGCTGTCTACAGGTAACATCACCGGAACCAACTTCTGAGAACGCGCAGGAATATTGATGGTTTTCAAGCATGTCACTTCACCGACGGGACCACCCAGTATAAAGATTTCTTCCTGGCCACACTTGAAAATTCCTCTCGTTATGTCAATCCGGCAGTTATATTTCTTCATAAAGTCCAGTCCTAGTATGCATTCATCCATTATCTCAGCCACAATGACTTGATGAGTATACGACGTCTCGCCAACCATCATCCTGACTGAGAGTTCACCAAGGACAGGTATTCGCTGGCCAGAGGCGGAGAGTAGCCGACACTTAGTATCTCTGCTATACTTGATATTCGCTGCTTTCACCAGTGCCGGATTGATCACCGTTCTAGACGCTCCAGTATCAAGGGTCATCTTACAGTCTTGATCATTGACACAGCCCAATATCACCAAACTGTTCCCGTTACAGGCTTGTGAGATGGTCATTGTCGGGGCTTTCTCCTCTCTAGCCAGCACCTGCCCCCCGGTCCTGGCTAATGCTCGTTTTGCGGCAGGAGCCTCTGCCTGCCTCTTTTCTTCCTTCCTCAGCGGGCAACTTAATCTCAAATGGCCCCTTTTCCCGCAGCCATAACAAATCGGTCCAGTACTCCTTCCGACGGGTGCTTTAATGACCTTGACGTCCTCATTTGCTTCCGCAATCTCACGAAGTCGATGAGTTTGGCGCGTATCCTGGCGGCAAGCTTCAACTTCTAGAGCGTTCGCCAAGGCATCCTTGAGAGACGTGTGGTGTTGAAGTCTCACCGCTGTTCTCACTTCGATATCTCTGATGCCGTCGACGAATGCTTGCACCAGGTTCATTTCCACCGTCTTCGGATCTACACTGGGATAGGCCTTGCGGACGAGCTTCTCGATTTCAAGGGCCCACTGCTGAAGTCCCTCTCCAGAACGCTGGACCCTATCACGCAGCTGAGCGCGGAACACGTGCTCCAGGTGTCGCTCTCCATAGCGAGACTCCAACGCATCCAGCAGGTCCTTGAAACCACCACTCGGAGTCGGCAGCGCCTCTATTACTGACAGTGCTTGACCTCGGAGCGCCACCGTCAGTGCAGTCAAACACTGTTCATCAGTCCAACCATTGGCAGCCGCAACAGTCTGGAACTGATGTCTATACGCCGACCAGGATGTTGTTCCGTCGTAGGGAGGAACCTTCACACGAGGACCATGGACAGCTACTACATTCTCACCGGAGACAACCTTGACCGGTCGTGATTCAAGCTGCAGAACCCTTTTCTCCATTCCGCGGAAGTCGGTCTTCATGTCATCGATATCTTTCTCAATAGTGGTTACCTGCTCCTTCATCTGCTCTACGTCTTTTTCCACAGTAACCACCCGACCACTGACTTCATTGACCGCAGTGAGAACTTGTGAGAACTTAGTTTGCTGTTCCTCGCGCAACTCACGAACTTCTTGTTTCACAACACCCTGTACCTCCGAATGTATGTTTTTTTTAACATCCTGTACCTCCGAATGTATGTTTTTCACAACATCCTGTATGCTTTGTTGTGCTTCACGCATGCTTTGAAACATTTCAACTATCATCGTCAAGTCAGTATTAGTTGCGGCCGCCGGCGCCGTTGATGTAGACGGCGCGTTAGTCACCGCGGACGTCTCCTCTGGAATGTCACTCCGAGGGTTCGTGACCGATGAACTCATTTCCGACAGCTGTTCACCCTCTGCGGCTTTCTGAGCGCGTGTCTTCACACCCTCTCTTCCGTCTTCCTTCGGCATAACTGGCATCTTCAAATCCACTTCTGTCACCAATTGTTACGTACTGGGTTCTTAATTTGATAAATACCAGTCACACTTTCGTGCAATAAGGTGTAATTATATTTATTAACCAATAACGCACTTTACACAACACAACAAACACTATCGATAATTAACTATCGATACTCGCACTAATTAACAACACTAATTTACTCCGTTATAGTAACACTGTCCACACCGTTAAGCTTATTTCCGTAATCCGTATATCACTGCACTGTCGTATTTAATTTCTTCGCTCTAGTATTTCGCTTGTTCTCGCTTTAGTTCTTCGCACTCTAATCACTCCGTAGCACGCGTCGCTCTTTATATATGCCAAATCTCAAATACGCGAATATTACAGAAAGTTCTAGTACCACATTCTCGAAAAGTCGATATTCGAGAAACATCTAGTAATTCCTTTACTTATTAGAATACTAGTAACGCCATCTGTTATCTAGTAGTGGCAAATCCTATCTCCTACTTGCGAACAGATGTCGTAACAGTATTTTAATAGACTTGCCCTGATATGATAGTAGTTAAGTTAATTTTTTTGAACGGGCGTTATGCACCTTTCTTTTTTTTTAAAAAATGTTCAAAATTAATATGGTGTTTTTTTTCATCAGCTATGGTTAATAGGACAAAATAGTTATACCTACGTAACTTTTGCAAGTATGTAATGTCCTTTCCTATTCCATATCAATGTTTTTCGATAGGTTAAATAAAAAAACATGGCAATAAAAAGAAGCTAATAACGAAGTCATTGTATTATCTACCATAATAACTCATTATTGGTTATTTAGTAAACAATAATTTGAATTTAGAGTTGAGATATCTTGTATTCAAACATACCCAAAGTCTCAAACGCTCACGCCGCCCCGTATATTCCCGCAGAAGTGCTAATACTTCTGAATATCACATGATGTTATTATGGTATTTAAAATATTCACGATTTTTTTTTAATGTTTTTGTTCATGAAAACCTTATGTGAGGATTATTACTAATAAAAAGAAAAAAAATTCGACACAGGCGGGAATCGAACCCGCGAACTCGGCCCGGAAATTTTTCTTTCCTTTATTTTTCCTTTATTTATTAGTATTCACGTTTTCCTCCTTTGAACGTTTTGTATCGAAACATATTTTTGATTTATTTAAGGTAATAATTGTGGTGTGGTATCGGCTTAGAATAGCACTACCCCATTTCTTCCGGTGGGTGTACGTAAGAGGCAACTAACGGTATCGGGGCTTTTTAAGGGATTATTGGGCGTTGCGGTTGGAGACCCATCACCAAAAACCTTTATTTTACCATCTTTTCCCCACACAACTTCCAAAAGTGGCTGACGAATTTCTAATTCCTTACCTCTGGCTACCCCTTTATAGGGACCCCCTAGGGATTTATAGCCGTGAGTATATTTATGTATGTATGTTAAGGTATATGTAAACTGTATACTAATTATCAATTATTTCAATATTCTAGTTAATTCAATTACTTAGTACTCTTCTGGAATAAACTTGTGAGTAAAATTTTGAGTTATAATATTTTCAGTTGTTATATTTCCCATGTATTTTATGTTTAAGTCTTTTTTGTTTATCTGTTGTAAAGCACATTAACAAATTAAAATGGAAAACTCTTTCTCTATAGATCAAATGAAAATCATTGCTTTTAGGTGCTCTTATTCAAATTATTTGACAAAATTCCATATAACTAACATGGCATGACTTAAAAAGGAACAACATTGGCACACAACACACAAATGGTAGCATACTCTTGCAATAGAAAATAGAACTTTGATAACCAATACGATTCTCCATCTGACAAGTAACAATGAGCACTATAATCTTGACAAAAACTACTTACATGAAAGGCAATCTACGAGCAACACACGAGCCATCCACCATAACCCTTTACGGCATCTGTGGGATAAAATTGACACATAGACAATACCGGACCTAAAATCAATTTCAAAATCATGATGCAATCTTCGCTACTTAAAACTCGAATACAACTTCAAACTTCCACCTTCTCTACATCAATCTATCCTTTTCCACCCAACACTAACAACCGAGAGGAATAATCGATATCTCAATATTCGATTCAACCGAATAGATTCTGAAAGCGTAAATTGCTACACAGCATGATAGTAGTAAAGGTATACTTAAGACACCTCAGTAACTCGATCGGGTAACGATATGGCCATATCATCCGCAAGTAGTTATTTGCTCTCGAATCGTGTGAGAAAATGTTATCGAGTACCGAGCTGCTATTTGGGCCGTCAATCGGTGGAATGTCAAATGTTGAGTAATGTGCTACAATGCTACACTTTGAAATTCGTTGTTGGCGCGTTGTTTCATAATTTGTACTTTGATATGTTTTAAACAATAAATATAATGTAGCTTGCATACCGGTATAACAGTTAAAAAATAAGATGAAGATAAAGAATCAATAATGATTTATCAGTTATAGTTGTAAAAATAGAGGAAAAATCATTGGTTTCTATTTCATCTCATCAATGACTAAAAAGGCCCAAGTACCTTTAAATTCCTTGTACAACTTCAACGAAAAGAAGTGAGAACATTTATACTAACCGTAACAGCCCAATTAAGCTTTTTTACTTATATTCAAATTATTAAAACAAGTAAAGTGAAATTTTGTCTTATGTTTATACGTCGAGTTTTTTCAAAATAATAAACTTTACTGTATAGAGAAATAGTTTAGCACAAAGAAAGCGTATATATAGTATTAGTAGGAAAAACTAATGTAGTATCTAATTTAACGTATCAAATACACAAATACTTAAATTCAAACTAGAAAGATTCAGCTACTAAAGTCGTATTTATTTGGTTGAAATATGTGAGTTATGAAAAGTTGTTTATAAAATACATCCAGATTTTTCAAAAATGAAAACTTTAATCGTGTATACGCGAATAAGGATGCATTATTTTGGAACACTATATTTAAAAAGACTCAAAAGGTAAATGTGGTTAATATTATTTAATTTACATATATATACATTTATACATATACTCACGGCCATAAATCCCAAAAAGGGGTAGCCAGAGCTTTAGAGCTTTAATTTCACAGGGGACAAGATGGTTTCAATAAAGTATATTTGTTGATGGGTCGCCCAAAAACACTTAAAAAAGTCCAATACCCTTAGTCGCCTCTTACGCACCGGTGGGTAGAAAGGGGTAGTGACATTTTAAACCGGCACTACACGGCTTACTTAATTTATTACAGAAAATATAAATGACTATCTAAGAAATACCAAACGACTGACTATAATTTTATAAAAGTGTATATCGCCTATCTCTCATTACATATTTATCCTTTTTAAAATTTTCGTCTTTATTCGGAAAGATTCATTTTTATTTTTACTGAACATTGAACAATGACTAAAATTCGCAGGAACCTGTTGAAAGAGGGCAGTGCAGGACCACCGGTTGTTGTGGAAATTTTTCGTGAAGATCAATTTCGACCAGAAGACGTCGATCGGCTAAATAAGGATGACTATAACAATTGGCCTAGACCTCGCTTTTATAACATACCCTTTTTATATTATAAATCGATAAAGGACATCAAACTAAACAACTTTGCCCATGGAATGCCTATCTAAAATATTGTAATTTTCAAAAAATAATAATAATGAAAAATTGTCGTACCTAGTTCAAACTGAGAATGTATAGAATGAGATTCCTTGCTTCAGTGAAAATAAGAAATTAAAAAAAAAACATTTGATCTATGATTTTCGCTCTGTAAACAAAAATATAACTTCTTTCGGTATTTTCCAGTTGTATTGATCGTCGTTGAAAAATAATATCATGAAAATAAATCGGAAAGCGAGCGATTGAACTGGAAAATACCGAAAAGAGTTATGTTTTTGTTTACACCATAGATCAAATGTTTTTTTTATTTCTTATTTTCACTGAAGCAAGGAATCTCATTCTATACATTCTCAGTTTGAACTAGGTACGACAATTTTTAATTATCATTTTTTTTTTAAAATTACAATATTTTAGATAGGCATTCCATGGGCAAAGTTGTTTAGTTTGATGTCCTTTATCGATTTATAATATAAAAAGGGTATGTTATGAAAGCGAGGTCTAGGCCAATTAGAACTTTCTCAATGAGTAAGTAACCAAACTATATTCTGCAATTTTTAAATATTTATCACAACCAAATAGTACAATTACCTCCAACCAAAATAAACAAATCCACGATCGAACATCAAAACAATCAACTAGAACCAAATTGCAGTAGTCCATCCCAGTAATATAGCGTTATTTAGCCTTAATTCAGTTACCACAGAGCGAATCAGAAGCTATGGAAATTAATCAAAAAGCTACGCGCATATGACGGACGGTCACAGGACAATTTACAAGTCAATTTTCTAGTGACGCTCTATCGTGGGCTCCCGATCGAATCGTGCGTGCCTTAGGGATGGGAGTATAAACGATATTAAAGTATCGATAGGGCTCCTGGTGGTTACAGAAAATAAACATTATAAGTTTAAGAGATTTAGCAACTGAGTAAATATAAATCATTATTAAAACTTTTTACCAGCTTTTATACTTTTTTCGTTATTTTTCAACAGATGGGCTCGATGAGGTGACATTGCAATAATATGTCCCATAATCTCCGGGTGAGCGCTTCTGGGACTATTTTACAGGTTGGTTTTCCTACGTTTATACCAGCTTAATTTAAAATGAGATAATATTGCTTTTCATTGGGATGGATTAATGGGTTAACGAAGACATTGTAAAACAGCATAGTACTGTGATACTGTTTATTTTAAATATATTATTATTTGTTCCATTTCAAAATTATGTATACTTGATATTATATGTAACAGTAAGGATTCGAGTGTGTTTTGTTTATTACAACGAACGGCTACGTAATCGCTTAAGCGACTTCAAAACATCTCCCATCACTAAAAAGCTAAAACTGTCAGAAAATACGAAAGCTGTCTAACATCACGCTAAATGATATAGGAGATAAGTAGTGATCGTGTAAAACTACCATTATATTGCTGAAGTAAGCCAATAGTAATCTATAAAGTTAATAAAATTTCTTCATTTGTTAAAGAAAAATATCGATAAACCCATCCCATCCCTACATCCACAAGCAGATTGTCGTCATTACGCGCATTACAATGTTCGGTGCGTTGTTAGTGCGCCTGCGCGGTAGTCTCTGCAATTCAGACCGCGACGTGACATACTGCTTGGCTCAATTTGTATTTATTTTTTAAATTGTATTATACATATTGACTGATGGTTATTTGTGAGATGTTGGAGATTTTGAGTTTAGGTATTTTATGTCCCGTACTTAGTAATATTATACGTACAATTATTCATAATCTTGACATTAAATTTCAAAAATGATGTAGCTACAGATTTTTAGTTGGGAATTTCAAACTTAAGTAGGTATAACGTTACAAAAAAAAGCATTGTTGATGATGCCATATCGCCCAAAAATCACGATATTCAGGGTTACACGAGAACTACTAATATGAATATTCCTAGACGTAAAAAGGTTTATTGATATATACGAATAACGATTTTATTCTGTTGATATGCAGATTGTTAATCATTTAATATCATTCAATATCATTGTAGATTTTGATCAACTAATAAGTTCTGTGAGAGTTAATATTTACCTGGATAAAAAATTAAAATTATAAACTATAATATTATTTGGTTGATTATGATTTTTTATCGTACTTTTTATAAAACAATACTGAGGTTCTATAATATAGATAACCATATCTAGATAATTTAAAATACAAACAATGTTTTCGATAAATTACAGCAATTTTATTTATTCTGAACCGGAATATTTTTTTTGGAATAAGATATTATGTAGATGTTATATTATAGTTTTACAACAGTAAATGTATTCCGTATTATTTTTCTGTCAAAAAATAAAGGACTTATTTAATCGAGAATTGTTTGTACAGTCGATGGTGAGTGATGTACTTATTTGTGTTTATCAATTCATTTATCACATAAATATTAAATGAGAAATACTTGAATGCAATTGCATTTCCAAAGAAAATAAATATATACTGTTAAAATTCAGACATCAAATAAGACTCAAGGTAAATACGGCTATAACTTGTGATAAAGGTCATTATATATCAAGCAAATATCAAACCTATGACCAACGGATCCAGAAGCTAGGCTCCTTTCCACTATACCATGGACATCGTACATAAAAAATCATAGCATTACAATTTCTTGGGTACTTAACCTTTTAACCCAGATATCATAACTATAAATTAAATTATACAATAATATAAACTTCCGTATCATAAATATTCACGTAATAGAAAATTTTCGAATAAATTCCAATTGCGATTTTCTAGTGACTAATTATGGTAAGGTGTCATTTATTTAAAAAAAATAAACATATCAAAACTACGATGTAATAATAATTCTACGCAAATGATCCCAAATGTTTATTATAAGATAGTAAATTTAATTTAAAAATAAGATTGACTTCTGTCACGCTATTTATTTTTCTTCTACAACAATTTCAATTCCCCATACACTTTTTCAATCGATGATACATCATACGCGAACACGACTGCACAAGATAAGCGTAATGACATTTTGTACGTGTTTCAATCGCCTGTACTCATTCGAAACTATTAATCAATACAGGTCCTATTCACTTGACATAGGAGTGATTTTCGAATGGTAGCGTTTTTGTAAGCTTTCCGTATATTTGGGTACAGTTGTCAACAGCTGCACATGAGGATACGTGAGCAAATAGTATGATGGTCCGTACTTCGGAACGTGTGTGGACATTCTCGCAGTTTCATGGGTGGTTTAGAAATGTACGCGATGACAGTACGTGGGCGATTTTATGTTCTACAGTAGCTTCTAGCTGTGAATGCTTGTAAAGGTTTGGTTTATTCGGTTTTTATGGATTATTTCACTGGTTTCGGATTTTGAAATGTATTTAAGAGTATTATACAAGTGTTTTACTGTGTAGAGTTTGGAAAAAGTTGTCTGTTGTTGATATTATGAGGTTAATTTGTACGAGTAATTTGTACGTTTTTTAAAGAGTTATTTTAAGGACGTCCCATCACCATTTTATAACCTCCACTTCTCAAATATTATATTATGGAAACATCAAATGCTTTTTTTACTTTAACGAAGAATAAACGGGATTAATTATATTGTGTTGTTACCCATACCATCCTCCAACTCATTTTCGAGCCCATCAAGGGTTCTTGAACCAATCCTGAATTAGGTAAACGACTACTTCCATGATGATAGTAAACGGGACCGACGGCTTAACATACCCTCCAGTACAAGGATTCATCTTAATTTTTGGATAGTTAGCGGATTCAAGATTGCAATATTTTACCTTACTTTCGAATTACCTCTAAACGTTACCTACTTTATCGTATATCTAGAGTGCGTCTCATAACGCAAGCGAATCAAAGTAGCTTTCATAGCGGGAATTTCACTTAACACAACATTCCCATGCCCTCAGGACTACGCATATCTGTAGTGACATCACAAACAGTTACACTAATCAAAACCCAGTGATGCGTAACACATCCCTTAATACAATTACACAGCATCTCAATATGCATACGAACGCACTCCAATCCCAAATATTTGCGTACTGATTAAATCTAACGTTTATTATAGTCCTTAAACGTAAAGTAATAAGGTCGGTTTTGATGATAGCTTTTGTCAAAATGTCATGCCTTTGGCGTCAACCGCACGGAAACAATTTGGAGCCATGATCTAAATATTATTAAAGGAAATTGTTCGCTTCAGCGATCATAGGAACAATATGAGATGTAGTTTAGTTTGTTGGATGCTTTGAACTGTGGTTTTCGACAAAATTGTAACCGACTTAAAAAAAAGAAGCTATGTTTGTGTCAATTTATAGATGTTCTAAAATTACTTCATAAGTTCTGCACATTTAAAAAAACTGATTTGTAACAATTTTTGACTAGAACACTGATCAAGTAATTCAAGTTTTTCTATTTTGTTGAATTTTTAACCGACTTCATTAACCGACTTCAAAAAAGGAGGTTCTCAGTTCGATTGTTTGTATGTATGTATGTATGTATGTATGTATAATTGTCCGCGATTATCTCGAGTTTGGCTTAAGCTATTTGGATGCGGTTTTCAGGACAGTATTCGTTACATTTAGGAGAAGGTTTTAGTGCCTTAACCGACCAAAAAAAGAAAGGAGGTTCTGTGTTTGACCTGTATGTATGTCTGTTGGTCCGCGATTATCTCACGTTTGGCTTAAGCTATTTGGATGCGGTTTTCAGAAAAGTATTCGTTACATTTAGGAGAAGGTTTTAGTGCTTTAACCGACCAAAAAAAGAAAGGAGGTTCTGTGTTTGACCTGTATGTATGTCTGTTGGTCCGCGATTATCTCACGTTTGGCTTAAACTATTTGGATGCGGTTTTCAGAAAAGTATTCGTTACATTTAGGAGAAGGTTTTAGTGTCTTGACCGACCAAAAAAAGAAAGGAGGTTCTGTGTTTGACCTGTATGTATGTGTGTTGGTCCGCGATTATCTCACGTTTGGCTTAAGCTATTTGGATGCGGTTTTCAGAAAAGTATTCGTTACATTTAGAAGATGGGTTAAAAGTTCTTTAACCCATCTTCCTTAGTTTCTTAGTTTGAAATATAAGTATGTATGTAAAGTTATCAATACTAGACAGAAATTTATCAATATATGTTAATAAAGTTTTTTTATTAGTAATAAACAGAGTTACTAAATTATTGAACAAAAAAGTATAAAAAAACATGAATAAATTACTCTTAATTATGTTAAAGAAAAAAATATATATTGCAACATCATGTTTTTCATCCTGGTCATTTCAATCAAGGCGCTTTCGTCATGGGGAATTTCGCGCTTTCGGAATGGTCTTAACCATTTAAGTAATTTCTTTGAATCTATATCACTTAAAGCCATCTCATCAAGTGATTTTACTCGACTCAACGCTACATATATATAAGAGAGTTTCTTCGCATTTGTGATAGGTGAACTTCTCTTTGCTCATCTGTTTCGGCAGCAAGAGCAGCACGCTGACGATCTCTCTCATTCTGAAGGGCAAGCACGAGTTATCGACACGATAACGGTTAGAATGAGATGGCAGTATACGATACTAAGTAAGTGCGTAAAAGATGGCTGCTTTATCCCACGCGATAACTAGTTTAAATACGGCTCGTGCTTGCCCTGCTGAAGTCTTTGTTTTTTTTGATGGGTGTTTCGTTCTCCCTTACGCGACTTTTCCTTAAAGCATCCTTTCCTTTTCTATATAGGCCCGCAGGTAAACAAAATAGTAACAGGTAAACAAAATAGTAACTGTTAATAAAACTATAAAATAAACGGACAGTAAAACTTATCTCTCAAAAACTATCACTAATTCACTAAAAAAACTCAGAGTGATTTAAGAACTTATCACTAAAAAGTATAAAATAAAAAAGAAAAACAAAAACTTCAAATTAAAAACTAAACAGAAAAATTAAATATTATTATTTTTTATTTAAAAAAGAACCGCCTCCAAAAATCCAACTGAAAAGTATAAAATAATTTTTATTTATTTTATTATGTACAACTCTATTCAACTTCTTCTTTTTGAAGTCGGTGCCAAACAGACAAATCCAAAATGAAAATTGCTACATAGATAAAACCATACGAATAATAAATCAATCGATAGTGCCTAAACAACAGTAGGTAACACAATCGCGCTCAAAAATCAAGAAATTTCATCCGCTCGCAACGACGTCGCTTTATAAAGGATGGAATTGGGGGACAGTGAGCGGTGCTTAGCCTGGTGTGCATGCGTCGCACTCCGCAGAGAAATTATCATAATATACATGTCACCGTAAAACTGTAAATACTAGTAAATTATAATTTTAGATAGATAGCGAGGTAGTAAACAAACGTTAGGTTAGGTTATGTAAGATTATCAGATTTCAAACTAACGGAATTAACAATTCGACAGAGACATGCATGCACCGAGTTGGCACAACCAATACTTCTAACACTTTGTAAAAAGACGATCGAGAATCTAAATCACTACATAGTATAAAACAAAGTCGCTTTCTCTCTCCCTGTCTGGAAAATACGGACATCCTTATGTATACTTTAACCTGTAAAACTACGAAATGAATTTTAATGCGTTTTTTTTTATTAATTGATTAAAAAGGAAGGTTTATAAGGATGACATACGCTGATGGGGTGGAGAACTCACTCAACTTGGGCGGGCCACTAATATTCGTTCTTCTTTCTCATGAAAATTGGTTTGGCACCGACTTCAAAAAGAAGAAGTTGAATAGAGTTGTACATAATAAAATAAATAAAAATTATTTTATACTTTTCAGTTGGATTTTTGGAGGCGGTTCTTTTTTAAATAAAAAATAATAATATTTAATTTTTCTGTTTAGTTTTTAATTTGAAGTTTTTGTTTTTCTTTTTTTGATACGAAAAATGCAAATTATTTTTTTTTCCTACCATATGAACATGATTGATAAAGTCGTTCATTTCTCTATGTTTTCATTTTCACCAAAGCTCGGTAAAATGTAGCTTTAGAATTGCACCAGTACTTCACTACGTATATTTTATATTTTCGTATTGCAAATATTTGAATAATTAAAAAGAAAAATATTTTATTATTAATCTCCTTCATTAATAGGAAACAATACATAATTTGTTGCGACCGAACAGACTTGCTGTTTTGTTTTTACCAACTTTACATTAAAGCCTCCGTAAGCTCCTTACAACTCTTAAGAACCGGTCTTCAATCATAAAGCTTTTATTATTTTATTAACCTTTTTAATGACTTCGACGAGAGCTTTGAACAATCGACCGAATGATCAATTTCGAGCTTTTGTAAGTGATTACTGATTGTAATTTTTCATTATCGAAACTAAGATGCCATTAATTAGTAGGAGAAAGAAATTCTCTCACTTTCGTTCCCTTAAAATTGTTTAATTATATTTAATCTGATTAGTTGGAAATAGTTCTGATAGAAGCCTGTTTTTATTGGATTAAAACTGTCATAGTTTTCTACTGATATTATTTCAATATCTGAACCTGGTTAGGCTAAATTTTCACATGATGAATATTAGTAATTCTGATAGTAATGATGTGAAATGTTGAATTTTTGATCAAATATGAGGTATCTAAGGTTATTTTTACAATTATATGTAATTTTATAAAAAAAAACTAGCAAGCAACCGTGATAGCCCAGTGGATAGAACACTCGGTTATCGTGCAAACGACTCGTGTTCAAATCCTGGGTCGGGCCTACACCAATTTGTCTTTTCTAAAGACATATGTGTGGTTAATTTATCATGGTTGTTAACGGTGAGGGAAAACATCGTGAGGAAACCCACATGGCTGAGTTGTACTTAGTCATGTGACAGTGTATTCGTACAAAACGGCGATAGGCCTGCCCCCTATCACGTGAGTACACTGTCCATGCAAAACGTGGGTACTCTGAACACCAGGTGACAAAGTCACGTGATGTTCAGAAGTATTAGTACCTCTGCCAACCCCTTCGGGGATATTCGGCGTGAACGTTTATGTTTATGTTATGTTATGTAATATATATAACCGAGAACTGTCTGTTCGGATGTTACAGATATAAACGAAACAAAATATCACCGCTATATTTTTACTCGCTACGCAAAAAGCCTACAAACTACAATGATATAGATGTTTTTTTATAAATATATATTTTAAAACGAGAACAAATTAAAAACTTCCTGCCATTTAAAATCGGTTAGATACACGGCAAACTCGGAGCAGATAAACCAGGGGTACAAAACAAGAGGGACGCAATTCCACAATAAAAGAACACTCACCATTACTCATTGAACTAAAACAATGAACCAATTAAGGCTGCCAATTCGTATCGAAGAGGTATTCGAATAAATTTTTATTATTTCTTAGCCGTCGAAATCTCGTATTTTGAAGCTCTAGCTACCCCTTTTTGGGATTTATGGCCGTAAATATACGTGTCTATTTTGTAACTGATGGAGTATGATATTTGGCGGCAAAATTAGATTTAAAGAAGATTCCCTTTTTTGTATACATATACCGGTTATTATCGTTAATAGAACAAACACACTACAGAACTTGCTTAGTAAATTAATAATAACAAATCAAATCCAGCATTGTGACCTGTTTCGATATCAAAATAAAATCATGAAAAAAACAATATTTTACCGCAGTTATTTTTAACGAACATAACCAGAATAGGGTAGTGAAACGGGAAGGGGAATTAATAAAAAAATGGACAATCCCAGGAGAGTAACGTCAAAAGATTTTACCAGTAGGGGAAACAGCGGAGTGAAAACGAGTAAAATTTCAGTAAGACTTATAAATTAGGGTATTGTGTTTGAAGACATAATTATGTGACGATAAGGTGATTGGGCGACAAAGACGTTGAATTTACTCACGGCTATAAATTTCAAAAAGTGGTAGCCAGAACTTTCGAATCAGAATTTGTTCAGCCAATATTGGAAGTGGTGTGGGAAACAATGGTAAAAATTATAAAAAGTCTATAATAGTGAACGCTTGGATGGATCATCTTGCTTTAGACGTTTCTATGACAATAAAGTAAAAACACCAATAAAGTTTATATATTGAGGGTGTAGATTGAATTAATACATGTACTCGTATAACCAAGTGAAAAATTTTGAAAGAGAAATCATTGTATTTAAGTCGGCATTCTGGAGAATTTTTGCTTGTATAAAAAGGAAGAGCACATATTTTTTTAAAAATATATGAGAAGTTTGTGAAGATCATACCAAGGTGCGATTAGTAGTCTCTATCTACTCCAAAGAGACTCATTGGAGTCAGTATAAAAATCGCCTAAAGTGGTGAAACAGTCGACACCAATTGAAAATTATAAGGTCCATATGAGTATAGTCTATATATTTCCCAGTTTGTTCAAAAGAGAGCAAATAAGCAAAAAATATTAAAAGTGACTTGATACGCATAACCGTTTTACAAGCTATTTTATTGTTTTAAATTTCTTTCTACCCTAGTGGCGTTTAATCTGTCAATTGGAAGTGTAACAAGATTGTCGACACGACCCGTCCCTTGTCCCCGGACCCTGGTGTCGTCGCCACGTTTTGTAAGGAAATAGAAAAAATCGGAAGTGAAATGATTATTTTGGTATTGGGTTCCGTTGGAAAATGTAAAAGATTTTGTATTAGAAACTTACAGGAAATATGCTGTATGGAGAAAGTGTTAATCGTTTAAGTGAAGACTGACTAAAATAACTTTATATACCTTTTCTTTGAATGTGTATAATTGTTATTACCTTTTACTGTAGGCACGCTTATGATCTTCATTGCAAATAAATACTTTTCTGTAATTGTGTGTATATGTGTTTGCTAGAATAATCTTGATGATAAAAAAACCTACATTGTGTGCATTCAGTGAGTAAATATATAAATTCACCATAAGACAAACTATGGGTACTTACGAGTAGACAAGACATATTTCTTTTTAACACCTTTATCAAGATTTCCCAAGGACCCCAAATAAAAAGATTTCACAAGGGAAAAAAGCTCGCAGAGCCTGGGGCCAAACGCGGCACAATGTGACAGATTAGCTCGTAATTTCCTTCAAATTGATATCTTGAGTTTGTATTGCCTTCCGCTTGTTTGCAACCCCTGCTTTCAGAAATCGAAACTCATCGCTTTTCCGGAACTTGATGGATTAGAATCTTTTTAAATTAGGCCCTTTTTTCGCTCAATTTATTTTAGCAACTTTTCTTTATTTTTTCGGTGAGTTTTAGGTGAACTTATAGTATGATTACATTTAATTCAAATTAATGTTTCAATGACGTAGATAACTTTAAGAATATATCCTGTATTTAAGTTTTAGTTACATATATGATCAATTATTTATTCAATCTCTTAGACCCACAAATATATATAAGGTGAAGGTAATAGCTAAGCAATTGGTGTGAAAAATGACAATGCTGTTTTCGTTTTGTTTTTAACTTTACATCATAAGAAAACCATTGTTCCTAATAAAGACAAGTTCATACATCATATTTTCTTCGTTGAATACAAAGATAAACTTGAAAACTGCGAAGAGAAACCAAGATACTGTTGCAATAGTCGGTGTGTAAGGAAATTGCAGATAACAGTAGTGTTATTTCGAAACTCATATAAAGGCAGACAAGATCTAAGTCGGCAATCACAGAAGCAGCCAGTGCATGTCTTCTATCAATTTGTACATCAACTTGCGTTACTGTGATATGGTTGGTACAGAAGGGAAACTATGTGATTTAAATTATTTAATAAGTTAAATTGCCATGTAGTGCCGGCATTGAATTTCACCACCTCTTTACACCCACGGATGTCGTAAGAAGCGACTAAGGGTATGGGCCTTTTTTAGTGGTGTTAGGGCGATGCGGTTGGGGACCCACCACCAACAATACTTTGTTTCTAATATCTTCTCCCCTATCAAGTTGCAAATATGTCTGAGGAGTTTCTAACTCTTAACCTCTGGCTACCCCGTTTCTGGTTTTTGGGATTTATGGCCGTGAGATATTGTATGATGTATGACTTATATCTATGATATATGTATGATGTATACTTGTATATTATATGATGATGTATGTTTGTACTTATGTATGTCAAAATAGTATTTTAGTTGATCATAGTACAGGTGACATTATTATCAATTCGATGGGGCTACTATTTGTCACGTTTGGTATAAAAAATATATTTAATTAAAATTAAATTTATACTGAATTTCTTAAATGATCTGGTTAGAATAAAACCAATTATGAAAATATATCAGTGCCTCCAGTAAAAAAGGGATTAACTCGACTTAATCCCTTTTGTTTTTATTAAACCATCGTGATCAGCGCACCGAGTTACATAACATATCAAAAGGACATAACTCTATCTGACCTCCTTCATGGATTTTTAAAACCATCTAAAGGCATAATTGGAGCTATTATTGGGTTAAGAGTATTTATACTAGCAATTTTTCTGATTAAAATGGGATAAATGGAGCTACATCGTTGCATTCCCATGTCATTAAGGATATTATTGTACTTAAACACGAATAAAATGGTACAACATCATTTAGTTCCTTGCATTCAGTTACAATTGAACGTTAACAAGGGATTAAGTCGTCTCACGCCTTTGCATTGATGACTTTACCCAGGGATACCCGCGCTTATACCGAAAAGATATTGATTGATAAGGTGAATCATAGATATAAGTCGTTTAGTTCCCAACTTTATAGATAACACCAGAGGAACCAAAAGAAAGAAAAACTCGTGCGACCAATCAAGGAAGTTGCTCTTTCACGTATCATATTCATTGAGGTAAATATTTACATGAAATTGTATGTAAAAACTGCTTTTTTGTAATATAAGGTGACACTTTTGAGTTTGTTCCTCTACAAGCTGCAAAAAAAGGATTATATAACTGGAACTATGCCAAGCCAAGCAGTACAAGGGGTATCACTGTTAAAAACAAATGGCTGGACGAAGATTTAGAAAAAGATCGTGAGCATATTTTGACATTTCCACAGTATGAAAGTCACTATGCTCGTAATAAAACATCAAAGAAATTTTTGTTAACTACTTTGAAAATGCATACTATTTATTCTTTAAATTGCAAAGAACAACCAAAGGAGGAACAAGTTTGTAAGACTATATACTCAAAAATATTTCACAGCTTAAATCTATCATTTAAGCCACCGATGGTGGATACATGTACAAAGTGTGACATTCTACAAGCAAATATTCAGTATACTACTTCAGCAGAAGAAAAAACAGATCTAGTAAACCATCTCAATGAACCTCAAGCTGATTCTACAAAGCTTACCAGCAGGAAAGCAATGATAAAAATATTGACATTGGAGGATGACTAGCGGTGTTCACTTTTGATATTAAACAATGTGTTTCCACTCCCATGCTGTCGTCAAGTCGCTATTTTACAAAAGAAGTACCTATAATTTAACCATTCACAACTTTAAAACTAATCAAGCTACTGGCTACTAATAGTACGAAGTATCAGGTAAACGCGGTGGAAATCAAATTGCTACCTGCCTCTGTGATTACATCAAAAAGTTACCAATTCATATCAAAAAAATGATATTATACTCTGGCACATGTGGGGGTCGAAATAAGAACTCATCTGTCACTGCCATGTTCTTGGCGCTTATGAAAGAATGCCCTCACTTGAAATACATCATCATCATCATCAGCCAATAGACGACCACTGCTGGACATAGGCCTTCCGCAAAGACCTCCTCCTCTCTACAACGAACGGTCCTGTGTTGCCCTCATCCATCGGCTTCCCGCGACTTTGACCAACCCATCGGTCCACCTTGTGGGAGGCTTACCAACACTGCTTCGTCCGGTACGTGGCCGCTACTCCAGAACCTTCGAGCCCCAAAGACTGTAGGTTCTGCGTGCAATGTGCCCTGCCCACTGTACTTAAGTTTTGCAACTCTTCGCGCTATGTGATAGCGCATTGAAGATATGGTGCAGCTTCCCGAACGCAGCCCAATCGAGCTGGATTCGACAGTTGACCTCATTTTCGAAGTTGGCTCCACCTAACCGAATGGTTTGTCCCAGGTCCAAGCTCGACAATAATAGGTATAACATGGTTATTCGACATGACTCTCGTTTGATCCATGTTAATTTTAAGACCAACTCTCTCAGATAATCTATTGGGGTCCTTCAGCATTTTACATAAATCTTCAGTGGATTGAGTCAAAACTACAATATTGTCCTCTACTAACATTACATTCGACATCAGCTTTATAGAACCTAGAGATATACCTTTCACCAATTACTTATCATCCATCCTCTCGATGTGCCTAACCATCTCAACATTCCTTTTTCTTTTTTCCTTACAATATCATCCTTTACACCACACCTTTCACGAATCACGTCATTCCTTACACAATCATATAACCTCACATTACAAACTTTTCTGAGGGACCTCATTTCTACTGCATTTACTTGCTCTGTAAGTATAAGACGGCCACGGAGGACACACTTGGACCAAATTGAGAGTGTGCTCAAAAAGGCAGGCGACCGAAGTATGAAGAATAACGGAGCATGTCTGAAAAAATGATGGATGTAGACGAAGCAAGAGAGGTGTGCCAGGATCATACGAAGTGGCGATCGGTAGTCTCTGCCTACCCCAAAGAGAATTCACGGTGTGAGTATATGTATCTATGTACAATATAGTCAGCAAATCGAAGATGCATGATGTACTCGCCGATTATGTTGATACCGAGCCCTTTCCAGTCCAGAAGCTTAAACACATCTCCAATGCCGCAATGAACAGTTTTGGGAGAAATGACTTCCCCCTGCCTCGCTTCTCGCTGCAACTGGATAGGATTCGTGTTCTGGTCCTGGAGTGGGACCGACATAGTGGCGTTTTAATACAAACACTTTCACACCTCGATATATCTGCAAAGTATAGTCCATCGTTCCATCGAATCAAAGGCTATTTCATAGTACACGAACTCTAGGCACAGTAGCAGATTTAACTCCTCGGTCTCCGGTGGATGGTGTCTGAATGTGGGCTATGGTACCAAAGCCTTTTCGGAAACCGGCTTATTAGGGAGGCTGGAAGTCATCAAATCTACGAGACACACGATTCGTGATGACTCTGGAAAACATGTACTGGCCGGACGTGCGGTGGTAATAGGTACACACGAAATAATGATTTGTGATGAAACATAAAACCAACCTGAACTATGGTTATGACTTTAAAAAATCACATTTTAACGGAGTACTGGCTGAACAAAACTTCCCAACAGCAATGTAATTACTCTATAAGTAAATCCTTCCATGTGTAAAGATTTCTTGCAATACTTTTCTTTTTTTATGAATACTTTAGTTCCAAAAGTGGCTGAAGAATTTTATAATTCTGAAGCTCTGGCTACCCCTTTTAGGGATTTCTAGCCGTGAGTATATGTATGTCTGTATGTTATTTAGTTATATATTTAATTACAACATATGCGATTGGGTTTTAGTTTTAAGTTTCAATTTACCAGGCAGATAAGTAATATGCGCACCATGACTGTAACAAAATAAATTTCATACATATTTAGGCATGAGTTAGCTCTTTGGTGTCACTGAAACTCATAAGTTGTGAAAAAAATTTAAAGAAATAAACAATATTATTCCCTTTTGGATCATACATAAATGAAGATTAATAGCATTTATGTCTTTAGGAAGAAAAAAAAATATATTTTAACTGCAGCTATGCCATAATTATGTGGTTAACAAGGGAATAGTTCAAAAAAACTATGAAAAAATATATTAATCATGCATGATACATAAACATGGTGCATATCATTTTATAGGTATTAAATTTATCTATAATACTGCATTAACATTTAACTGAAATAAGTTTAAGTTTTGTTCAAAAAAACAAAAGTTTAGTTTTTTGGCTCTCCTGAAAAGTGCCGATTTTCAACTAATCCCTTTTTTACTGGAGGCACTGATATATGCTAACTGTAACTCAAATCGAAAAAAATATATGGACCAGAATTTTGAGTCAAATATCAAAATAGTTGTAGGCAAATAGAAGATTATTTTATTTTATTAACTCCTATCAAATCAAGTAGAAAAAAACCATTTGCGTCGGGCCCGGGTTGCTAAAATATTGTAAAAAATAAGTTACTCCACTGTACTTACTTTTTACCATGTGGTGTTAACTGTTATAAAAGTAACATACAAGTACGTAATTCTTTGCGACCGTATCAATTATTAATGGTCCCCGGCGCCCTTTATTGTTCTATATATTTTAACGAATTTAGTTTAAAGTTTCAAAATCGTAAAGGTCATTTGATACTGGTCATTCTTTTGTATTTTCGCAAGGTTGATGTATTAGTAGTTTTGCTCTACTGAATAGGTAGGTCATCGGTCTACTCTTAGGAGTTTGTCTATTTAATTACTTTATTGTAACGTGATTGCTTCACAACGCAAGATGTAGCTGGGTATCAGAGTTTCAGATGCTTGCTGTGGTTTCTATGTTAGTTTTGGTAGACTACAAATATGCAGGAATAATAACATAAAAAAATTGCGGCAAGCCTGAATATTACGGATATTTTGGAGTATATGATAGTGCTCAGCGACAGTCTCCCTAGCCCAAAAAGGCTTCAAGGGATATAGACTCATTTCAATTCAAAATTCACCACGCAAATCCCTGAGGGATCGCAGCATAGTAAAGTTTTAAGCTAAACAATCTAATGTAGAGATTAATTACATTGTTTTATGTTCTTTAACCTGCATCTGTCAGTAAAAAATCAATCCATACAATATCAAGTTACTCTGAAATGACAAAACAGTAAACTTTCATTAAAAGCTATGTAGTACTCCATCACTATGAATTGTGTCAACGATTCTAAATTACAATCAAAGACAATAACCGTGACTGTCTGTCTGTCTGTTGTATGCCATCCAAACAGAATAGCCTCAAGATGTCGCCCACGCTCTATTCGATCCATTATTTATAGTCTCGATGGTTGGTGTTCAATTGCTATGGACAAATCGTTGGCTACTGGTTTTCGTTTGTTATGTTATGTTATGACTAACGTAGGAAATTTAATGGCATATTGTAGTGTTCAGCTTTATGTAAAAAAATAAGTTATTTAATTTATCATTATTTTTGTATTTATTGTTACTTTGTAAACAATGTCTTAAAGGTATTCAATATAGTATTATTCTTTCTCTATCCTGGGTCAACTTACCATTTATGATTTTAGGAATTTACCATATCATGAGTTGTGTGAGAGAAGGTACGGAACGCCTGAAGTGAGATACCACCAGATTATTCAAACTCCGTCTGTATATCTCACTTCTGACGTGACATATTCATTTTCACGCACCTTATGTAAAATAACATAAATTAATAAGGGTGCTGCGTAGTGTCGGCTTAGAATAGCACTACCCCATTTCTTCCGGTGGGTGTACGTAAGTAGCGACTAACGTTATTGGGGCTATTAAGGGATTTTTGGGCGATGCGGTTGGAGACCCATCACCAACAACCTTTATTTCACCATATTTTCCCCACGCAACTTCCAAAAGTGGCTGAGGAATTGCTTATCCCTTAGCTCTGGCTACACCTTCTAGGGATTTATAGCCGTGAGTATATGTATATTTATGTAATAAGGGTGCAAAAAATTGTAAATAAAAAAGCGCTCGCTTAATTAGTAAATAATTATAATATAATTAAACAATTTTAAAGTGAATGCTATAATTTTAAAGTCACCTTCCTTTATTTATTCATCTTAGACGGCTTGTTGGTTAGAACGAGAAAATAGTTGTCAAAAAATAAGTCGAGCTCAAATATAAAAAAAAAACCTATTCGTACATTAAGAGACAATGACATGACGACAGCCGTCGCCGAGTGGATAGGTGACTAGCTTCTCGGTCCGGAGGTCGCGGGTTCGATCCCCGCTGAGAGCATCATTTATGTGATGAGCATAAATGATTGTTTCTTAGTCTTGGATGTTATTTATATGTGTATTATATAATATTAAATATATCGTTAAGTTAGTATCCCATAATACAAGTTCTACTTAGTTTGGGGCTAACTTGATCTGTGTAATATGTCCATATATATTTATTTATTATTATTATTTATTAATGTCCTCAGTACGAAATCGCCTCGCAAAATATTAGACAGAACTTCAGAACTCATCAATCGGCTATTTTAAAATACTAAATTTTCAAGACCGCGCACTATTGTTGATCGGTCACCTACCACATAGTGAATCACTTAAAGCTGCCATTTACATGTTAACATAATGCGACATAACCATTTAGCTCAAACTTATTTCTCACGCACCGTCAATCACATCAGTCACTTCTAATCAGTAAAATTTGATTGACTTATTGACTGGTCCGATATTACCAGTTGTTTATGAAGATGTCGACTTTATTTATCAACACTCGAGACAAGTAATATCCGGTCATCTCTGAAGAGGTGCTTCAAAGTGCCCATTATTCTTGTGATTGCGAAAAGGGCGTATGTACCGCATTTTGGAATGAGTGATGTGACTTTTGGCAATTACCTTTTTTATTAGTTCGATTTCTTAGTCGAATGCATTAGTGTAGTTAGAAAGTGCTCGTTTTTACGTGTTTACATTAACATGGATATGCGGAATACTTTCACGGAAATGGACTGTTTCTGTTATTAGTGTTGTTCCGTAATTAGGTGTACAAAGTTTTGTAGGTCACAGTTGATTGAGTTTGCATTTCAGTTCTAAAATTGGAGTTTTTGAATGCATTATTTAAGAGTTTTTAGGCGGTAAATTGTAATGTAGTTTTCAAGACAAATTTTTGAGCAAACGTCATAAATGGCTGCGGAATTCTGTCTATCCCTTTTTGCGGTTTACAACCGTGAGTTTATGTTGTTTTCTATTATTTTCAATTTTCTGTATGTATGTGATCCTTCTCATTATACTGAAGGCACACTTTAACATTAATTAACTATGTAATAAAAAGTATTGCATTGAAATTGTCTTTAACTTTTTGTAATGCATATTTTATATATGTTAATACATACATATACTCATGGCCGTAAATCCGAAAACAGGAAAGACAGAGCTACCGATATAAAAATTTTCGTCAGCCTTTTTGGAGGTTGAGTGGGATAATATGGTAATATGGAAAAAAAATGGTTAGTAGTGTAATCCTCTAGCCGCATCGCTGAAAAATCACTCAAAGAGCCCCAAAACCCTAAGTCACCTTTTACGACACACGCGAAAAGAAATAGGCAAAGTACTACTCTACCGTCACCACACAGCTTTTAACCTCTAAGTGTTCATATTTATTCTGTGGTTATAAGTTGTGTGTTTAACAGGTAAATTAAGTTAAACTCATTATGTTATGCGCATGACAGCACCGTGCGAGCGAACCCGGCGGCAGATTCGCCTCAGGCGTTTAGCGACATTTGATGCAGGACCCTAATTTTCCTTATCTTTACTGTTCTTTATTAATATTTTATAGTAATAATATGAATTACATGTTACCTTTCAATAAGTGTCGCGGATACATTACGGGATAACAAGCCCGGTGTCGATCTTTAACATGTTTTGTTTGTTGTTTAGAAGAAATTGTGTTAGTTTATTTTATGTTTTAATTTTATACACTCGATTTAAAGGATAAGTTTTACTAATATTAGGAGATCGTTTAAGTTTTACTAATAGATGTTGCGGTTTTTATTATACATTATTGTTAGGCCTATACCTTTATTTATTGCTATAACTCTACAATAGCGTAACAAGAGCTTTGTTACTGACCATTAATAAGACGATAGTAGGAGTAGGCATGAAAAAAAAGGCTAGATAAAGGTACTAGGATGATAGGTTTTTAATTACGTGATCCGTCAATCACTCAAAATTCAAAGAGCCAATGACATATATCGCAGCTAAATGATTACAAAAAACCCTATTCCCTTAGTCGCCTCTTACGACACGATAGAAGGGGGTAGTGACATTATAAGTCGGCACTGCACGGCAAAGTTTAATCGTAAAACTAATAATGAGCTGATTTAAAATCATATAACAATTTAATATAACGACAATTCAACGTTGAACTTTTTCCCCAGTCCCATAATTATAGGTTGACTAGTGAAGCTGCCTACGACTTCACCTATCAGTGTTCACATCTTGCACTTCTGACATGCGTGGGCGCATCATTTCAACTACAACCTAGAATTTGAATATGCCTTCTTACGTACAGCGTGTTTGTTTTAATAGTGATGGTATTATTTTGTGGATAGTAATTTTAATATTGATTTAAAAGGTAAAGTTGCCTTTAATTTAATGTACTTTAACAAGTTCTGAATAATATAATTCAGTTTTATTTTACTCTGGAGCTATGATTTGTAAATCTTGAGCTGTAGGGTGATGTATGTTAACTTCTAATTCCAATGCTCAAAAGAAAAACTAAGCCTTGAGTTATTTTTTTCTTAACATATATGAACTCACATTTATAATTGATATAAATGATTTCAAAGTTTTTCATTCATTACAAGTTTTTGATTCAGAATAGATATTTTCTCAATATAACATTTATTTGATATTTCGAAGATTTTAAAATATTATTACTTTTTTGTGTTTATTACATTGCAGACAAAAACAGTATATAGCACATAACTGTTAATTGGTTTCTTCTTTAATTACATCTTTTATTTTATTACTCATTTACTTTAAATTAAAATCATCTTTAATAGTATACACATGCGACTCTTATTATCTTTATAATTATTATAATATATTAAATAAAAAACAAATGAAAAAATAATCACCCCAAACAGTCTGTTTTCAAATGCAAATGAGTACTATTATTATCGCAAAATCTAAGTAGTTTCGCTTTGTGCATTGCGCATGCGTCGCGTCGCCAGTAGGCAAACATGACACGGTACGATGCTCTTTACATTACATACTACTCCTTTATATTATCTTTGAACTTATTACGTAATAGTATGATAAAATACATGGCTTAGAATAGCATAAATCATTTTTTTTTCGTGGCTGTTGGAGGAGGCTAATTAGAATATTGGGTTTGCTTTTAAGTGATTGTAAGGTGAAGTGGTTGGAGGCCCATCAACTTAATATTTATTATTATTTATTTATTAAAATGACCAATTTTGACGCTCTGGCTTCCTCCTTTTAGGATTTGTAGCTGTGAGTATATGTATGTATGTATATTAAACAGCCGCGATAGCTCAGTGGGGAGCCACAGAGATTTTACACTAATGCGATCAAAGTATTAGTAGTATTATACCAGGCCACTCAGAAAATATTGCGAAAAAAGGTTTTAATGTATGAAACACTGGCCGGTTGTAATGTATACTGAAAATATGAGTCTTTATAAATAAAAAAAGGTACGTTCCAATTTTAAAATTTCCCTCTTTATTTTTTACGAACAATTTTAAATTGTCGTGTCTTACTGAAAAATGAATGTGAGCCGGTAACATTTTCGCGCTATGATTGTTTACGATTTCAAATGTCGCTTAAAACCAGACGAATCATACGATAGACTTCAAATGGCGTTTATTGATGAAGGGCCTTCCAAGGCAACCGTGTATCGTTGGTATAACGAATTCAAGCGTGGTCGATTAACTTTGCGGGATGAAGAAAGAAGTGGTCGCCCTCTAACGGCTGTTACGGATGAAAACGTGGTGGAAGTGAAAAATTTAATTCATGACAATATGCGAATAACGTATCTAGAGATTCAACACATTATGCAGATTGGATCGGGAAGCGTTCATGAGATTTTACACGAACATCTTCACGTGAGGAGGATAGTTTCACGCTGGGTGCCACACAACCTCACCGAGGTACAGAAACAGGCCCGGGTGGAATGGTGTCGTGATATGATTAATAAATTTGATGCTGGCTCGTCTCGGCGTGTTTACGACATCGTTACAGGTGATGAGTCCTGGATTTATCAATACGATCCAGAAACGAAGCGCCAGTCGACGGTTTGGGTATTTCAAAACGAAGCGACCCCTACCAAAGTGAATTGATCTAGAAGCGGTGGGAAGATTTTGATCGCAAGTTTTTTCAATATGACTGGCTATTTGGTGTCAATTCCTTTACAAGATCAAAGAAGTATTAACGCAGAGTGGTATACTACTAAATGCTTGCCAGTAGTTTTCTCAGTTGTGAGCAACAATCGACCAAACACAGGGCTCCGTGTGCTACTGCTTCACCACGACAACGCGCCCGCTCACACCGCGCTCAAAACGACGGACTTCCTGAACAGCATGTTACCGCGAGTTACGCACTAACAAACAACCTCACATCACTTGCAAATAAGGACTATAATTACTCACCTGGCAGCGGGCACCTGATGTGACACTCTACGACGTCATAGCTACGTCACGACCCCTACCCCGGCTTTGGACCTCCAGACAGCTTCGCACTACCGCGACGGCAACATATATTCTTATTATTTTGTATACTTACCTGTGCTAACTTTCAAAATAAAAGATTTGTGATTGTACTATCCGAGTTCTTCCTTTGGAGACCTAAGAGGCGGAGTACCCTACACAGCACGCCGGTCAAACTCTTGGGTCACCCTCCTTACAGCCCTGACCTGGCACCGTGTGACTTCTTTTTATTCCCTAAAATAAAAAATCAACTCAAAGGGATACAATTTTCATCGCCGGAAGATGCGCTGTCAGCGTTTCAGCGGGCTGTAAATGAGGTGTCTGCGGCGGACTGGAAAAAGTGTTTCGAAAACTGGTTTAGACGTATGAAACTTTGTATAGATGCTGGTGGAGAGTACTTTGAAAAGATTTAATAAAAACATTTTTACCCATAGAACATTTTTTTTTTATTTTCGCAAAATTTTCTGAGTGTCCCACGTATGTTTGATTTGTGTATTAAAGTTCTAAAATTTGGGGGCAAAATCGTGAGGATACTTACATATGTAATTTGTACTTTGTCGTACTTGTAGTTATGTGACCAACTTCGAGGATATACGGCGAGGCGAAAACGTTAAGTTACTGACTTCAAGTATCTCACAGCCCATATTATGTTCCCACCAAGGGGATTGAGCCTAATCTATATAGGGTGATTTGGCCTTAGTCCACCACGCTGGCCATGTGCGTGTGGGCAGACTAATCACTTCTACCGTGATAGTAGCCGGGACCGACGGCTTAACGTGCCCTCCGAAGCACGGAATCATTTTTATTTTCGAATTGCCAGGTGATTCAAGCCTGCATATCCTTCCAAACTGGGTTAAATCTTACGAATTAAACTTCGACATAGATACGCACACCATTATCGGCCAAGGCTCCCAAATTACAAAATAGTTCTTAGCCGCTTTTAGGAGGTTCAATGGCGATAGATTGTAAAATGATGGTTTGGGATGGTTCTTTAACCGTTTTGTCCAAGAATTATCTTATATATTATTTTAATTTCTTTGGAAGATAACAGACTAATACAAACAATATAATACTAATTAAGAATACACAATGCCGTTTAGAAATCTTCACCTATAGAATATTCACCTACAGTCTTTATATTCTTATTTTTTTCGTAACACATCCACGGGAAGAAAAGTGGCTAGTCCTATATTAATATCTATATTTTTTACTGTCTTATATAAAATGAAGTATTCCCACCGTCAAAACCCAGCTAGATACGTTATAATCAGCATAATTTAAAAATGTCACAAAGTGAGTAAAGTTCCCTGCAATTAAGCGTTTACAGCTATAATTACCTGCCACAGTTTCGTATCTTGAGAGCCTCAACTTGAGATCATTAAATCCTACCCTCATATACTTGGTGTCATCTCCTTTACGATGTCTAATGACAAACGCGGGACTAGGTGTTGCCAGCTTTATGTGTTGAAATAGGTAAGCTGTAGCTGACTTCCAAGAAAAAATAATCGATAAAAATACTTTTAATTTGTGAGCTTTATTGAACAAGTAAGCCGGAATTTTAGTTTGAATATTTGTATTTTGATTATTACAGCCATAGTAATATTTTTGTCTGGCATAGTTTAAATTTTCTTGTTTTGAAGGTATACTATTTATTTTAATAGTTTTCTACTGGTTTTAGTTGAAAAAAACGTGTTAATTTGTTAACACTAATATTCGCAGGTTATGACTTTAAATATGTTGTATCATGAGAGTTTTGTACCTCGAATAATCAGTATGTATAAAAAGAAATGTATGTTACGGAAGAGATAAAACTAGCCATAATCTTGCGTACTTCGTGCGTAATTTACGTAGTAAAAAAATAAATAATTTATACGATTTGACAATAAAAACAATCACAAAAATTGAAATAATATTATATCATGCAACTTAAAATCAAGAGCGTCATTACCTTAAACATTTTTCCTCCCAATAAACTGGCAACACTCACCAGTTATTGACACTTCTTGGAAGCAGTGTGTTGACAGCAATGTAAGATGCCGCCAATAAAACAGTAAAACCTCTTCGATTGGTCCCATAAATGAGATATAGAGTGCTTGTTAGTGAGCGACAGGTCTCATAGTCTATGCTATGGCGTTTGATGTGCCGATGTGACTGGGCTGGATTTCTACAGTTATTTGATGATTAGGATAATGATTGGACTATTTTGGACTCTAATTAGTAGCTCAGGTGGTGTTATATAAAATATTTGGACAGTCTTCAAAATACTACATAAATAGATTAATTTCTACAGTTATTTGATAAATTACGATAGTGATTGGTCTATGTTAGACATTAATTAGTAGCTCAGGTGTGTTATTAAGAAGAACGGACAGTTTTTAAAACGTTTCATACATAAATACATGCAGTTGTCTTTTAAAAATTACATTCATGAAATCTCTCATTAGGGTAGGCAGAGACTATCGATCGCCACTTTGTACGATCCTGGCAAATCTCTCATCATCTGCGTTCATAAATATTTCTACACACGGCCTTTTATTCACACGTCTAAACAGTCTCCCGTATAAATAAAGAGTTTTTTTCCGTTTGTCAAAAACCGAAGTTAAAGTAAAAACCAACCCCTACTTTAAAAGTTTCACTAAAAAACCTGTTTTCGACGAGCCTACCTTATCAACGCTTGATCAAAAATTGTAGTCAATCTAATCTAAATTTTTATTTGCGTCACGGTACCTCGCCCACTTCGACCAAATTGAGTGCGAAGTGTAATCTTAACGACACATCGCGCGGCACGGCACGGCACCGATCCGACCTACGATATTAGGCCGTGTAATAGCACCCTGATAACTGTACAGTTGATGCGATTTTTAGGGTCGCGTTTCGTCTTGTATATTTTTATACATAGCTATACTGATGTTTAATACAATTTTAGTATGTAAAGTGTATTTAAATTATGTTGTATATACTAGCGGTCACGTTGGGTTTGCTTGGGTAGTAAGCAGTTTCATTACATGTGTTAGAATATAGACTTTCTCCCTCTTTATTCTAGATATACAAACTTAATGTCTTTACTTATAGTCTAAATTTCTTGAAATCTTTACATTTACCGAACTTATTTTGCAAACTATGGCTCTAATAAAAAAACTTTATAACATGCAGAAAGATACTTAACTTTCTTTTAACCGTGCAATGTTCAGTTCGGTCATAGATGTTTTTCAAACTATCATATAAACGGTGGAAGCTACCATTGACGTCATGTAAAAAATATAAATACAATTAAAATTTAAATATAATTATTAAAAATATAATTTTAACACAATAAATTAAAACCATATTAAAGGAAACGTACCCACTACCTATCTAAACCTACAACCTAACCTAATATATCGCTTAAACTGTACGGTACACAATGTATACGCCAGCAGTGGGGTGTTTGCCCTTAACAAGATTTTAGAAGTTGTGAACTACAGCGAATAGTTAAAGTGTTATGTTTAGTATGTAATGATTGTTGTGCCCATAAAAACGTTGTAATAGTTTGTCATAAAATATTCATAGGCCAGTTGATGTGTGAAATAGTTTGGTAATACGACCGCTTGTGGACGACGGCACACATTTAGTTTTACAACTTTCTGATTATGTGTGATCATGAAAATACTATATTAGAATCGATAGTAAAACGTAGAGGTTATTAACAAACTTGTTGGCTCAGTGGGAACACTGTGGCTTCTCACGCAGAAGACTCGAGTTCATATCCTGAACTAAGCCTCAATCCGGTCCAATGTGTCTTTTTATTAAGTCACATGTGTAGTTAATTTATTAATAAAATAACATAACATAACATAAACCTTCACGCCGAATATCCCCGAAGGGGTTGGCAGAGGTACTAATACTTCTGAACATCACGTGACTTTGTCACCTGGTGTTCAGAGTACCCACGTTTTGCATGGACAGTGTACTCACGTGATAGGTGGCAGGCCTATCGCCGTTTTGTACGAATACACTGTCACATGACTAAGTACAATCCAGCCATGTGGGTTTCCTCACGATGTTTTCCCTCACCGTTAAACTTATAAATTAATATTGTTAACGGTGAGTGAAGAAACTCACATGGCTGAGTTGTACTTACTTAGTGATGGTACGTACACCAACGGCTTACATACCCTACGAAGCAAGCGACCATCTCACGATTACTGAGATCAGATGAGGAATATACTTATCCAAAATAAGAAGAAATTTTTTGCTGCGTAGTGTCGGCTTAGAATAGCACTACCCCATTTCTTCCGGTGGGTGTACGTAAAAGGCGTCTAACGGTATCGGGGCTTTTCTTTCGGTATTTCTAATTCCTTAGCTCTGGCTACCCCTTCTTGGGATATATAGCCGTGAGTATATGTATGATGTAAGTAATTGTACATTTTAAGACTAATGCTCTGAACACTAAAGCAGTTATAGTAATTATAAAATAAACACATAAATATTTTCTCTTTTGCTGTGTAGTGCCAGTTAAAAATAGCACTAATCCATCTTTTCTCCCGAGTGACGCAACACTGGATTTTGGGGCTTTGAAGTAATTATTGGGCGATGCGGTTTAAGAGACTCCTAACTTCTGAAGAGAGCTTAGCTAGAGGGCTAAACTTTTTTTTGGATTTACATACCTATATCTATGCATGTTATAATTTACAACTAATAAAATGCAATTCACAAATTAACAAACCACGGAAACTCTCCAGCACATTTGTTAATCGATATTAAACAAGGCAACCGTGAGAGTGTCAATGTTGCTCCATCAAGTTTACACAATCAATACGCATCAGTTAGTATCAATATGAAGTATGATCATTACCACGCTCTGTCTCTATGTGTCGTGAGTCACTACTTTACAGGAATATTAGGTGTTTTTTTTTCACCTGTGTCTATATAGATCGGAAAATAGAAAACTATAATCATGTTTTAGTTGGAAATTAATAATGATGCTTTGAATTGTTCGTAGAATTATCATTCAGTATGCGTTTTGAATTTAACGGAAAATAAGTATTTTATAATACGGATATAGTATTGATGGGATAAAAGTTTGATGCTTTCAGTTAACTTATCTTTCTACCTACCCATACTAATAGCAATACCTATACGTATAGCCATAAACCCCCAAAGGCTAGCCAGAGATTTAGAATGATATATCCTTTTACCACTCTAGGAGATAAAAACCCAAAATGGTACTGATTAATCCTACAGGATCTATAGATAAATTTCCTAAAAAAGAATACAGATCAAACTATATAGCGACTAAAATTTTCTCATAAATTTCGACACATGTTACATTCATACAGAAGCACAAAATTTAGTACTATTTGTGGTGAGCCCCTGTTTTTAAGATGGGCCCAATTCTCATAGATTTGAATTGATTGTGCCGTGAACATAGAATTATTGTAAACTAAGGTGAGAATACGAACTTAGTGAAATTGAAACAAGTAGTAAATAAGTACGTTGCTAGAATATTAAAATATTATCTAAGCCATTTTGGAAGTCTAGGAACAGAAAAATTTTAAATTAAAGATTATTGGCAATGGGATTCATGATCTTATATTACCCAGCAATATCATGAAACCGCTGAAACCCACCCATCTTTATAAGACTCACCCAAGAAAAGTTTGCGTAGTGCTTATCCTAAACGCATGGCTTAAAAGTGTGCTTAGAGCTTACAAAACATTTAAAATGCATTTCTGTCAATTTAAAACTGAAAATAATATCCAGAATTTAAACAGAATCGCCACCCAATCGTATAGTTGACAAAACCCACAGCTTGGCTCAAACCACGATTATAAACAAACGTTTATAACTATCTTAATATTACCCTGTTTACTGACGACTGGGTGGTCCTACTATGGGATCCAATATGGAGCTAAAATAGATATTCCTACTCGGTATTTCATAGAGCTTCTTACTGCTACTTAAAATTCTTTATTATTCGATTAATGCTGGTAGTTTCGGAATTGTTAAAGAAAGAATTTCATTTACTTTCTTATGTAGTTTTATGAGAAAATTCTAAATGAGAATCTAGAAGTGGCCTTTGTTACGATTCAATATTTATGTTAAAGTTTTTGTTATTAAAAAAACAAATCCCTCACTTGTATCTTTACGAAGACTAGAGGTGTGTTGAATGTTCGAAATATAACCATAATTTCCTAGATAATTTCAATAAAAGAAGACAAATACTTTTTAAGCGACTTCAAAAAAAGGAGGAGGGTATCAATTTGTCGATCTTATAAACATTTGAAATAAGACATCTTTTTCCTGTATAAAACATAAATCGTAACATGTAACAGCATTGTTTAGTTTTAAACAAAAAATCCCACATCGTCGCCGAAAATTAATTTCCAAAAACGTTCTTTTGTTCTACCAAATATTTCATTCAAGACATTCTAATAATAAATTGGGCTATTGTTCCAAAATATCCGAGTATTTATATTCAAAAATACTATTAGCCAGACTACGCCCCCGCGTAATTACGGCTTGATGCTAGTTTTGATAAGCCCATGTCATTTGTTATGTTGCTTTTGTGTTGACACGAAAATTTGTTGATTGCTGTTGTTACTATTATTTCGAGATTGCGTCTGATATACTTTGTAATAAGTGGACTCTTTAAATGGGGAAAGTGTAATTCACTTTAGATTCAAGTACTTATACAATAAACGAAGAATTTAATATCTTTTTTGAAACAACTACTATCCGAGTAGAGAAGGGTTTAGTTCCGAATCAATTAGGAAGCATTTTGAAAATAATAGTTTGAAATTAATATAGAAAATGATAACTGAGTAAAGTTTGATAAATATAAATTTATTGAATAATCGCGAAGTTGTGTTACCCTTACCATATTGGCATGACTAAGTGAATGTATATATTTTTGACAGGGTTATTATTATCAATACTCCGTCGATCTCTCTGAGGATTGTTGAAATTATTATTTGTGGTCAGCTCTATATGAGATTGCCAGAAATGTTTAAATTTTTCGCTAACAACTCCGATTTATTTCACATTATTTGAAAATATCCATAGTGGTCTAGTTTCATTGTTATGTTTAAAATGATATCGTAATTGGAATTAGGTGTTCATCAAACGTGCTATTTTTTAAAGGACTATAACTTTCTCAAATTAAGAAAGTGATACACTCAGTATCAGTACTGAAATTTTCTCTATGCGTTTTTTATTCTTCCTTATATTACTAAAACATTTGCTAACCGCTTTTTAGCTTTGTAGCTATGACTATACATATATGGCTACATAGCGACTACCCAATTAGCAACGATAACTTTGCACCCTTAAATTTCTTAGCTCTAGATAACCTAGATAATATATTAACCACACATATCCATTTAAATAGGCGTATAATTTACAAGCTACAAACTACCCTTGAGGTGACAGGGTACAGTGCTGCACTTGACCGGAAGTAGCTGGGGCGGCGGAAGTCGTGTACAAATTGCAAGACTCGCGTGCGGACGCCGCCGGATGCCGAGTATACAGGGTGTGGTCATTAAGACCAGATTTATATTTGAGCCGCGAAATTTATAGGGTGATGTTTTTTGGTTGTTTCGTGGAGGATGTTCGTGAATTTGTGATGAAAGTTTTGGTTTATAACTGGATTTTAGGTTGTATTAAATAAATACGTTATTTAAAAATTTAGGATGGGTGGGATATGACAATGAAATTAGATTGGCATACTTTACATTGTATAAAACTACTTTTGAGTAGATGAATACAAAATTTAGTTAGGTCATTATAATACGATCACTAAGGATAAGTTCTTGCATTGAAGTTACTTAGACCTGAAACCAACCTGAATTTCATTTTCAGAAACCTAGGTATCGGTAATTGACAATAAAAGGAACAGAACCTAATTTAAAAAAGAAAGCTAACTTCAAAACCTCAGTGTCACACGCAATCCTCACATTAATCCTCACCAGGACAGAGTCATATCAGACATCCAAGATAAAGATCGAGCCCGCCTTCTTAAACGGCCCGCTTGTGTATAAATAATCACATAAATACGGACAATAGATTGTAATCTAACATGAGGGTTGCTGTTTTGTAAAGGAAATATTTCACTGGATTTGCAACAGAAACCTCATATTAATATACCGTTTGTTTGGAAGTACAATTACATATTTGTAAATGCTATGAAAAGTATATTAAAAGTATTTTTTTGCTACACGGGAGTTGTTTCAATGGGTTTTTGAAGAATTTGAAAATATGTACGGGTTATAATTTTTTACATACCTATTGTGACAAATTCAGTAGCTGCATCGAACCTAAAAAAGAAAAGTACTACTTAATACAAGAGCGACTTTATACCTACCAAATTATTTATTAATTATTCATCTCACTTTGGCCTCCCTCGTAATACCAATTTAAATCTGGTCTCCAAAGTCTAATACATACAATATGTAATGCACCTAAGAACAGCTGAACCGGTGGTTGACCTCATCGCATTAAAAATAGAACGTTCAAACACCAAGATGGCCGACGCAAATGCAGGAATAATAAACAATATGTCAACGCGACAATAGACATTCACATTTGGATGCTCTCTGATCATGCGGTTGAAAGGATGTCCTATTTTTGGATTTTATTAAATAACTAGTAGTTTATCTTGGCTTCCTTGATGGTACGACATTATCTTTGTGTCGATCACTACACTTTGCTTACCCCTATGACATTTAGCGTGAAGCTAAGTTCGCATCATAGAGAACTTAACTAAATAGAGATGAAGATTGTCGAATTCCGTAAATAATTCAGTGCATTTCCGCTGACTTCAGCGAAGCAAAAATGTGAACAACAAAAGTCAGAATATTAAATCAACTGCTTAGGGTGTAGGGACATCTTATTTTGACAATTCGCGTTTACTGGATTTTTTAACACTTTTTGTACAGTCGCCATCAGATATATCGGAGCGGCCGAGGTACTCAAATACTTCTGAGCAGCAATAAATTTCAATAAATTCTTTACGGTAAATAAGGTCAATAAGATCTGAACATCCAATTCGCCGTAAATATATGAGCAGTCGGTTTTCAATTAAATCTGAACTCACAACGACACAATAATATCTGAAAGTACAACTCGTCAAAGTTATCTGCTCAGACAGGGTGGTCATAAATATCTGAACATTAAGAGAAAATATACCTTAGAGCACCAGGCATACAGTTAAAAATTCTTTGTTTATTTATTTTAGTACATACGCTGGAATACATTTTCTACACAACCACCATTTAGTTTTATCAAATGTCAAAACTAAAAAGAGTTTTCTGCTGGGTGGTATTGACCACTGACCAACTAATCCGTACAACTAGTTGTACGGTTAATATATTATTAGAAAAAATCACTAAATCGTTCCCTACTGACCAATTCTTTTTTTTATAGAAACAAGTAAGTACATGATGTTAATAAAGGAATGAGTTTGTAGTTGTATAATTTTCGCCGGCACAAATCATCAAGAGGTAAAATAACTTAGAATTTTTGAAAAGATGTATGCCATTTTTTAACCGACTTCAAAAAAAGGAGTGTTCTCAATTCGACCGTATTTTTTTTATGTTTGTTCGCCGATTACTTCGCCACTTGTGAACCGATTTTGATTATTATTATTTTTGTTCGAAAGAAGATACTCCCGGATTGGTACCATGATGAGAATATCAGGGCGGAGAAATCGAGGGGAACCTTGAAATTTTATAGGTAAATGTACCGCGTTTTACAGTTTTACATATTTTCTGAACTTATATTGGCATTTGCTTCTGAAAATCATATTGTTATGCTGCTAAGCTGATGATGGAAAGTGTGGGTCCTTAATCACTAGGAGTTAGGAAACAGTTCTTTCACCATTCCATAAAGATTTATGCTCCTCTTCGTAGCTTTTATGAAGAGAAGTACAGGTTCACTCAACATTTCTTTTGTTATGTTATTGTTACCGAGAAAGTACCAGACCAGGATCTGATGATGGCATCCCAGGAAATCGAGGGGACTGTCGAAACTCACAATCATGTGACAGTGTATTTGTTCAAAACGACGACAAGCCTGCCCTGTATAACGTAAGAACGTGGGTCCAAGCAAAGCGTGGGTACTCTGAACAAAAGTGACAATGTCACGTGATATTCAGAAGTATTACTACCTCTGCTAACCCCTTCGGGGATATTCGGCGTGAACGTTTGAGTCTCTCTTGAGATGTAAAATTGTAGACCATCGCCTCTCGAGGGATTTCAAGAACAATGTAAAGTTACATATGGTTGAGCCTATTTAATATCGTATAATAATAGAAATACCGGAAATACGAAGAATAATACAGTAACCGTCGCACTGCCTCATACGAGAGGCATCTTTGCCAGGTCTACCCATCTCTAAAACTCGTAAAATAAAATAACTTTTAACAAAAAGAAAACCGACTTCATAGTGGGAAAAACAACCGAAAATAAACAATCTAGTACTAAAAGGTACGAAATAAGTTTTTTAATTGAATATGAGTACTGTGATTAATACCTTTGCAATTTCTTTATTTCACACGCGTCAGTTCAACCTACCTAAATATTAATATTCTCTTAAAGTTATTTTTTACTTTTACATTAATATAAATGCAGCTGTAATAAAATAAAAGGATAAACTAGTTTTTATAAAATTATACCTATTCCTGCAGTTTTCTCTAACGTATTGTACGTATTCATATATATAATTACTAAATATCTAATAAATAAAAATAAATAAAAGAACATGAATTCTTAATAAAATACAAAAATTAAACAGTGAGGATTTGAACCCTGACGCAACGGATTATATTTCTGATTTCTAATTACTAAACCGCTAGGCCACGGTGATTGACACAATAGTGGATGAAATATTGCAAAGCATTCGTACCTATTTTAATTTGGCAGCTTAAACTAACCATAGATATAGAAACACATAAATTGGCAGTAAGTAATATTTAACAGCACAGAAGCTAAATCAAATACATATTCTTTGGCAAACATAAAATTTTTAGCCATTTATGTCCAAATTAAGATTGCAATAATTACCAGTCTATATGCTTATTATAGATCTTAAACCAAAGTTTTCAATGCAAATATATGATAAAAATATCTTCTGTCATCATAATATTACAATTACTGTTAAGTTTACAATTTGGCAAAAATAACAAATACGTGAATTTTTATCAATTTTAATGGGGTTAGTATGGAATCCGCGATACTAATGTCACGCACACACACTCATTTACGCACACCGTTGTACTTTTTTTGGTCTCGCCTGTCGACTTTGTATTGCCAATCTATATACGTAAGTATAGCACAATAAATCTGTGAATATTTGATAAATACATGAAGTGAAATATATGCAATGACAGTTATGTTACCGTTTTTGTAAATTGCCAAATATTTTATTCAAATGTGTCTCTTGTAACAAGACTGTAAAGTTGCTTTTCGAAGATTTATATATAGTTTGTATACCTACTCATTTTGTAAAAGGAAAATTCATTACATCTGTACGTTAAACTGTATGCCTAGTGATTTAAGGTATATTTTCCTTAAATGTTCAGATATTTATGATCACCCTGTCTGAGCAGATAACTTTGACGAGTTGTACTTTCAGATATTATTGTGTCGTTGTGAGTTCAGATTTAATTGAAAACCGACTGCTCATATATTTACCGCGAATTGAATGTTCAGATCTTATTGACCTTATTTACCGTAAAGAATTTATTGAAATTTATTGCTGCTCAGAAGTATTTGAGTACCTCGGCCGCTCCGATATATCTGATGGCGACTGTACTGAACTACTTTTGGTTTTGGCTCTATTTTGTTAAGTTCTCTATGGTTTTTATGAAGCTTTTAGCTTTCCATTGGTGAAACATATTTTGAAGTTGGTTGATTGATTGTTGATGAAAATTGATTTTACACAGCTTTCACTTCAAACAATTATTAAAACTTATTTATTCGATATACACCAACTACAAACTATAAAACAAAACGTTAATACTTCTCACCTCAAAATAAACGAAACGACACGACAAATTTCCCCAGTGTTAGTGAGTTCGTGAGCGTATTGTACTTTCTAGTTATCATTGTTTAGCAAATAAACAGTGACTCCCAATGATCGTGCTAATAATGCTTGTCTCACACGGTGGATGAGTCTCTCGAATTTCTTCTTATGAAAATATGATTGTATACTTCAAAATTGTTTAAATTTTTCTTTTCTTCGTTTATGATTAAAGATCTTTGATGAAGTATTCCCTGGGGGTACTTTTAGCTTTCCTCCCTAGCTACTCAAATGACTGAAATGAATATAATTTACTGATACAACTTTTTGAAATCTATGCTTGTATAACATGTTATATTATTTCATTAACCTTATTCTAGCTTATTTCTATAACTATAACTAAAGAAATTTAAGTAGACGAAATAACTCAGATTTTGTTGAATAAAAAGTCCGATTACCTCCAAACAAAGAAATGAAAAAAAAAACATTATTCAAATCGAAAACAGTATGTACTAGCATGCCAGTAGACCCAAGCACAATCAAGTAACCAGCAGCGTGTATGTCCGTCTTAGACCACCCACCGCGTTGACGTTTCCATACTTACGACATCTTGAAATGACTCAACATCAACATGTATTTAAGAAAATAATTAGTTTTATGTCGCACTACACTGATATTACAGCTAGCGCCTATTGTTAACTGTTATAGCTTTTCAACTACGTCGAAAGATGCGTAGTGTATGTTGTCATGTAGCGGTGTGAAAGATGATATTGTAAAAAAGAAAAGGAAATTTTTATATGACTTGGGCACAACCTGCTGTGTAGTGTCGACTTAGAATAGCACTACCCCATTTCTTCCGGTGGGCTTACGTAAGAGGCGACTAACGGTATTGGGGCTTTTAAGAGATTTTTGGGCGATGCGGTTGGAGACCCATCACCAACAGCCTTTATTTTAACATCTTTTTCCCATACAACTTTCCAAAAGTGGCTAAGGAATTCCTGATTCCTTAGCTCTGGCTACCCCTTCTAAGGATTTATAGCCGTGGGTATATGTATGTACATATTGATTTATGAAAAAGTCCGAGTCTGGGATTTTCATGCTTGTACCTACATACCTTTTTATTCTTTAAATTGTGTGCCATTTGATTTTTGTTTCTGCAGTATTAAGATTTTTCCTGCTGTTTGGTGTCGGCTTAGAATAGCACTACCCCATTTCTTCCGGTGGGTGTGCGTAAGAGGCGACTAACGGTATTGGGGCTATAAGGGATTTTTGGGCGATGAGAGGACCCATCACCAACAACCTTTATTTTACTATCTTTTCCCCACTAAACTTTTCAAAAGTGGCTGAGGAACACCGAATTTACTTAGCTCTGGCTACCCCTTCTAGGGATTTATAGCCGTGAGTATATGATGATTAAGATTTTTCCGTGGTTGGTGTTGGCAATTATTAAGAGCAGAGGCTTTTTTAGTTATTGATATATGGTGCGGTTGAAAACACTTTGCCAAATGTTTTAGGTTAAATGTTACTTTCTTTTCCTGCCTCATGCCTCCCATAAGTATATATGTAGTATGTACGAGTAAATGAGTACATAAAATAGAGTGTCAGAAATATTTTGCCTAAATAAAAAAAAACTCGGCCAGAATGTACGTCTTTATTTAACATTTATTACCATACAATAATGAAGGAAAAGACAACTGATATTTTTACAACAATTATTCACACAGTGACTGACTGAACTCAGTAAAATAAACAAAAACTGTTATATTATTGTGTCAACGGTATTATAAAACGTCCAATATAACTTGATACTTCTACATTGAACGGTCTCGTAGTATATCTTTGGCAGTTGAATATATCGATGGGTCAAGTAATACTAGATACGCTTAGTCCTTGTCGCTGTATGTCGCGACATATGTAGGACATTTGTTTGTATTGTAAATAAACTATTTTTATACTGTCGGTACTCGCCATATGTGATGCGCTATTATGTTCAATAATATAAAAAATGTAATATAAATATGGCAATAAGATAAAATATTGAGTAAGTTATTGAAAACTGAAACAATTTTAACGCTTTTGTCACTTTAACGATTTCTTGCAAATAGATTGGTTGATTTTGTCAAGCTGTTTGGAACATCTTTTTTGTTGGTTTTGTGTCTTTTAGTTACTTCTTTGTAGTAGGTGGGTATGTAAATAAACTGTAAGAAATAAAACGTGTGTTCGACAACTAAGCTATTTAACTATTTTATTTAAGTTTATGGTTAAATATCAATTTTAAAATTAGACCTGGCTTTCTATTAACCAAATGTTAACATTAAAAAAACTCATTATGATTGTGGCCAATTAGCCGTATGTCAAATTTATTATAATATTAACAAAAAAGTTGAAAGAAGTTGTTACAAATCAATGTAAGATTCTTGTGGTCAACTCTCAGATTCAGATAGGTACTTACACGGCATATTTAGGAAAATAGATATGAAAAAGCCTTAATAAAATTTATAATATTTGGAACCAAATCTGTATTCAGTTTATATAGAACATAATGTGTAATCAATGTCTAACTTATCAAAAAAATCCTCAAAATAATCAACGTGAAAATATTTGTAACAATATAACTATACTAATTGAGTATATAGTAAAAAACTATGTAAAGAAATGTTCTTCAAAACATGCATTCATTCATTCATTCATGCTATTGGTTGACAAACTTCACCGGTAACAATACGATAATCTCCTCGTTACGGACAAATGACATTTTGATTATTCTTGGCATGAAAGCATGACGAGCTGCCTTCTGATTGGCTGACGAGAAATTTGTCGCCCATTTGTCACCAAGCGTCAGCCAATAGCGTTGCGGCGTTTTAAAATGGAACAAAATGAAATGGGAAATGTGACACGGTTGGTTTTTAGAGCACTGACTTTAAATTGTATGCTTTTGAATGAATTCTTATTAACTAGGTATTACGGGTGTTGTAATGATAAATTTGAAAGAATAATGAGTTAATTGATCAAATTAAACAAGGCACATAATGCAAAACTGAATTAATAAAGGTGCTGGGTTTTTAAGTGCTATGGATTGTAGACAGATGTATTCATACATGAACAGTATAGTAGATTATGTAGTGAACTTGGATTATAGTGAAATAAATAATAAAGTATGTTCGATATTTTTATTTTACGTCAGTACGTATATTACAACATAACATAAACATAACATAAACGTTCACGCCGTTTATCCCCGAAGGGGTTGGCAGAGGTACCAATACTCCTGAACTCACATGGCAAGCGCCATCTAGTTTCCATGTATATTACAAATTCACTCAAATATTACTCCGATATTTAAAAAAGACGCTTTTTAAAAGAATACTTTTGATTAAGTTTACACACATTAAATATAATAGTGAATATTATGATAATGATTGTGAAACTCAACAATTAAAATTAAAAACGTAGCGCACAAATTAAAACATTTAATATCTACATCTTGATAGCAACACCCGTAATTTAAAAATTTATCGCAGCGCATGAAACAACAAAAAGGACAATATTTCCGTCCAAATCAAGCGTAACATTTTACAAAGGGCGCTTTACATACGCACATTGTACGATCCGTATGATGCGGCCAAATTAAAATTTCGCTTTTCTGTCCATTCGCCCTGTTGTGTTGGGCTTTCAAGATTTATTTGGATAACAGCCCAGTGTGTCGATTGCCTCAGGTAGGTGGAAAAAACATGGCTATATCATTGTTATACAAAAGTGCAGCTGTTGTATTCCCCAAGGGTAAAAAAGACGTTTTGTATTTTTTTATTGTGTGCGTATGTGCAGGGTGCTCTCGTTTCGGGGTCACCATGAGCTTTATGACAGCTTTTTTGGATACGCCGTGTTTTGACAATATGCAGTTTATGTATGTCACTTGGCAGTTAAATGTGCACTGTTTCATAATTATAGCTATGTGCTTTGGAAGGTAAAATTTCATAACAGATACCGTTTGTAACTTACTTGTGCTAAGGACATTAATATCCATAGGGACAGTAAAAGAATATCGATAGTCACTTTGCACAAGATCAATTGCTCTCCTCTTTTCGAGTTTCTAACTAATCTTCTTGACTTAACCTACATCTTGATATTATAACTCTCGAGGCTGTTTTAGTGAACACAATAAAATACTGTTTTAAAGGAAAAGTTGAAGAGACCGAACTGGAAGAAATAAATTTTCCAAATCCAGTTCTGAAATTTGTTATTTTATAAGCAGTCCCTAATATTCTTTTCATTTTGAACTCCGTCTATGAATTGAAACAACTTTTGATTTTCGGATATTTTAATCGCGTATTATTACATTATTTTTAAAGCCCGACGTTTCGAAAACTTTTCAGTTATCATGGTCACGGGAAGACTGAGGTGTTATTTGTCATTATACAGTACTATAAAATTATTAATACTAACTACCTTCACAAAATTTTAAGTTACATTTGCGTTTAATATTTGCTATGTACAAAAAGAGCTAATGTTATCTGGAGTCTTGCTAGTGTTCTTCCCTCGCTTGGTTGTGCTAATGATCGGGTTCCAAGCAGGTGGTAATTGCCAACCATCATCTCTATTGAAGTTTGGATGTTTCTTTATTTCAATAGACTCGCGTATCATTCTAGGTATCAATCGATTCTCTTTTGCTAGAATTGTAGGTTTGTCAAAACGCATGTGGTGGTTTGGCTTATCGAAGGTGTGTTCACACAAAGCAGATCTTCCAGGACGCCTATTCTTCATATCAGCAATATGTTCTCTAACGCGAGTTGCTACACTACGCTTTAAAAATAATGTAATAATACGCGATTAAAATATCCGAAAATCAAAAGTTGTTTCAATTATAATGTGCAATCGTGAAAATCTTAGAAAATACTCCGTCTATGAACCCTGATCCAAATAAAAGGGTTGTCACAAAGCACCCAAGCGTCCATATTGAAATATTGTGCGCCATTTTGAAAATACATCTTTTGAATAAGTCTGATATAATGAGCTGAGTTCAGGATAAGAAGCAGATGTGTGTTCCTTAGCCTAGGGTGAAGATTGTGTTTTAAGTGGTTCTTTAACTCTTTTTTACTTCAGTTAAATACGTTTATTTCGCTGTGTAATGTGTTGGTGTGACCGCGTTAGTTCTTATTTATTTTGTTAAACACTGTAATGCTAAGAAAATTTATCTCATTTTCACTAACTATTAATGCCGCAAGCCTGTTTTTCTTACGGAGTGAGTATTTACTAAAACAATACGAGAATTTCAAATACTATTATATACTTTTAATTGAGGTTTTTTATATGACAGTTCAATAACATTTATTTTCCTGTGTAAGGCAGAGTTTTCGCTAGAAACGTATCCGTACTAGTATGTACATTTATTTTGTAAATTCATACATGCATTTGTTTCGTAACCAAAAAATCTTTGTATTCCCTTTCCAACCTCACTGCCGTTGGTGATACCATATATATGATTCATCTGGATGTTATTAAACGAAGGGGAAATCTATGTGCCCGTTGCCCCTTTAGCCGTGCATCCCGCAGCCCTCCTAAAACAATGAATTTGTTCACGAACAGTGATACCTATAGAGAGTATTTTGTCGTTACACTTCGACTATAAATACTATTGCATATAACAATATAATATCTCTAGGGTAAATTAAAAAATATATGTTATTTGAAAATGGTAACTATACAATTGCCTAGAAGTTGGTGAAACATTTAAATGGTTTGAGAGGATTTTTAACTCTCGCTTCTGTTATATACTCCATTCTACTTCCTATTTCATTCTGTAACTCTGGGTACTTGATTTATTTGTATGTATAGTGGTAATTTATCAACATGTGTGTATGTGGAAGGTGTCAACAGTTGAAAAAAAAGGTGATAATATTGGAAAAATTAACCAAAATAAGTGCCTCCAAAATAACGTTAAATACATAAAAATTGGTTATTAAATACTCTATGGCTCTCTGTTCCCCTAAAATAGGTCACTGCTAGTCCTCTTATAGAGGGCACTGGGGCGCGCACACGTATTAATCTTTCCAAAAATATGAACGGAAAAATGACAATCAGAAATATATATATATTATTTTTTGGTACAGAGTACTTATACTTATTTTTTATAATTTAATAAAAATAATAACATTATTGCCGTAGAACATCAAATAAAAAATGATAATTTATTTAAAAAATCTTTACATAAAGGTTCACAATATCCTATGCGTTTATATCTGTTAGAAATGTTTGAAAAAATAATTATAATTTAAGTGAATATTTACATTTAGTGTTAAAAAATCAATATATTAAAACATTTTTTTTTGTAATCGTTTTAATCGGGTAAAATGGCTAAAAGACACCGAGGTATGAAACGAACAGATGAACAGACCAAAAAAGTTTACTATTTGTATACAGAAGTGTTTCCGTGATTTAACGGTCTAAGCGTCAGGCTGAAACCTGGTTTTTTTCACCACTGTGGCGTTCTTCCAATAAACCTAAAAGTTGAATTTGCATTGCTATCTGAACATTACTTTAATACAGACATTCAAAAGAAATGCAAAGACTCAAGAACGCGGCAAGCTACGAAGAATATGTTGATGACAGTACCGTTCACCAATAGTTATGGTCAAAATCGGCTTAACTGTAAAATCCCAAAAATTATAAATAACCTTCCTTTTGAACTTAAGTGTAATATTACTGCTCTTAATTTAAAAAATAAATTGAAAAAATATTTTATGAACCAACTGGTTTAATTTTATTGTTAAAAATAATCCAAGACACAACTACACTCACACTTATTTCTATGTATTTTAGGTTCTATTTGATAATCATGTACGTATGATATATTTAATATTATGTATGTACATATATATATTATTCTATTTTGAATTGGTTTATTGAGTCGAATAAATAGTCACCGTAATCGAATGAAATTATCATCATACTGTATAGTATGAAGAATTGTTACTGTGGGTAGTTTTGTAAAATTTTTACTTGTTTCATTATTGATGTATGTCGAATACGCGGTATTCAGTAAAACTATTTTGTTTTTGTAATACCGTGTTATATCCAAATTTGTATGTTTTTAGTCAAAATAAATAAAAAAAAAAAAAAAAAAAAAGTTAGAATAAACCGTTTTTCTGAAAATCAAGATGGGTTTACTTTTCACAGTACTGTAATGTACATGTTGAGCCGTCTCTCCCGGCTGTTATCAAAGCAGAATTCGTTCATGTCTACCAATCCTTACATAGTCGGCATGGTGGACAAAAGCTGAAGTTTCTTAGTCATATATGGACTGTGATATAATAACTCTTTATCCACAATCACAACATACTATGAGCACCACTCTTTATCAGCGTTGTGATTGCTTCACAGCTAATTACGGAATTAAGAAATCGTGGTACGATAGCTCTAGTTAGAGACAATAAACTAGTCATTAATCATTAGGCATTTGCTGTGCGATCGTTTGCGTTGATATTTGGTGCGGTGGCCTTAAGTTATAAGCTGAGGCGGTATTTTGTATTAGTGACTTTGGTTGAACTAAAAGTCATGAAATATTGTTAGCCCTATGTCACACCAAATCTCACATGAGGTTTTTAAGTAGTCATGAAAGAGATTTCATTGTCTTTACAAAAAGTAAAGGTGGAGATCTTGACAAATTAACAAGTTGATATAATTCGTACGATAACATTCAATATCCTTGGTTGGTTGTCCTTGAAAACAACTGAGATTATTTAGTAAAAATAATAATAATATTTAATTATCATTAATGTTCTGTGTTGTCTATAGTTGTCAGCAAAACTACAAGAAGCAAAATATGTTGCACACAATTAAGTTTAAAATGTTGCACAGAATAAGTTTACTTTGTCTGTTTTTTTATTCAAATTATATTCCTGTAAATGCTCTTATATTTATTGTTCACTCGCATTTGCTTACAACTTGTCCCAACCTACTTTATCAAGATAATATACGAGCACAAAGCACTGAGAGGCGTTTGCGCGTGATTCGTCCAAGGAAATTTGTTAAACATTACTGTGCTGTAATTGTTGATTGTGCGCAGTTAGATAATACACCGATGATGGTTTGTTCTACACTCGGAGCAACGGAAAAATATATTGAGTCTGTAGTTTAAAGCAATTCAGCTACGATTTTGTTCAATCGCATCTTAATAAATATATTTTATTAGGTTTGACAACTTTGACGATTTGATTGAACAAACAGTTATTGTCATTTAGAAATATCAAATATGTTTATTTACGGAGATTAACATTAATACGTCCGCACGCCTATAAATACCGCTAAGGGTTATTATAATTTAAAAATAAATAAAAAAAATGTTAGTTTTGAAGGTATGGTGGGTAATGGATTCTGTAATAAAAGTTGGTGAAGGGTCTCCGATCGCATCACACCAAAATCACTAAATGTACCACAATACCTTAAGTCACTGTTTAAGAAACCCCTACGAAGAAATTGTTTTAGTACTATGAAAAAATCATTTTTGTGAAATGACAGACAAATAAAATTAATAAATATAACGTGAAGTGTCCACGGTGGGTACCGATATCAGTCTATATTGACGGAGAATAATGAAACAAGGTTCTAGTATTTCCCAGAAATCAAATTAACATGGGATGTAAGCTATATGATTTTATTGGAATCCCAATATTTTGGTAAATAAAAAAAACTTTTGCTGTATGTAAACCCTTTGTGTTTAAATATGAAATACTAGAAAAATACATAAATTCGTATTACAATTGTACGTTTTGGGTTACTTATAAAAAATCCTGATTAGAAATAAAATACTACACCAAAAAATTCCAGTTCCATGTAAAAAAAAACATAATTATTATTTTATTCTATGAACAAAAATTTATTAACTGTTTAGCATCGAAAACTCGCGCTCAGCCTTATAAATTATTTCGGGATATATTTACCATTTCTTAGGTAATGCTATTCAAAGCTTAATTAAACTTAATTAAGAGCTGACAATTTTAGAATTAATACAGGTGTACATGACTCTGTTACAAAAACTAAATCACACTTATTTCATCAATGCATTTTTTTATTTATTGAGATATTTGGGCTGTGATGTAGACGATGATTCAAAAACATTGCGTCCATAATACATACATTTTCTTTTCTAGAGCACACTCTAGCCACACGCGTATCTCGAAAATATGTTATGAGATTATTCGATCGAATCGTGACAGCCAAATGAGTTGCCAATCAATCTAAGTCGATAACAGAATCGTGACACAAATAAAAAATAATCTAACACCTATATAGATGCTACTTTCTAACGCGTCTTGACAGCGTGTCGTATTAACGTGATATTGGGTAATAATTGCAATGAGTAATGGTGGACTGATTGTCTCGAATCCGTTCCGAATGAAACGAGAAAATCATTCGATTATTTTAGTGTCGAGATTGTGTAAGTTTTGAGTGACGGCTCTTATGAGGTATAGTAAAAGCTCTAGTTGGAATTTTACATACATATATATACTCACGCCATTATTTCCGATTGGGGTAGGCAGAGACTATTGATTGCCACTTTGTACGATCTTGGCGAACCTCTCTAGCTTCGTTTTTTCGTTTACATCCGTCAATCTTTTCGTAGTTCTCTCTCTTAGTCTTCACACTTTGGACTTTTAATTTTATACTGATGCAGACATATAAATTAATGTTTGAGGGAAGCACAGAATCGGTCGTAGAGATCTTTGGGGAGGCCTATGTCAAGCAGTGGACGTATATTGGCTGATGGTGATGATAATATACAGATCAACTAAAAGTTTCGTGAGTAGCGGCCAAGTACCAGGCGATGCAGTGTTGGTAGGGTAGGCCTCCTTAAAGTGGTGAATGTGTAGGGATGCCGCTGTATAAGGACAGAGTAAGACTGTTTTTGGTAGAAATCTTTGATGATGTCTAGTAGCTGGAATGATGATGGTAATATTTACTTGGAACTTGAGCATATTACAACTTCACGTATATAAATGTATTTTTGTTTTTTTTTCTTATGTAGACGTTTATTTTTAATAGTTTTGCTATTCAAAAATACATTTCCCTGATTTGTTAACTCAAACATCAAATATGTTCATTGTAAATATTTTTAACTAGAAATAAAAAAAAAACTACTCGGAAGAGACTAACTTATGGGAAATTAATAGATGATTATGTTCACCTATCTATTATGACTCTTATTTCAATCAACCCTTTGCTACATTAGATGGGTCCCCAAGACCCCACTCTCATAATTACTGGAATATGAGTAAAATATTAATGAAGTATCTGATGCAGACATTTTGAAAAGGTCGACAACTTTGCGGGCTTAGAAGGGTTGGTAAACAAATCGGAAATTACTTTAATCTTCCAACCTTATAAACGATATACGGGTAACTTTTACATGTATGATGTGCATGATTAGTAAACTTTTTTATTAGGTTACATAAAAATTAATATAAGACATAAAATTCACAAGTTTGTACAAACCTAATCCTAAAATGCATTATTACATGCAAAGCCAAAAAATGCGCTTTTAAACTATTCTGTAAATTTATTCTGGCCAGTACACCACACTGTGTACCATCTTATAATTTAGTATTGATATAGAGAGAATATGCTATTCTTTGGTTGTACGATGCATACAAAAGACACCGCTGATGGGAGAGTAATTTCGCTATTGTACTCGTATGAAATGAGCTGATGATGCCTGGAATTGAAATTTTTTCAACACTTTAAAGGGTTTGAAAGTGTCTATCTATAAAATTTTGTCAACAACCGCAATAATAAATTATTCCCACCATCATAACTTGAACTACCTTCCAAACGTCTAGATCATTAACAACATTCAGATTACATTAGTCTCAGCTTCATACGACAGTACATAGCGATTGTCAGATTTGAACATCAGCAAAGATATAATGGATAAAAAGTGAGTTCATCACATCGCAGTCCCTTAGCCGCGGGTCGTATTATCATACCGACCCCTAACCCTTTCATCGTTACGCGAATTAAATTTCTTTTGCCGTCATTTCCCGTGCATTATCTGGGCTAAAATCATAATGGCGCGTCGTGCGAGCACAATGGCGGGGCTTGTTTAATATGTTGCCCGGCGGACCCACGCCTTCATTAATATTTGCTCAAGAATTTTATTAAAATGTAGCTCTGCATTGAAGGGTTAAATGGCTCCCGCTCTAAGTACGAACAGATTCCTGCTTTTTATTTTGTCTTGTATTTTAATCTGTAAATTTTTCAGTAACTTCTGTGAAGGAAGAATATTGAAAATGCCATTTCTCTGGAGTTTGATGAAATACTTGTAGGTACAAATTTTTATAAAAAAATCTGGTTGCGTTTTAAATATACGTTGTCAGAGTTGTAAGTAAAAAAGACATTAGGTTATTTCTTAAAAACAGTTTTTCAACTAACGGAAGTTGAAATTGTCCTCATTAATTTTTTTATTCTTACGCCGTTAATACTCTTTGAGATAGGCATTGACATATGATCACCATTTAATTCGATTGTTACATAAAAGGGTGTTTTTATATGTTTCTTATTTATTTTGCATATACCGTAATAAAATTAAATCAGAATCACTAAGACCAACAGCAATGATATAAGTGACATTGATGATAGTAAACAAATTCATATATACTTACTTTCGGTAAATCGATCGCCACTTGGTACGATCCTGAAAAACATTTCTAGCTTTCCTCAAATAAAACAAAGCAGAAACCTATATAATCTAAACGAAAGCATAGTGTATACGGAGGGTAATATCAGAAAATCCGAACGAAGAAAATTCCCTAATGAAATATTGATGTAGAATAATCAGTTATGCAAATACATGGCGAAGTTTGGGGATTTGGTTAACGAGGATAATGTCGGGGTCGCGGCTAAGTCTTACTTTTAAGTGTTTGTCGAGAATAATAGCTTCGACCTAATGGGCAAACTTGGAAATACTTAAGTGTTTGCTATATATAGTACGAAGAACATATTTTTGTGTATTAATGAGCTTAAATTCAATAATGCATAAAGATTTGGCTATAGGTATATCAGTGCCATTTGTTTTAAGAAGTGATTGTTGTTGGATCTTAAATGTTTTTAATGGGGTCAGGTACCAGTTGAAATAGTTGTGTTGTTAGGTGTTGATAATAGTCGTGGAAAGCTCATGGATAAAGGAAATGATCGTACAGCCGTACCTGCAGGTGGTGAATCTTTGAGAAGCCCTAAATTTAGCAGTCGACGTTTAATGGACGTTAAAATGATATATCTTGACTAACTACAGATAACAGATAATAATCAAGACTAGTGTGAAAGAGGCTAATTCAGTTTTCCTTATTTTACCCAGGTTTTTAGAAATAAAACTAATTTTAGAACAGTATTTCTCTTTGTGGTTATATTTTGCTTATTAATCTTTTTTTCTTTGCTACAAAATGTGATAAAAATGAAAGAATGTTACAGAAAGTCATTATTATAATTTCTTCCACCGTGCGGCGCGGCTGCGTCCCATTACGCAGATTTCCGGAAACTTCCGCAAAACCAATTAGGAGGAAACTTTGGCATTCCTGAAAGAATTTTTAAAGGTATTTTACATAACAAATAGAAACCCTCCCTGTAAACTTTAGACAAATATAGTTTTTCATTGTTATTATAACTCGATTGAAATAAAAAATATTTAACATTAATATAATTAGCACAAAATGGTAGCTAGTATGTTAATAATTTAGTTTAATTAATAATATAAATGATTATTTATTATGTTTCAAATTTGCACGCCTTACTAGCAGTACATGCACAGGCCTTCATTTATATACAAACCAACAGTATGTACTCATGTATTTGCCGTGTAGTGCCGGCTTAGAATGTCACTACCCCTTTCTTCGCACTGATGTCGCAAGAGGCGACTTAGGGTATGGGGCTTTTTTAAAGTAAATTTTGGGCGATGCGGTTGAAGACCCATCACCAACGATACTTCATTTTACCATCTTGCCCCTTTCAACTTCCATATGTGACTGAGGAGTTCCAGCTCTGAAACTCTGGCTACCCCTTTTTGGGATACATGGCCGTGAGTATATGTATATATTAACATACAAATGTTTATATTCGCCGGTTTTATTCATTATGTAAGTAGTAATATACTCACTCCGATGTGAGGGTTTCGTAATATTATGGATTATCTTTATCTTTTCTTAACTATGTAAATACTTGACCAAGCTATACATGATTGGGGTAGCAGCTAAAAACTGCTCAACCATTTGTATCTTTAGTGGATTTTTTTAAATAACATTTTAATCAGAACTTCTGCATTTAAGATTTTGGCATTGCTGATTCTTAAGTATTGTGGTCTACAATGAGGAAGCTATGAGTAAATTAGGAATTATGAATAATATCGCAATAAAGTGCGTAAAATAACCTCGTCTTAATTTAAAAATATATAATCAAAACTAACTTAATATCTCAGCTACTTCAGAGGAAAATCTTATCTTCCGAAAGTAGCTGAGTTATTGTTGATCTTGTAGCTCTCACTACCCATTTCAGGATAACTGCATTTGTCAGCCATCACGTAGTTATGTCACTTACCCCACTTTTTTAAACCTCATTTATTTATAGAACAGATGTATGACGAGAAGATCACCAAATGCGCATTTAAATTGAAAATATAATAAAAGCAAATGTCGAAGTAATCCAATATCGAGATGTGTGCTAGTTATTAATAAACCGAAGCAGAGCCGCGATGAATCAATTCCCGGCGCCCCTCGTGCTCTTATGACAGAGTGTTCGGATTACAAAACGCTGACGATGGACCAGCTAAATTGGTCTGCCAGTGTAGGGTGACCATTAATCTAAATACGTTATTATTCGATAGTTTGCAGTTGCTGGCTTGCTGTGTAGTGTCGGCTTAGAATAGCACTACCCCGTTTCTTCCGATGGGTGTACGTAAAAGGCGACTAACGGTATTGGGGCTTTTAAGGGATTTTTGGGCGATGCGGTTGGAGACCCATCACCAAAAACCTTTATTTTTACCATCTTTTCCCCACTCACATCTCCAAAAGTGGCTGAGGAATTTCTAATTCTACTACCCCTACCCCTTCTTGGGATTTATAGCCGTGAGTATATGTATGTATGTATGTTTGCAGTTGAAACTTGCTATACTTTATAGATGTAGAATTCGCTTTAGAATAGTTTGAGAAACAAAATTGCCATTATCATTTTAGCCAATTAATACGCAGTTTGGACATGTTCAAAAGACTTTGCAAAGACCAATCCTAAGTATTATTCAGCTATCAGCCGATTCAATATTTTCCATACCAATTCAATTTTTCTTCAATGGCCTTTGACCGTGTTTTAACACAGTAACTTTGCCAACGTCCAGTGAAAAGAAAACACATATTGAAAAGTTAAGAAAATTTTGAAACACTCATTGATCATTCATGGTTGAAAAATAAAATAAATATTAACAACAAAATATTTACTACAAAATTAACAATATGAACAAAAAGAATGCATTATAATTTTATATTATGGACCTTGATAAAATGACACAAAGTTTTAATGAATGGGGTATATATAAAACAAAGTAAACATTTAAAATTAGTAGGAAGAGGGATGAAAGGAGGCAAAACTGAAACAAAACATATAAAGAAAATGATAAATTAGGACATGCGAAAAAAATATGGTCAACTGTTCCTTCATCTAATCCACACTCGCAAATCGAACTGTCCCTTATCCTTATTTTAGCAAGGTGAACCGGAGTACACGAATGACCCAAACGAAGTCTACAAATAGTGGATGCTACCCATTTGTCAGCAGATTTACATTTGAAAAACCAAGGTCTAGATGGAATGTCGTCACCCTGGATATCACCGTAATATTTACCTTTTAAATTTCCATACCAATTTATGACGGAAATTTATTTAATCTGAAGTTTATGAAGGCTTCAAAATTTAACCAAAAATTAGAAGAATAATAGTAATAGTGTTTTTGTAGTCATCCATATAATCTATGTAAGACTCCGCTTAAGTTATGTCATTTGTATTTAGATATTAGGGCATAAAAAATATTTACTATAGAGATAATGAACAAATCCTAGTTTCCAAATGTGAAGCAGAAAACTCTACAACGAAAAAAAATGACAAAAAGTATCATAGCCACTCTACAAATGAATATGAAAGAGCTATGTAAACTATTCTGTTATTTGGACAGATAACACCAAGCCATGTACGAGGCACACCCCTAATGTATTGACAAGTGCACTTAACGCGGGATTATGAAATAGTCGCGTCATGGCGCGTTTTCATGTTGGGAAATAATAAAATTTGCATTAGAGTATTATGTTTATAAGTAGTATATATTTGCCGTGTAGTGTCGGCTTAGAATAACACTACCCCATTTCTACCCGTGGGTGATCGTAAGAGGCGACTAAGGGTATAGGGGCTTTTTAAGTGATTTTTGGGCGATGTGGTTGGAGACCCGTCACCAAAAACATTTATTATTACCATTTTTTCCCCAATCAACTTCCAAAAGCGGCTGAAGAATTTCTTATTCCAAAGCTCTGGCTACCCCGTTAAGGGATTTATAGCATTGAGTATATGTATGTATGTAGTATATATTTTTTGTGCCATCGAATATCTTATAATACCTATTATTCAAAGCTACTTTAAGTATGTTATGTAGTTTTATTCTTGGAAGATACATAAGCTAGTAGTTAATTGAACTGAAATATATTGAAAAGAATTTACTCCCTATTTTGGCACGTGTGGGATATACTATTGTATTTTTTCATGTTTTGGTATGGTTCATTAATCAAAGTATTGTTCTTTAAGGGACATTAAAACGAGAGCCACGGTGCATAACTGTGCTGATAAATAATAAGTCATATCTTTGAGTATTTTTTTATTACAAAGTGGTACGTTTAAAATACTTTTACATAAAATACATAAGAGACAAGATAGTATTTTAGATACCAGATGACAATTATTTCGCAATGTTTGGAAATTAAATATCTCTGTACGATTCCATATTATCAAAAATAAATCGTGAAAGTATTGGTACTGCAACTGTAGGATAAAAAATGCCGCTGAAAAGTATTATTCTATTTCTGTATTTGCACTAAAAAGACGTAACCTTATACACTGAAAGTCTCGATTATTCGTGATTGCAAAAGCTGTATAAAAGTCGTATAAATTCTTTAAGCCTGACTTTTAAAACTATAAATAAAACCGTTATTATGTCAATACTCTACGCGGCTCTACGACTCAATTGGACCAATTCTCTTAATTTATGCACGAAAATGGTCTTTATTTAATAGAAAATAAGGATCATGCTAATCTTGGATCAATCAAAACATACGGCTGAGGTTTAATGTCTGTGCAATGTATGTTTGTTGAAGCAAAGTTTCGTCTTCAGATTGAGTACAACTTATTGGTTAAGAGCTGTTAAACAAAATGTGAGGTTAAAGAAATCATTGATTAACTTAAATTGTAGATAGCCAAATTTTTTGTCCTGGGGTAACATTATATCTATATATTATAACTTTATCGTTGCTGTGACAACAACACGACATGGGGAATATTTTTATCTCAATCATAATCAGATGTTCCGCGTAATATTTTAATTGGGATGTTTAAAGAAGAATGCAAGTAGACCCATCGTTCACGTGAAATAAAAAAAATATTTCAATGATTTACCGTCTAGGATGGATATATGCGTTGTAAACTTTGTAAAGTACTTCCATTAATAATTGGGAGCTTCTTAATTGTAAATCAATCTTTGGACCCGTTAGTTCTTTAAAGTGACATAGTATAGAAAAAACGTATTACGACACTAAAATTAACAAAATCTTAATTCCTTGGACTTCTTTTAAAGTAAAGAGTAGAAAAAGAAACACTAAGCCCAGTGTTTTCGTAGAGCAATTACGGAAAAATCTTGAACAGTATTATTCTATACCAATACTTCATGAGCACCACTTAATTTGGGTTAACTTAGAACTACAATAAAAAGGCTTAGACAAAAAAATAATTGAAATAAAAAAAACAGCAGAAAAATGTGGAAATACAAATCTCTAATAGATTAATAGTATTTTTTATTAATGTCTCTATATAAATCCACTATCCATCCAATCTGTGACGCACTGGCCGCTATAAGATTACTGTGCGACGTTTATACGACCTCCGGTGACTTAGCGGTGGATAAAATTAAAACGATCGGTCGATTGGCGCCCGATTCAGTTTCTTCTTGGAACTTTGCGCAATCATTAGAGATGAAGTGGGTTGCTCAGTAGTTTTGTATCTGATTTTTATAGAAAAAGTATTTATTTGCTACAATGTTTAATTTCTTGGTAGTCATTGTATGCATAAATTAATTTATATCTGAATTGCTTATTTGATTTTAAGACCGTTTTTTACATGGTCGTGTTTAAGATTTCAGGTTTTTTAATCCATATATACCGGTTTTCATATCGTGCTTATGCGTAAATAAAACAATAAAATTCTGAATTAAAAGTTAAAGATCAGTATGCCACTATCAGGGCCTGCCATTTTTTTGTTGTACTCAACTATAATATATTTCTGTTAACATTATAAAATATATCCATATTTGTAAGGTACCTTACGTACCTAAAGTACTTACAAAGAACTTGCTTTAAAAACTAAGCAAAGTAAGATTATCTAAAATTTCTCTGCAAATATGATTGAAATCAATAAATAGTTAAAAAAATGTACAAATACTTTATATCACGTATGCACCCACAGTTCAAAGATACAACACCACCATGCCATTAACACCTTATCAAAATAAGTTTCATATTGTAGGTACAACGGTGGAACATTCATACATTCAATGATTTTCATAAAAAAATACCGAATGATTCAGCTCCTACTTCATAACATACAAACATATAGTCAAGGCTCAAAAATATACTTAAATATGAAGCCGGGAACAATTATGTTATGTTTGAACAAAGCTGTGTAGTGTCGGCTTAGAATAGCACTACCCCATTTCTTCCGGTGGGTGTACGTAAGAGGCGACTAACGGACTTGGGGCTTTTTAAGGGATTTTTGGGCGATGCGGTTGGAGACCCATCACCAACAACCTTTGTACCTACCATCTTTTCCCCAATCAACTTCCAAAAGTGGCTGAGGAATTTATTATTTCTCAGCTCTGGCTACCCCTTTTAGGGATTTATAGCCGTGAGTATATGTATGTATGTTGAATAAAAATATAAACCCAAACAATAAGAATATCCATATATGTCCCCTTACCCGCCATTTTAAATTAGAAATATTGATCAACTGCGCACCCTCAATAATGTCAATAGCACTTTTACAACCCTCTCTTGTCCCTTCGACCATATGAATTAATAGCTCCACCAATAATGGTTCAGTTTAAAAAATCTTTGAATATTATATCGTTAAACCAAATGTGTATATGTCTTCTCTTTTACTCTCTACCGCATATGACGAGGACGGAGTTTTCATAAATTGAAATTGTGAACTCAAAATTGTCGAGTTAAAGCTTTGTAATTATTTTTAATCCTATAACCGTATCCTACTCACGCAGACGACCCTATTTGATTGGAACTGTGCAGTTGGGTGCTGATTCTTATTTTGTTTGTATCTTTTAGTTATGTTTGTTCTACGGTTTTAAAATATTACCTTAGCAACAGAACAGTAAATATATTTGTATTAGTATTAATTTTTCCGTAATTATAATTCAATATATCTTATATCAATATATTTTATCACCACTCATAATGTAAGAAACGTAGAACGTTTTTTAGTATCATAAATATGCAACAGATATCACATCTATTTCCTGTTGTATTTTAATACATGCTGTATAGTGCGGCTTAGAATAGCACTACCCCATTTCTTCCGGTGGGTGTACGTAAGAGGCGACTAACGGTTTTGGGGACTTTTAAGAGATTTTTGGGCAATGCGGTTGGAGACCCATCACCGACAACTTTTATTTAACCATCTTTTCCCCACTCAACTTTCCAAAAGTGGCTGAGGAATTTCTAATTTCTTAGCTCTGGCTACCCCTTCTAGGGATTTATAGCCTTGAGTATATGTATGTACGCAAATTTTAATATTATAATGGGTATTGAGTTTCTGGTTTAAAAAAAAGTATGTGTGATATGTACAAATGTTTCAGTAAGTTAAAACATCCTATGACTATTAAAAAATACAAGAAACTGCTTCGTATAAACCTAAAGATACCACACCAAATGAAACATTTTCGAAAAACGTTTATGAGTCAAATCATTGTAGCAACTAAAAGTCTTGGCAAGTCATAACGGCGACCACTAAGTATCGACATTACACTTTAACAAACATCCTACGGTGGTCCTTCTACAACCATTAACCAAACTAAACATAGATCACGGCACATCCTGACTTACAAATGACTTAAATCCAAAACGTCGTAACTCCATACGGAAGATGTTGTATTTAAGTCATATAGAAGTCGAGAAAGAGCCTACTGTAAAGCATTATGCATATAAGCGGTGGAACCAAAGAAGTTTTGTGTGTGATCTAATGATTAGTGATAGGTTGGTAAAGGTTTGGACCTCCGCAGAGTGGCGCTAGTTTATAATGTATAAGGTTTAAAAGCGCGACTCTTACGCCCGATTTCTGAATTGAGTATTCAAGCTGAGAACGACTTAAGTATCGTTTTGTCTCATTCAGTTGTTAAGATTTCAATGCGACAGAACGATACTTAGGTTGTTCTCAGCTGGAATACTCAATTCAGAAATCGGTCGTTAAAGTGTCACGTTTTATTGTTGTGTAGTCTTTAAACTATACTATAGTATTGGAGTAATGTTAAAAAATACTCGGATCATGAGTTAAGTGTACTAAAAGACAAGTGCAGAGCAATAAATTTTATAATTTACGCCTCTAAGCTCTAAGTTGTAAGCACTGCTATCTATTAATTTTCCTGAACATCATGTGATACTATTATTATTTAGTAATTTTTGGATGGAAAGATTATAATCAAATGAATAGAAGATAATTACCAACTTTATGCAGGAAAATCGTTAGGTAAAGATTAGAACTCTTATTTCTTCTCACAAAAAAGTGAATCAAATTTTAGACTAATTTGAATGTTTTTGTTCATGAAAACTATATTACTAATAAATTAAGGATAAATAAAGGAAAGAAAAATTTCGACACAGGCGGGAAATGAACCCGCGACCTCGGGTATACGCCCCCGTCGCTTTGCCAATTGAGCTACCGTGTCAATGGCTGCCAGTGCGAAATTCTGATATCCTTTGTTTCTTTTTACACTTTTAAGTAGTGTTTGCGTTCCCTACCTCCGAATTTTTTACCCGAGGTCGCGGGTTCGATTCCCGCCTGTGTCGAAATTTTTCTTTCCTTTATTTATTACAAATTTTAGCCTGTATATTTCATATAATTCTAAATGAATCCACATTTTAACTACTGCCTTCCTTGTAGCTATAAAGAACATCCTATATATATATATATACTTACGGCTATTAGGGGAAGCCAAAGCTTCACAGTGAAAACAACCTAAGCCATTTTTGGAAGTTGGTGGCTGAAAATATTGTGATACAAAGGATGGCTGGTAATGGTATTATCATTATATGGTACCAAATTGCCCAAAAAGTACTAAAAAATCCCTAACCCCTAAGTCGCTTCCAACGACACCCGCAGCAGGAAATGGGCTGGTGCTATATACAGCTATAAAACCTGAATGCTATACATAAGTGTATCTTTAGTGTTGACTTTAAAATATCACATCTTCATCCCCGACAGGTAAACGAAGCCTACAAGGCTTACAGAGACTGAACAAATATTGACAGAGCGTATACCAGTAGCTTTCTCACAGAGCAAACAGCACTTGCTAATAGATGTCCCGTCTTAGTCACTGATCCCAACGTAGGGACAACAATGTTTTTACATGCTTTTAGGATGCAAACCTCTAGGAGTAAGGATTTTGGTTTGGAAACTGCTATAATTTATAAAGTTTTTTTTGTATTTGCAGTTGCCTTTTTATAAGAATTAGACAAGTACAACTAGCATAGTTCCATTATAAATAAATATTATGTATTGTAATGTTCCTAACAACTGAATTTTAACAAAATAATAAACTAAGTTCACAAGAATTATGCAGATGATTATAATAAATTTAACTTAAAGTATTATTTTTCATATTTACACTGAATATCTTTCACCGAACATATAAATGCGAATTTCAATTATAAACTTTTATGACTTTGTATATCGTGATTAGTTTCAAGACAGAAAATGTTTAAGTAATATTTATCTTTGACTTGACAAATGAACATACATATACATACATACATATACTCACGGCTGTAAATCCCTAGAAGGGGTAGCCAGAGCTAAGGAATTAGAAACTCCTCAGCCACTTTTGGAAAGTTGAGTGGGGAGAAGATGGTAAAATAAAGGTTGTTGGTGATAGGTTTCCAACCGCATCGCCCAAAAATCCCTCAAAAGCCCCAATATCGTTAGTCGCCTCTTACGCACACCCATCGGTAGAAACGGGGTAGTGCTATTCTAAGCCGACACTACACGGCGTGACAAATGAACTTCAACAGAAATTCTGTTCCATCTTTATTACTTTTGTTTAATTGTTTCCAATAAAGTGATATAATCATATTGTACAGTACAAGGTGAGCAGTTACGAGTTTTAATATGATATTGGTTTAATAGTTAATAGGAAACAATTTTATTGCATTTCCGTAATTGAAAACTATACTGCAAGTGTTGGAACAATATGAAATATATAAAACAAATAGCTAACACGGCAAACGTTGTTTTGCCATATAAATTATTTCTATAAAATTACTAGTCAATCAAATAAAAATTAAATGTTAGGGGTGCACAACCCTTATCAATTAGGATTATAATAAATAATTACAAACCTAGTTTTAGACCTACCGAATTTGTATGATAAATTTTATTGAAATTGGTTCAGCCGTGTCGGAGGATTCTGGTGATAAACACTGTGACACGTGAATTTTATATAGTCGATATAAAATACGCAAAATTTTGATGCTGTGCCAGATTGTTATAGCACAACTTAATTTGATTCGATTGCTATCGCACATTGTTACTTAAAAGGGATTTATAAAAAAATAATGAATGTAAATTGAACTCAAAAGGTTCGCTAAGGTCCTATAAAGTGGCAATGGATAGGCGGTGCCTACCCTAATCAGAAATAACGACGTAAGAATCGTAACAATATACCAAAAATAAATAAGTAAACAAAAACGTTTATAGAAGACGCAATTTTTAATTTATCTTCATTTTAATCTTGAAATTCTAGCAATAACAGTAGCAAAATTACTAAAATGCTCTTTAAACTATAAACAATGTTTTCTCTGTTTACAAAGCAGTTGTCGGCAAAATTAAAAAACGAACAATAGGTGTTTGAGTCCCATGATATTTAATTTAACATAAGTAATTACAAATAACTGCTCGTTTACTCTTATTTATTGCCCATTCTATTCGGTTAGAACGTTAAAATGTTTAGAAATATTTCGTCATTTGAAGTATGTGATATTTTTATTATTTGCTAGCTAAATTAATGCTTGAATTTAATTAATAATAACTTAGCTAGTAGTTTTTGCTATAACTGTTCTTTGATACTGTTTTGTTAAGAATTCGCGGTTGGTTAGAATCGGTTTGAAAAACTAAGTAATGGCGGCTTAGAATAAATTTGTATTCCAATCATTCTATCGAACCTCACGCCATTAGCCAATATATCCTATTGGGATATGCAGAGGTAATTTTTGTTTGCTAATTTATGGCGTAAAATTCTGAACTGAAGTGTTGGTTATAGCACAAATCTATTTCTTCCTGCGGGTGATAAAAGAGGTGATTTTGGGTATGGGGCTATTTTAGGGAATTTTTGGCCGATGTGGCCTGAGACCCATCACCAACTATAACTTAAGAATCAAGAATTGGTAATGATCATTTAAAAGCACGGGCGGGCTACCCCTTTGTGGGATATACAGGCTGAGTATATGTAATATTATATAATTAGCCCAGACCTCATTTTTAAAATATACCCTTTTGATATTTTAAATCGATAAAAGACCTCAAACTAAGCAACTTCGCATTTTGTGATTTGACCATATGTTTTTTATTTTTATTTTAGCTGAGCCCCTATCACGTGAGTACACTGTCCATGCAAAACGTGGGTACTCTGAACACCAGGTGACAATGTCACGTGATGTTCAGAAGTATTAGTACCTCTGCCAACCCCTTCAGGGATATTTCGGCGTGAACGTTTATGTTATGTTATGTTATTTTAGCTGAGGCTAAGAACCTCACTATACTTTCTCAGTTTGATCTAGGTACGACTAGGTATTAATTATTTTAAAAATTACAATATTTTAGATAATCATTTATTAAGCAAAGTTGTTTAGTTTGATATCTTTTATCGATTTAAAATATAAAAAGGGTATGTTTTAAAAACGAGGTCTAGGCCAATTCATGACTTCTACATCACAAGTACGTAAATGTTTTTTTTTATTTTTATGGACGTAAAGTCGTTGAGACCATTAAAGGACATCACCAAATAAGGCCCAGTAGTAAAATATAAATAAAGGAATGTTTTTGTGAGTGATTCACTTTGACGCATAAAAGTTACGAATTAAATGTGACAACATCAAACAAAGACCACCTTTTGCATCATCTTATGACCTTTTTCCTTTACCGCTTATAGAGCTACGAATTGGTAGACATGTTTATATTAAAATCATAAACTATCATAAAGAATTTTTCGTTTTGTAGTCTTAACTAGCTTATTATAACTATGTTGTGTAGTGTCGCCTTAAAACTGCAATAGCCCATTTCGTTGCGCGAGTTTCATAGGAGGTGAATGAGAGTATTGGAACTAAGGAATGTTACCAACCCATTATTATCCAACCTTGATTTTTTGAACTTGCAAAAGTGGGTGATATATTTCTAAAGAGCTTATTCCATTTGTCTGAATGAAGACGTCTGAAAACCACAGAATCGGAATTCAGACTAGTGGAATAACGTTCAAACTGAAATTTGTGTAGTGGAATAACAAGCGTCTGCGGCAGTAACTTCGAAGGACGTCTGAATTCAGCAACGACAAAGTGTAATGGAATAAGCTCTTAATTCTGAATCTTTGGCTATACTCTTAAGGGATGTACAGCTATGAGTTAAGATAGATAGGTAATTTGTAAAATGACATGTTAGGTACGCAATTTACGATTATTTAAAGTAATATCGTAAACTGGTAGAAATCAAAGTGAATTAATAAACACGGATTTTTTGGTGTGGAGGGATTTATCAAATGTATCCTTCTTATTTCTATGCTTCAATTCAAACATATTTGGGCCCACAATTTTTAAAAGTAAAACAGTGACATAACCAGCATATTTAAATTTGGAAGTGAATGTAATTTAAAAGTAAAAATTTGGCATACCCAAATTGACAGAAATAAATTAATTGAAATTATTTTAAATTCATGCTCCATTTATCTTGTGCTATTGACATAATTAGCAATATTGAGAGTAAATAATCTTTTCCCCACGCAACTTCCAAAAGTAGCTGAGGAATTTCTAATTCCTTAGCCCTGGCTGCCCCTCCTATGGATTTATGGCGTGAGTATATATATGTATGTATGTATTTGAGAGTAAATATTCCAATAAATTAAGATACATTTTAAGAAACTGTTAAAAATATCTCCCAATTTTGTAAATAATTAAAAATATAATACACCTCTAAACTAATATGACACTGTTTAGTTTTATTTAGGGAAGACTTCTATAAGTTCGTAACTCTACAATTCTTAACTCAAGGCATCTTTGTCATCGAGCGCGGGTGTAAATTTTCGGGGTCCACTCAGTGGCTGTCGCGCCGACAACATTTTCACACTGAGCCTCTAATTGGCCTCTTAAAAATGCTCTTAAAACCTCAAATCACTATATCCAGACTCCGTAGATTATGGCACGGAGACTATCTACTGATCTTGCCGACACCATCCTAAAATATAGTGTGAAAATATTAGGAACGTTCATGACAATGCTACTAGTCTTTTTTGTAATTGATATTTTATTAAGACTAGTAATCTTAAAAGCAAAGCATATTTTGCCATCTACTTGCTTTGTAATATAAATTATTTCTACCGAATTTGCTTGGGCAGACCACTTTAGCTGAAATGATTCTGTAGGCTTTGGGATAGAATATACTTTACTAGTTAGGAAAAGAACCTTATCCTTTGCACCTTACTTTCTGAAATTTTAATAAAGCTGGATGACTAATGCTACACTTTGAAGAGGTACACAGATTCGATCAATTACACAATGGGCCGGCAACATATGTAACAGTATTTGTCATACAGTTAGCTATCTATTAGCGAAAAAAATTAACAAATTCATTTCAACCACATCAAACATCATCTAGTACATACATACATATTCTCACGCCGTTAGTTCCCATTGGATCATCATCTAATTTAACATTATTGGAATTTTTTTCGTGGTAATATATACAGCCCTGCGCGGAAGGTATTATTTCGTATTAGTTTATGCTCTAACTATTTGTTTATGCTTACATAAACAAATAGTTTATGTAAGCATAAAGTTTAGCATGTTCTTATTTACGCCGTCTATCCTCGAAGGAGTGGCAGAGGTAAGACTTTTTACTGCCCACTTTAATATTATATTTTACATTATTAGCACTTCCTCCATATCAACATATACAATGTTAAGTACCTATTTAAGAAACGCTAAAAGGAATTGCAGTCTATAATACGTTATCGTTGTAAAACGTGACAACACTGGTTTATTAGATATAATTCTGTTTTCTCTGTTTCGTAATCTATACTTATAATATCTAATAATGGTTCTTACAAAATACAAACATAACCTATATGTCACATCAAAACAAACCACGTGATGTTCCCTATATGACAGTGTCGAATAGAATACAATAGGAAACTCTTGCAATGGAAGAGAAATGCAACAGCAATGCAGTTTGAGAAAACATACATACATACATATACTCACGGCTATAAATGCCTAAAAGGGGTAGCCAGAGCTAACGAATTAGAAATTCCTCAGCCACTTTTGGAAGTTGCGTGGGAAAAAGATGGTAAAATAAAGGTTGTTGGTGATGGGTCTCCAACCGTATCGCCCAAAAATCCCTTAAAAAGCCCCTTTACCGTTAGTCGCCTCTTACGTACACCCACCGGAAGAAAAGGGGTAGTGCTATTCTAAGCCGACACTACACAGCAATTTGAGAAAAAAAAGTACAATAAGTAGAATAGCACAAACTCATTACTTCCCGCGCTTGTTATATATAAGAGATGAATAACGGTATTTGGTAATTTTAAAGGATTGTTTGGTTATGCATTTGGAGAATCATCACAAAAAGAAATCCCTATCAATAATTCACTTCCGAAAGTGGTTGAGGTTTGTTTGAGATTTATAGCCGTGAGTATGTATGTATGTATCACTAAAAGTGATATCTTAACAAGTCAATAAAATATGGTCGTGTTTGGTAAAATTCATGTAGCTTTGTGCTTTTCTATTTAATTTTTAACTTAACCATTTACAACCATAAAAAACCACATACATGATTTTAGAAATAACATAAATAGGTATATCGTATTTCTAATTCCAACTCCGAGATTTACAACCCATACCCCTTACCATCTGGAGACCTCTTCCCACTTCCCACAAGGTTATTAAAACAATTAAAAGTATAGTAATGCGTGCAATACACGGCACTCACCAGCAACGCTATTTGCAAGTCTTGGTGATGCCCATGTTTATACAAGCGGAAGCGGTGGCGGTAGCGGGAGCGGTGGCGTCATGAGCTTGGCACTGGTTGCTAGACGATCGGGAGTTTCAGTAACAAACCGTTATCTTAACTGTCGCTTAGCTTAGAATCGCACGCTGCAAAGCTAGTCTAAGCTTAAAATCAAACCGAGGTCCCTATTGGTTTCATAATTCTGCAAGCAGGCAAACATGCATTTACTGACGGTTTTAATCCCAAAAAGGGATAGCAAGAAATTCAGAAGTAAAATGGGGGAAAATTTAAAAAAATACAGTATAGCAAATGATGGTTTTCCAGTCACATCGCCCAACACTCACTTAAAAGGGGTAATATGGGTTAGAGCTATTCCTAGCTAGACTTCACTGCCCGAACAAACCTCGCTCGCCACTTGCCCCACACGAGCAAACACTTAGGTACAAAGTCATATGTTTGACACAAAAATACGTGACAATATTGTCTCAAGATGTTAAGAAAGAATAAAGAAAGAAACAATAAAGTTTATTCGCAGCAAATATGGCACAAATTAAAACACAACACAAAAAATAATAAAACTTAAAACTAAAGAAAAATAAATTTAAAATAAATCAAAAACATTTAAAAGGAAAAGTTAAAAACAATGGTTAAGAAGTATTAAGCCCACTAACGCTTCCGCCACCGCGCCCGCCAGTCAGCGTGGACAAGTCTAGAGCCACGAGCATCGTGACCAACTCGATCGGGGCTCGCTCATAAGACATAATGACAGCTCCTTGGTCGCGATCACGCAAATGCCTCGTGTGAACACGCCTAACCAATACGCTCATAAAAATAGACTTGCTTATTAGGGCTCTGTTTTATGATTGCTTTCAATGACCTTTGCATTTTGTGGTGAACTAGAAATTCTAGGCTGCCTCCTGTGACAGCGTCGTTAGATTTCTGTTCCTGTCAAATTTCCAAGGTAATTGCAAGCAGAATCGACGGCCGTTTGGGCTATAGGGAGTTTCGGCCACGTACTGGACGTCGCAGTGTGGTTAAGCCCCCAAAAGGTGTACCCAAAATTATTTGAAGTCATGGAAAGTTCCTTGGACGAGCACAGCGCAGAACCGGTCATTGTGCAGATCTTTAGACGAAATTTATGTCCAGCAGTGGAAACCTCTTAGCTGTACTTTGATGTGCCAGTTTAATTCAAAACATGTGTGATAGACTTGCTAATCGCATAGTTAATCTGACTGCGCAGAAAGTCAGTAATATATTTATTAATATTATATTTAATATATATTATTATTATTTATAATTAATATATTTATTTATTTAAATGCATCACACTACAGACATGAAACATTACATGATAGGTAACATGCTTAAGGTCTTACATACTAGTAACAATGTCCTTGATTGTGAGTTGACAACATTTTTTAAAATGATTGCTTGTAAACGTCTTCTCTTAAATATTTATAAATACACTAGTTAATATTATTGTGAAAAATCTAACAAAACAGAATAAAATAACAACTTAGCAACTAGACTAGTAGTATTGAGAGTTAACATTTTGAACTTTTCTTATGTATGTTTTGAAATACATTTCTTATTTGTGATCTAAAACGGTTGACGACCACGAAAATGTCAAGTCTATTGTTCAAATTATTATACAAGCATATCATATGAATAAATAATCTGCATGAAAAGGATAAAAAATGTGAGAGTGAGACCAGAATTATTCAAAATAGCGATAAATAGTCTCTGCTTCCCCAATAGAAATTTATTGTGCGATTATATTGAAATCAATACAGGAAAAAAATACATTTGATATTTAGAAGGTCTAGTCCTACTAGTGTACTAATAGGCCAATGCCTCTGTCATCTGGGATATACGAATTCGGCTTGAATGTAATAATTTATATAATGTTACATTCGTGTAAAACAACAGTACCAATCAACGATCAGGAACATAAAAGTCAGCAAGTAATTAAAATTACACTCAATGCAGCTAGTAGTCAACACTAAGATATTAATTATCATTTTATTGCTGCAACAAACCGCAGTGAATAGAAACAGTGAGGATTCTGTTTTGATAAGAAAACGATTTCTCGTTAACCTTTGACAGAGAGGTGTTAAGAAATACTGCGTATTAGTTTTAATTTAGCGATTTTTTGTCTTTTTTAAGCGTTTTGTAATGATAATTTAAATCTTTTTATTCATGAAAACCTCATGTGGGGATTATTACTAATGAATGAGCTGCCGTGTCAATTAGCTGCCAGCACAAAATTCTTCTATCCTTGGCGTATACCCGATAGCAACTAATTCGGAGGTAGGAAACGCAAACACTTCTTAAACGTGTAAAAGAAATAAAGGATAGAAAAATTTCGCGCTGGCAGCCAATTGACAAGGTAGCTCAATTGGCAGAGCGTCGGGGTGTATACCCGAGGTCGCGAGTTCGATTCCCGCCTGTGTCGAAATTTTTCGTCCCATTATTTATTCTTTATTCATTAGTTTTGTAATGATGTTTGGATGTGTTTTTTTTGGATGTAAATCAGTCTAACAGTATTATCACCCTTTTTATAATTCATGTATGGACAGTACTATATACTCACGCCGTTACTTATAGACTATGGGTCGCCACTTTGTGCGATTTTGACAACTTCTCAATCCATTAATCATTTTTTTTCATCTTATTGTTCCTTTACTTTGGGATACAACATATTCTTTCCTTTTTATGTTTGTGTCCAAATCGTAATGCAGTCAACAGATAAAACATAATATTAATCTAGTTTTAATTGCTTAGTATAATAGTACATGTGAGGTACGTGATATGTACCAGCAAACATGACGTTGTTAGATTGCCACTTATTTCCAACCACATACGCCTAGTTAAAATCCCTTTTGTACATTTCATGATTGGGCATTTTCGTCAAAATATCTACCAACCCCATTATGGTATGTCCATGCTATATAAGTCCATATAACTAACGTTTTTATGATTTTGTAATTGTCGTGTTATTATTAAATAGTTCTAAGTGACTAAAGTTTTCTTTTTTATTATTTTTTTAGGTGAGAAATTTAAAACAAAGTAATAAAATTAAATTCAGAAATGTGGTATCCCACTTCTCCCAGTACTGTCCCCTAGTAGAAAGACGACCTATCATAGACTATTTCTTTGGATTTTTGCTACTTCTTACATATTTCACACATTTTAGATGATGTAATTTAGATGTAGTTTTCAAGTAATGTTAACTCCTTTATACTTAAATACAAATATTTTAACATTTTAAAGTTTAATATCATGTCCCCTTGTTTGTGTTAATTGGACATGTCCATTCACCGTGACCGTAAATAATATTTAATTTTGTACCGAATTGTTTCTACCACTCGCCGGCTTTTTATTTAAATAGCAACACCAAATCAAACTTGTCAACACGGCAGCCATTTTGAATGTTAATTTTTATTGTCGTCAGTGTCTTGAGAGTGTTTGGACCGGTAACGGAAATTTTTGCAGCGTTTTCTCCATCATTATACGGTAAGTGTTTCACGTTTATGAAATGTTTTTTCTGATGTTGCTGTTAAAGCAACGATAGTTTCGTGTGGCGTAATTATTTGTGGGTTTCGGTAAACAAGAATAATTCAGTTATCAAACAACATCTTTAAGGTTATGAAAAAAAATCTAAGCTAAGGTGTGGTACCGTTACGTCCTACCCGTTACCAAATGGGTGGTAACGTATGAGCCGGACCAAAATAGTAACGGGCAGGACAACATAAGTATGTGAGCACACTGAGATAAAATCCTTACTGAAATTTATAATAAAATTTGACTTTTCCAAAAAGTTATTTATGATGCATTTTTTGTTCAGGTATCAAAATGGCACTTACCGCCGCAGAAAAAATGCAGCGGTACAGAGCACGTATAAAAAGTGATCCTCAAAAATATGAAGAGTATCGTAAGAAGGATATAGAAAGACTTAAGCGAAGGTGAAAAAAGATTTCGGAATTAAATGATACAGAAAAGAAAATTCAGAGGGATCAGTGGGTAAAACAGAAACGTAAGCAACGTGCTAAAAAACAAAAAAATACTGCAACGGAAACCAATTTAAAAGAAGACGAGACTAAAGAATAACATAAAGCTGATAACAAGGTTGAAACTTCCAAACTGAAATATTTAAGATCCAAGTGCGCTAAATTAAGCAGTGAGTCTAAAAGAAAAGAAGAACGGATAAAAAAACTTCAAACTTTATGTGAAAAACTGAAAAAAAGAAACTATCGATTAAAATTAGATGCAGAAAAACAGATAAAAAAGCGAGAGAGTATAATTCAAAAAAACCTGTGCCTGTGTGCCCTCAACTTTACTATGTCAGAACCGTTACTGGTTAGTCTTTTATACGTGACTGTCCCTCGAAATATACAATAGTATTTTATGATTTTTGTATACTTTATTAAGATAATTTGAATATATTTTCACACAGTTTTAAAAGAAATTTATTTTTAGGTTAATGTTGGTATGATATTCTAGATCGATCACTAGTTGTTATTCATTTGAAAAAGATATACGTCGCGTTTTCGTAACGAGTAACGGTTATGACAATTTTTTGCCAATAATTAATGCAAATATTGCATAAATAACTGAAATTTTGGCTTTTATTGATAGGCATCATATTACTAACAAATACACATCAAATGAAGCCCGATCGTAAATTCAGTTTTCTTTCTGGAGCAGTTTATTCATCGGTAACGGTTATGACCAAAAATCATACTTATGTTACTATTTCTCCCTATTTTATTTAAAATATGGGTTAAAATGTAAAAGAAATACATTTATAAGAAAATATATTAAATTATTCTCACAAATCAACCAAGAATTAACAGAAATATCAAAATTAAATTTTTATGTCATTTTTAAAGTAGGCTAGCAGTCAAAAAGAAAATGCCCGATTATCAAAATGGCGTCATACGGCCAGAGATGATTTCGGATGGCTAAATTCAAATCGTAGCTCAAACAAAGGGGTCTCAGAGGGCTGCGACCCTAAGGCAAACATCTCAATTACCACCCTTATTAAGGAAGGGTGGCATTAATCAAAACTTGTTATGTCTAAGCAAACATTAGCAAAGACGCGACCTGAAATTATGAGGCTTTGAATTATGACGCGGGTTGAAATGGCTGACGTTTTTGAAATTTTGATTAAGACAATATCTAGCTATAGCCCAGTTTTTTTTAAACACAAGTTTAAGTTTGATAAACAATTAAAGTATACTTTTATTTTGTATTCATGATAGAACGATGTTATGCTTTTGGTGGCAAAATGTGTGAAATATTATTTATATTTAAGGTGCGGTGGGATAGATGATATGGTGCAGATACAAGGAAGAATGTTAAGATGGTTTAGTCACATAGAGAGGATGGATGATAGTATATTGGTAAAAGATATATGTAGAGCCAATGTGGATGATAATGTCAGTAAAGAATGAACACGGAGGAAACTTTAGATTCAATAGAGAATATACTAAAAAAGACAGGCGTCCGTAGTCTGAAGAACAAAACGGCATTTATGAAAAGATTATTGAATGTAAATGAAGTTCGAGAAGTTTGCCTGGATGATACAAACTTTCGATGGCCTAAGAACCGTACTACAAACTGCACTTTATCAGAATCATAAATTCAATGACCTTGCCGTCCAAAGGTTGTTTCTATGAGATCGCTTTCTCTAAAAAGTAAAACTTTGATGTGCAATTAAGATTTTTCTATTTTATTCTATACATATCATCCAAATCATACTAAATCTAGTTACACCAACCCAGTACAGCCGGTCGCAGTATGAAACCCAATATTCAGCTCCGCAATTGTAGTGCTGCAGCTACGTTATAATGAACACCTCGTTAGTGTGTTCACGCATGTCAGGAGGTACAGACGCTCTATATTATTTTATTAATTTGGGTCTTTGTATTCTTTGTATTAATGATATGCGTATTATGAGCAAAAGGTAGAAGAAGAGAGAAGCAATGACTAGATGAAGGTTTCAATTTCAATTCAATCAATTCCTGTCGTTGTGGAGATCTTCGGGAGAGGCCTAAGTCCAACAATAAATGTCATTGGCTCATAAAATGATGGTGATGGTGACAAATATCATAGTTTCGAAGATGTGTGCCTCTGACGGATTGACATATTGGTATATTTAAATATAAACTTAAACTAACTTGGATAATAGAACTTAAGGGAATATTGCTACCACTGCACGAAAACTTTTTGAATGAACATAGCCTAGACTATAATAAAAACTTAGTAATTTTAATTAACATTATGTGTCTTTTTAAACAACGAATAATTCCTACTATACTGTACCTCTACTACACAACTAACTATTGCGGAAGCAAAGCGAAAAGGGACGTATAGTGTGAAATCATCATTTATGTATAGCCTAGTTCGTGTTTGTGTCTGCCTCTAATTAAGCCCTTCACATTCATAATCAGCATTTAATCACTGTGTCATATATACGTTTAATTGGGGTGAATTAAAGTTATGAGGACTTTCAAGGTGTAGCGGTAAATCTCTTATATTATTACTCTTTTAGCTACAAATTCTGAATAAAATTTTGGATAAGATTTTTGGTAGTGGATGACCAAAAGCAGTAATATAAAATTGTAACGCCAATCGTTTTAATTTTATCCACCACTAAGTCACCGGAGGTCGTATAAACGTCGCACAGTAATCTTGTAGCAGCCAGTGCGTCACAGATTGGATGGATAGTGGATTTATATAGAGACATTAACGTTATATTTTTCTTCTTGAACTCACAAAATTAATCATATCTTTTGATAGAGTGAACCGATTTCGATGAAACAAAAACTAAGTAAAAGTATATTACTATTTCTAAATATTCATACAAAATATAAAAGTTGTATTTACATAATATTAACCAGTAAATCCTAATAACCTGTGTAGTAAATTTGGCATTAATTTATGAACATATAATAAGCATTGTATAAGCAACATAACAAACTCCAATACATGCGCACTATAACTAAAAAGAAGTCAATCTTATCATACAGAAATGTATCTATTGTATAACCGAAAATATTCAACAACCTATAAATATATTACATCGAAATCGATGTTTCAAAGAAATTCTGCATATTTCACCCTCTTACGTAGCTACAAAATCTGAAAACATTCCATAAAATCTCCAAGATAAAACCGAATTCTTATACCCTCGATTTCACCCAGTAATTAAAACATCGCGTCTTACAATATCTAAAATTGAATTTCGTGGAACACGCATGATTGACAACCCTATCTTTAGGGTTGTGCGGCGGTAACTAAGACTCGTCGTTAAGGCGGTGCTAATTTGTTTTGCAAATTGGGGGTGACGACTGCAAAACTGAAGGGTTGATGTGTACTTATAGAGTTTCAGTATCGGTTATTTGGGAAACCTTTTCGTTTTAGCATACATACATTTGGAATAATATTTATGTTCACTGGTTGAAATCCCTTAAAGAGGTAGCCAGAGCTTCTGAATAAGAGACTCATCAGCCAGTTTTGCAAGTTTAGCGGAGAAAACATAGTTAAGTAAAGAATAGTTGGTGTGGGCCTTCAGCCACATCGTTCAACAACACATACATTTGACACGTGATGTTCTAAAGTATTAGAACCTCTACCAGCATTTTATGATTGGGTTATAAAATTTATTTCCGTTAATTTACGTTTTCGTATTTTATATAAAATCTTACTGTTTCAAACGCTAATGTAGGTTATTTTATTTGCGGAACAGAATACATTTTCAAATAAATAAAAACTTGTTTTGCAACTTTCTGCCAATTGAAAATCCCCGTACTGTCTAAATGGAAAATTATTCCAAATGTAACCTTTTTATTAGCGTACAAATAAGCCGCATGATTACGACAATCACGATCTATTAGCGCCGTAGAGCCTTCAAAAGAATTTGTGTGTATGTGACATTGTCTGTTTGTGTGATTGTCGTGTATTCCATTGTGTGCTTTGTCGTTTTGTCGACACACAATATTTGGACAATATTTGACTGTTTTATTACGAGAAGCCATGTCCAGCTCCATCATAACGTGTGATAATTAAATTTGTAACTTCTTACATTACATAAGATGTAATAGAATTCGGCGAATTTATATTTGTTGCTTAAATAAACCAATGTTTGTCTGTTTTTTCAAAATGAATATTTGTTTACTTCTGAATTTTCTTTCATCCAGTTGATTTAACAAATATTAATGATTAAAAAAGTATTTAAGAGTATGCTAAGTAGTATCAAACCAAATATAAAATTCATAAGTTATGAATTAGGTATTTTATCGAGCATTTTGAAAATCACTATTTATAACCAATAGCTAGCAATCTTTCAATAAAATTCATAAAGAGTTCTGAGTTTACTCAAATTTAAACATATAGATCTGTGTAAGAAGTTCACTAGGAGTCAATCTTATGTCATGAGGTTTTTAATAATGTACTTATATATACCAAAGAATTCTCTTGGTTTTCCTGTCCTTCTTAATATTTCTAGCCGTATTCTCTATATTGGTCCTTTATATTTTTTTAATAACCTTAACGGAAAATATAAAGCAAAAACATACATACATTCATAACATTCCAATACTTATACCGTAAGTTCCTGTTAAAGTAAACATTGCTGGCCACATCGTTTGGGCTAGACAAACTTTTTATTTCATATTTTTTTATAACCGTGATAGCCCAGTGGGTAGAACACTCGGTTATCGTGCAAACGACTAGTTTTCAAATCCTGGGTCGGGCCTACACCAATTTGTCTTTTCTAAAGACATATGTGTGGTTAATTTATCGTGGTTGTTAACGGTGAGGGAAAACATCGTGAGGAAACCCACATGGCTGAGTTGTACTTAGTCATGTGACAGTGTATTCGTACAAAACGGCGATAGGCCTGCCCCCTATCACGTGAGTACACTGTCCATGCAAAACGTGGGTACTCTGAACACCAGGTGACAAAGTCACGTGATGTTCAGAAGTATTAGTACCTCTGCCAACCCCTTCGGGGATATTCGGCGTGAACGTTTATGTTATCTTATGTTATTTTTTTACTTTAGTAGAAGTACCGACTCAATGAAGTGAAAATTACTAAATACTTTATCAAAATCAAACTCGCTCAAGTTCCTCTTTATATTCCGAAAACAACCACAACCCTCCCACTCGTCAAACAGGAGGCAGAAAATAAAACTATTACACCCATTTTTAATTCAACCCTTTGAGTTGACAGTTGACAATGGACGGCAAAAAAGGTTTAACAATGGCGCGCGTCATGCAAAGGGTTAACGGTGAAGGGTTAATATATATGAAACGTTAAATAGGGTGATGTGTGGATTGAATGAGAATCTCTATCATTGTCATAGGCTTACTTACTTGCCCATATTAAAGGGTATTGAAAGTAGGATGGTATTAAACAGCACATCAAAAAAGACTGCAAACTGTTCCAACTTAAAACTAATATGCTTACTTACTTACTTACTTAAACTCACACCCATTATTTCCATTGGGTTAGGCAGAGATAATCGATCGCCAACTTTAAACTAGTATGCTATTTACAAAAATCTTAATTTAACATCAAAGTTAGGTTCTAAATAAGTATTTATGATATTCGTCGAAAATTAGGAGCTGTAATACTTTTTTTGTTAGACTTCATACTAAACGCCGTATCCCCGTAGAAAGGTGGCAGAGGTACTAACAATTCTAAGCGTTACGTGTCACCTGGGACTCAGATCACCTATGTTTTGCTGTGATGTAGGATAGGATGGACGCCTCCACGTGATAGGATGTAGGCCTATCGTCTTTTGTGTTTTAACTTTTAGTAAAAAAAGTTGGGTTGTCTGGAAGAGATCGCTCTTAGTGATAAGACCGCCAGTTGTACTTTGGATTTTGTACCGATATTTTTTTTGTAATTGTTGTTTTTTTTTTGGGTTGTACAATAAAGAGTTTAATTATTATTATTATTATTAAAAAACATTTTCTTTTTAATAACGAGTCGGACCTTTGTGGGTAAGTGGTGGTGTTGAGTGGTGAGTTGGATAGGTTTTCATTCCGGATATCATAGTTTGAATCCCCAGCGATGGCACTCTTATGACTATTTTTTTAGTGTTTCTGAACGTTATTTACAGTCGAGTTAATAACCGTACCAATGTAAAAGTGCCTTTATCATCATGTACTGTTCTAAAAAAACTTTTGGCAAAAGTTTAGAATTTGATTTAATATAAGGAGTTCTAGGTATATTATTTTTTAGTATCCCAAAATGAGGTCACAGAAATCTCTGAATTATAATTTTCTTAGTCTCTTTTTGAAAGTAGCTCTCAGAAAGCAATTTAGAACTCAATACAACCGTTTAAAAAGGATTCTTAATAAGAAATGCAAACCTCTTGCATAATTATTTATATTAATGTTTATACTTATTGACACGCTCACATTTCAAAAATTATCCTTTATCAAAGGTGAATTTACCCAAAAATAATCTTGAAAGATATTCAATATCTTTGAAAATTATTGTAGCTCTTAACAATAAAATCAAGGCAGTATTTTTAAATCGATAATTTTATATGAATTATAATTATATAACAATTGATTATAGAAATTTTTGGTCATGTCTTTTCACGAATATAGTAGAAAGCGTTATTACTTCGAAGAGATATCGGCCATATGGTATTGTTAGGGACAATTTGCCAGTAATTTTAGTAATGGTAATTCGCAAGTGACAAAGGACAAAGCCATACGAAGCCACGGGCTGTCATCAACACACACGAATATTGTAACCACTGACCACTTTGCTGCCGATTTCCAAATTTAATATTACCATAAACAATTTTGTAGAATGTTATAATAGGTCATTCCGATAAAAAGCCTTTGTCTTACAAAGTGTCGCGGGGTATGATACGGTAGTTAACTAGAATAGTACATTATCGCACTGGTGCAAAATGATAAACGAAATTTCTTAGTTGTGGTAAATGCGACTTTATTTGCCCAAAGTTACTTACTCACTAAAAACCAGCACCACCTATCCTTTACTATACTATATTTCTTTTCCAGTAGAAATCACTTTCGCTATGATATTACACAATCATATACTAAAAAATAATTAAAATTGTAGTTTATATTTATTCATATTTTTAATTTTATGTAGTGCGTTATTATATTATATAAGCATGAGCGCACAGATATTCACATGAACTCAGACACATTCATATACATAGAAACACACGCATACTCACATAAATAGCTAAGTTAGGAACGCCCAATAATACACTACACAAATTATTATTTTGAGATTTATTTATCCTGCTGATTCTTGATCACCTGTATAACATAAAAAAAACACTTACGTTGAGGCTATCAACCCCAGGCTAGATTATAAAGAACATAATAGTTTGAATCTTGAAATATTTTTCATAAATACCTTTTTTTTGTATCATTCCGTTTAAGTTAAGACTATGCGACGGAAAATATCAATGAGCTAATAAGAAAATTAAAACCATAAAGCCTTTTTTTTCCTATAGTAAATATAATGATTAAGTAATTTCAATAGCTCCGGTGACCCAACGGCAACTAAGGATGTCAGCATATGTATTGTTATACCCCTTTACTTTTAATTTGATTTGTCTTTTAGTGGTTTTCAGATCTTTGATCTTAATTTTTTGTAAATATTAGTCTGAAAACAGAGTGGTCAGTGAAGCAGATTGACGTAGTTCTCACGAAAACCGAATGGAAACCGCTAATTGTAAATCGAAAACCACACTTTTCGAGTATTAATAAAAATTTTGTAACGGTATAATGTGAGCTTTGTCAACGTTATTGGTCATATTGTTTCGTTTTATAAGTCGAATATTAATGTATTCATAGTGTTAACCTTGATAAGTATATATGTATATATAGGGACATATTACACAGATTAAATTAGCCCCTCAAATTCTTACTCGACGAGTTATTTAATTATTTATAATACACAGATATTAATAGAGAGATGTGGGTTAGTAGAGGACGACCGCAGAGGACACATTTTGACGAAATAGCGAGTGTGCTAAAAAAGGAAGGCTGCCGAAGTAGGATGAATAAAAAACCATGGATGAAAAGATTGATGGCTGTATTAGAAGCTTAAGAGGTTTATCAGGATCGTAAAAAGTGGCGATCGATAATTTCTGCCTATCCCAATGATAGATAAATTATCCGTAATTGAAATAATTCTTGTACCTGTATCCACCAGAGAAATGAAAAAAGTTATACGGCACTATAAAAGTATGGCAATAAACTGTGCACAATAAATTGAGCATCACTGAGTCACAGTTCGCGACACACTCATTTACCGCTGTAATTGCGTTCCGAAACACACCAATTTTCCGTAACATTTGCATAATTGACAGTGATGACAGGTGACAGCTCGGAGTGGTTCGCGCCATTTTTCCACGCATCGACGCTTCTTTAATGACAATTACTGACACTTTTTCGACTGTTTACTTGTTCGATTGAAGAAGCAATTATCTGGCGTGTAATTACAATTATTATATTGGTTTGATTGGATTTCTGTAACGGTTTGAGATCTTTTTTAGAGTTTGAGGGAATTGATAGGTTAGGTTATATGAGTATTGCATATGTTGTACTTGCTTATATATTTGCGATAATTAATATAAGAATAGAATAGAATAACTCTTTATTGTACATCAAACACAAATTTACAAAAGAAATTATCATACAGTTTACAGTGAGGCACAATCGGCGGACTTATCGCTAAAAGCGATCTCTTCCAGACAACCTTTGGAAGGTGAGATCGGTAAACTAGTTATCTGGATAGATGCACAAAACAAGCTTATTTTAAAACTAACTTATTTAATTGAAATAATAAATAATAACATAAATATTAATTACACAAAATAATATACATATTACACACATATGAACACCCATACATAACTACATACTTTTATATATACAAGTAATACAAATACCTAAATAAAATACACATATACGTTTTAGAAATAAAATTAATACATATAATTTAAATATAATAAATACATATAAGTATAAGGAAAAGTAAAATGAATTAATATTGTTTAGTTTTAATGATCAATTTGTTATCTTAAGCCAAGAGTATAAAGTGGCGATCGGAAATTCAAGTGGTTATACCTCAATGAGAACGCAATTATGTACGCGGGCAGTTCATCTGCATTTTAAAAAAGCTGACAATATTAAAATACGTAACATTTTCTTATACTACTAAAAGAGTCGAAACAAGTAAGCCACCATAAGGCTTAGTTCACACGTGCGTCACAAAGTGACACTACCTCCTCTACGAAGAGCCTGGCACCGCTGGCGTCACGTGACATGAACACCACCTGTCAACGCGACATGGCGGCAAACCAATTAATCACGACTTCCTTTGCAACCATCAAATGAACCGTCGTTTTGTCAACAAAATTGCTTTTTTGTAATTTAAATTGGAACGCACCATGTGTACGGGTACCAAATTAGATCGGCCTGAAAACCAATTCTGCAACTACTAAAAAACTAATAAACTAACGGGTACTCCAATGTTAACTTAAGAGTCAATAACAAAACTCACTTTTCTCACAACTCAAGTATTGGTTTGTGAACATGGCGTATATATCAATTAAAAATCTCAATCGTTGATTAGTGGCAGCCATTTTGATTTCATTCGCTTGATCGCATGACCAAACAATCACTCAATAACTGCTCCCCCGCACTCGAGAAAAGAAAAGAATGAAAACGGAGTGTGCATGCGAACCTACCGACTTTATTAGCAGGGTCGATGGAAAGGGGTTAAAATTGTTTGCGTTCTCGAAGTTTGGAATGCGCCTGCTGTGTGCCGAGCTTAGATGAAACATAGCCGAATCGCTGACTCATGTGCTAATGCTTTATTTGCATTGGCCCCTTTTGAAATTAACGCATAGTGGTTTCTGAAGTGTTAATATGTATCTTAAATTAATTCAATGACATATGTATAATATAATGACAATGACAAAAAAAAGGTAGCATACACGGTTTATCATATTGACTATTTAAGTATAGGGTTTGCTGTGCAGTGTCGGCGTAGAATAGAAATACCCCATTTCTTCTTATGGGTGTTCGTAAGAGGGGGCTAAGGGTATTGGGGCTTTTTAAGTGATTTTTGGGCGATGCGGTTGGAGACATGTAATGTGAAGAGAAAGAACATTTACATACAAAATATTACTTTACAATATATTTCCCACTTCCAAAAGTGGCTGAGGAATTTCTTATTCCAAAGCTCTGGCTAGCCCTTCTAGGGATTTATAGCTGAGAGTATATGTATGTATGTATATAATTATTAGGTTATAATTTTCTTCCAATGTAAATAAACAGACAACTTAGGGGTCTAGTGTTTTGTAAGTTGATCGATTGATCGAGTCGCATGATAATCAGTATATTTATGAAAAACCTACCTCCGACCTTAGTTTGCTTCACCGCATTAATACGGGCATGTTTAAAAGTAGCTCTGAAATTGTTCATCACAAACCTCGTTACCAATTCAGAAACATTTTCAGGACTATTAAGTGAATTAAAAATATCTAGCCTTTCTTTTCCTATAAAGCAGAGATTTTTTATCACCGTGTATCCTAAATTAACAAATCGCATAACGGTCCAAGTAATCTAAATAACAAAAAAAAACAACCCAATAACATTGCAAATGCCTTGTAAGCTGTAAGTAAATCATTCTTCGAAACATCTAAACGGAACATTCAACAATGACAACATGACGAAAATTTAATTTACCTCTGATGAAGCACACGATAATAAACCTTATTCCTTTCCAATAAAGCTCTTAAGAGATATCTGCCAAATTCAAAGACGGAATACAGATGGTATCAAATTCTGTTAGCGAGGACGCAATAAATTAACAAGATATTGAATTCAATTATGAAGTGGGCAATTTCGGCGATTTGTATCAGGCGGCTAAAACGGACGGTGAGAAACAAGTAATGATGTAACTTTTAAAACAATAGGATAAAATATGGAATGACGAATGTATTTAATTATTTCCATAGTAAAGTAGATGTAAAGAGCTATGGTCATGTCAAAGCCTTTAGATTTTATAGATGATTTTGTAGAAATAGCAGGGTCAAGCGTCCGAAATGTAAGTACAGAATAAAAGTAAAAGCCCTATTGCTAGGATTGTTCAAGTGGCGATCAATAGCCTATACTATTTGAAACTATAGTGGTGGCTGTAGGTACGTTTTTGTAAGTCTAAGTGTATGTTGTAAATTTAAATGAAACAAGCTCTACCTTGAAAGTCCCTTTTCTTTGAAGCCTTAATCGAGGCAAAGTATCTTAGTCATTTTAAAACACCATCTTTCAAGCTTGTTAACGGCGAAGAAATACCGTGGAGTGGAGAAGATTTGTCTATTTTGTAAGTCAAACCACGAGGTTTTTTATCTTTTGCTTACTAACTAACCAAATTTAGAGAATAGTCGTCGTTCGCCACTCAGCAATAATAATACTCTACTCCTAAGAAGTCTATCATAGATTCAAGCTAAAAAGGACAGTATTTAACTATATTTTCTTTTAAGAATGATAAAACTTAAGCGGAGGTCCTGAAAAGAATAACACACATACTCAGATGAGTTGCAAAACTTAAGTTATAATGGGCCTCTTGAGGTTCCAATGATGCGTAGCGACCACGTACCGGATGGCGACGTGTGTAGACCTTTCACAAGATGGAACGTTGACTTCGTAAGTGTCATATGAAACCATGATGAGGGTAGCGTAGACCTGGTCGTTGTGGAGATTGTTATAGGCGACTTTTATAAGGCAATGGACATCTATCAAGATGAATGATTACGATGATGACAATGATACTGGTAAATTCATTTATGAGATCAGTTTTCCGGGACAATATTTTTTGAGGCGTCACAAAAAGTATATATTTCGATAAGAACTCCTGTCATAAGAGTTAAGCAGTCGGCAGCGCCGTGGGCGGCAGATGGATGGCCGGCATGATTTACGAGCAACCGGCCCAGTGATTTACAAATGTAAATGTGATCTGTGTAATTATGCGGGTTCGGCCACGGGCGGTTCTCCCTTACCGTCTCATGAGAATGTGAACTGTCGCTAAGATGCCGTACTCCTTAGGGGCCGAAACATGTATAATGCCCGCCGGTTCCGACTACGTCGTGTGTGAATATGTGAGGTTTTTTGGATGCAAATGTAAGCTTTATACATTATTTTATTAGGTTGTAGGGCTAAGTGAATAATAGTGTGAATTATGATTGAAGTTAACAATTATGTACAATGAGGGAAAACATTGTGAGAAAACCTACATGGCTAAATTGTACTTAGTCATATGAGTGTATTCGTACAAAACGGCGATAGTCCTGCCCTTCGTCACATGAGTACACTGTCCGAGAAAACGCGTCACATGATGCTTAAAAGTATTAGTGCAACTGACAAACCCTTTGGGGATATACGGCGCATATTTCTTCACATTGAGCGGATTGATGAAAATGTAGCTGCAAGAGACATATAGAGAGAAAGGTAGGTGAAGTTCATAAGGATCAAACAAGTGACAATAAATACTTAGTATCCAAATGAAAATAAATATCGTTTTGATAGCCTAACCAACGGAAATTAAATACACAGCTAAAATAATAAAGAAATACTCTCTCAAAACCAATAGAACAAAATAAAATCATATCCTTCTCAACAGCTTATAAAACATCCGACAATAATTACTCGCCGCCATAAAAGGAACATCAATAAAAGAACCAATTTCATCCCCATATTGTTTGTCAAAATTCGATTATGTCCGGTGCTTCGAATCGATGACAAAACAAAAAATATATCGATAAATAATAGAATACAATGTGGTATGGAACGCATCCTTCGGTTAATGATATAAAGCAAAGGATACGACTAACGGAACAATCTAGAACGTTCTATGGAGCATTATCAAAAAACAAAAATGGCTGCCGATCATTATTTTTTTCCCGCGCACCCGAACAAGGCGTGACATTTGAAATTTTTGATGTTGTCACGTCAGTGAATAAAGAGAAAAAGTGTTGTGTAATATATTAATGCGTCTAACGGGTCCTTTTGTGTGAAAGGATGACGTTAATGATGGGACTATACCTCTACAGTCTCCACATTCAAAACTATCTCACTTCCTTTGCTTTATAACTGCAGCTTAAATGTTATAATCAAATTATGATTTTAAAGGCTTGTGTTCGAAAGATAGATATTTGTTAGATTTTTTTGAAGATAATTTAAAAAAATGTGTTTATTTTTACTTATAAATTGTTCAAAGTATGCTTGAAGTGTTTGTTCCCCTTTTATTCTTTTGACCAACCAAATTTAATAGAAACCTGGATTAAAACGTTTGCCATGAGTTTAATATAATGTTACATTTCAGACCAAATGTGTGATGCCAGATACGACCTACGAAGCAGAGCAGTAGGTTCTTACAATAGGCCTCAAAAGAAGGTTCAGACCATGTTCAGTTACCCGAAGCGCAATGGAGAGGATAATATGTCGGGTTTTACATAGTGATTGAATATGGAATGTAGAGGTTCGTAGAAGGGCCAAGATACGATACATACATACATACGATACAAGAGACGAAGATAAATTCTGAAGGATACAGACCATTTTGTGAGATATACAGCCGTGAGTTCCAACTTTTTGCGTAATACATATTAAAATACATGACATTTTCATATATTTTTATTAATACGATGCCTGTTTAATTATATCATAAAATCATAATCATAATTGCCGTGTAGTGTCGGCTTAGAAAAATACTACCCCATGTCTACCCGTGGGTGATCGTATGAGGCGTCTAAGTGTATAGGGGCTTTTTAAGTGATTTTTAGGCGATGTGGTTGGAGACCCGTCACCGAAAACATTTATTATTACCATCTTTTCCCAAATTAACTTCCAAAAGTGGCTGAGGAATTTCTCATTCCAAAGCTCTGGCTACCCTGTTAAGGGATTTATAGCCGTGAGTAAATGTATGTATGTAAGTATGCTGTTTAATTTCAATATATTTACACACTTCGATCCATATACCAATGCCCATATTATACCAACGAAAAAAAAAATATTACAAAGATGGCTCCAAACTTCACCCCTACCAGATGCAACGGATCGATTTAATTACATTAAACATAATATTTTTTTAAAATGATCATGATTTACCGCCACGCGCACGTTTTGCTCAGGTGGTCAAACTGAGCATCTGCTGGTTAATGACCCATTGTTATTGCGTATGTGTGAGTGACATGTGCGTCAGTATCGATTGATGGTATTGCCCATATTTTTTATGTATTAGTTGAATACCGTTCTAAACTATATTTTTTCAGCCAATGGATTCAATATAGGTACTGTTCTGTTAACGCATCTTATGGTTTCCTTTTATTGTTATTAAGCGTGATGTTATATAACAATGCTTATTATTTACTTTCAATTTAGGTTATTTGCCAAAACACATTATTTTTAACATAGGTATGAGGGTATAGGAAATAAAAGTTGGTGAAACGCAAACAATGATTACCTACATTAAAAAACTTCTCTATTTCAAAGAAAGCTTTAATGATCATTATTCATATAAAGACATCTCTAGTAACATTGGTATTATATGGCCAACACCTTTAAGTCATGTGAAGGCAAAACTCATTAAAAGTGATAAAAGTGTTGCTAATTAGCAATGCCAAGTCAAGGACTAAAAAGTGCGACTCAACTCGAACTAATCGCGATAATTAGAAAACGTTTATGAGAGCACAGATAATGAGTTTTAAAACGCGTCACATTAAACTATAATAAAACATTTTTTATGTTCTTTAATCAACGATATTCGCCAAGTTTGAATGTTTAGTAAACTTTTGCAGAAGAGACTTGACGTGTACTTTTTTCTTCATTATTCGTTTATCAATGATTATAATGGAGTGGAAAAACATTGTCATAATATGTCACAATGTGTTCGTGCCAAGCGGTGATAAGCCTGTCACATATCACTTGAATCCAATGTCCTAGCAAATCGTCCGTACCCTAAACGCCAGCCAGGTAACAAATATGTGACGTGATATTCAAATGTACCACTCTTATATACGGCGTAAAAGTTGATAATTTTTAAAAATATATCAAACTTCATCATTTTCCACTTCAACTAACATTTCAGCTTAAAATAAAATAGAAAAATGACTTATCTACTTACCTTCTGTTAACAATATCATTGGCAACAGCATATCCAGTAGTTGTCATTAGACTGATGATTTTAATGGACCATCAATATCTGATTGTCATTACTTTCGAGATGAGTTTTGAAATTGAAGTGCGCGAATTTATTACTGTCTCGTATTGCTGCCTTAAGCGTAGGCAATAAAACTTCATATCTATTGTGTTTATCAATTAATGATAATAGCTTTAATTTTTATAATAGAATCGTTGAAATGTTGTATAAACCTCCGTGGTCGAGCGGTAAAGTTTTAGGCTTACGATCAGGAATTTTCGATTCCCGAATTTTAATTTGTGCAAAAAAATATTTTTTTTATTCAAATGTAGGTTAAACCAAACACTAAACCAATCAATGTTCGTGTTAGTTCACAGTAGAGGTCGTTATTTTGCCAACCCACTCTAGGTCAGCGAAGTGGACTAAAGCCAAATTACCCAATCAGGGTAGGCTCGAGCCCCTCGGTCTAGTCATGTAAGATGTGATAAATCGTTTATGCCATATATCTCCAAATAGGTCGCAGGGGTACTAACTGCTCTGAACATGAGGTGACGTTTTGTCACGTAGTTTTTGGTGTAACTACTTAGGTACCTACTTTTTGCCTTAGCGGTGTATTGACGTATAGGTATACAACAGTGTATGGTTCTGCTAATCAATACTTACTTTTTCCGCCTGTTTCGGTACCATATTAGGAATATGGACTTTTTATGATATTTTTGATTATTTAGTTACATGATATATTTTAGTGTGGTTTCAATACAGGACGAAATTTGTATGTATGTACTAATAACACGTAGACGCCTAGATTATCCTATTACCACTGTCAAGTCCCCTTACATAAAAGTCGTCTTTGAAACATTGGAAAGAAAATTTACTACTCTCCTAACCAACACAACCTAACTGCTGGCGATTTTAATAGACCATCAATTCTGATTATCATTGTTTTCTAGATAAGTTTTGAAATAGAAGTGCTAAGTTATTGCTTTATCATATTAGCGCCTGCGGCAGTTCAATTTATAATTACCATTAGAAGCTACTGTCTTATTCAATGGATCACTTTGGGTTATTTTAAAATATACACATGAGCAGCCAGTGTTTGCTGTGTAGTGTCGGCTTAAATTAGCACTACCCCATTTCTTACCGCGAGTAGCGTACGATTCGACGACATGGGGATTTTAAAGAAGTTGTAGGGCGATGTAGTTGGAGACCCATTACCATTACCAAAGACTGCGTATTTCTACTGTCTTCTCCCCAATCAGCTTTCAAAAAGGGCTAAGTAGTTATTGATTCTGAGGCTCTGCCGACCCCGTTTAAGGATATATATAGCCGTAAGTTCGAGTTAGTTTAGCAGCTAAAATTGACTTACTTACTAATAATTATTAGCTACATTACAACTATTCATTTCCATAGGGTTAGTCAGGTACTCTTAATCGTTCTACCCACAAATACAGCCGATGGTAGTATTCCCAAATGTATATGCTAGCAACAAATTACATATTAATGTAACTATACTACACAAACAATGTTGCAGTAACCACTGCTTTTCCAAACGCCAATATTATACTAACATAAAATAAGTGGGCAAAAGAAAAAGAGAGATGATACGGATTAGCTTCTGTAACAAAACTGTCTAATTTTTCAGTCGCCGGTCACAGGCGGGCGGGGGGCGCGGGGGAGGGAGTCTCGATCAATACAGCGTCCCCCGCGCGCCCCGCGGAGACAACGACACACCCGCTGTCGTCTACCCTGTCTTCGTGAGAAAAATTACACAGCTTTGCTACCATACATTTTCGAGATTATTCTCTCGAATATATTCACCAAAGAACCGAAAATAATACAATATAGATGAATGCAAGGCAATTTAAAATAGAACGTTCGCGACTCCTCCTTGCCATGTGACAAAAGCGACCAATCAGAGATGTCGCATAGCCGCCCGCGACAATCTGGACCAATCACAGGCGTCCCCGCACCCAATGACATCGTGGTGACATTCTGAGGAGAAAGGTCAACGCCCTCTTACGCGGGTCACTTTGCTACGCTGATTTTGTTCTTATGACTTTTCGCTGAAAGTTTGAAACTGTTATAAGAAATAGTTTTGTATGTCAATAGTCCACGCCTTTTATTGTTGTTAATGTTTTTCAATATCGTTATTTAAGTATTTTAGTGACGTGTAACGATATGGGTTAAGATACTTTAAAAATAAAATGTTTTTAGTTATACATATTAATATTAGGATAGAATAGAATAACGCTTTATTGCACATCAAAAAAGGAAACACATACACAAATACAAAATCAATAACAAAAGTACAATTGGCTACAAAAGTATTATTACTTTATCAATAATTAAGTCATCTTCAATATATATTTTGCAGCCTGCTATTTAATTAAACGTTTTCTTGTATTCGGTAATATAGCCGCATTTCCCGATGAATTTATGGTATCTTTGAATAGTTCCGCACCATTTAAATAAATTGAAATAGCTATTCAAAATCACTATTAACACACAATCTTAATCAAAATTATACAATTAGACTAAAGTTAAATAAGATTTTAATAATTCAATAACATTTTCAATTATAAAAGAATTTTAATTTATTTAATGTGCATGGTCTAATAAGAATAATCTTGGCAGCTGATAAGAATTTAATTACTAATGAATATTCATTGAAAAACTGTGTCAATCGCTTAGTATTACAAAAAACTGATTTTCGTTTATTGAAAATGATTACTTATTTTTGATTATATTATAATGATTAGCTAGGTGTTCTAAGAATCATTATTTTGTAACTGTTTTTTTTACAGAATACTTGTTTTGATGCCAGTAATCCTATCAGGGCATTAGAATGGTCGTTGCGGAATCCCTCATTATCTTAAGGTGTATAGCTTACTTACTTATACTTACACCCATTATTACTTACTACTGGGCTAGACAGAAACTGCGACGCTCCGCACAATCCTGACAATTCTTTTGTTGTAAAAGTAGAAAGTAAGTATTAGTACCTACACCTATTTGTCTTTTCTATAGTCTCATGTGTGGTTAATTTTTCATGGTTGTTCACTTTGAGGGAAAACATCGTGGGAAAACCCACATGGCTAAGTTGTACTTTGTCAAGTGATAGTGTATTCGTATAAAGCGGCGATAGGCCTGCCCCTGTCACGTGAGTACACTCTCCAAGCAAAACGTGGTTAGGTACTCTGAACGCCAGGAGACAATGTCACGTGATGTAGAAGGAGTAATTCTGCCGACCTTTCCGGGAATATATACAAAATAAAATGTTTACCTATAAACAGAATAACAACACTTCATAGAGCCGTTATTTATTTTAGTCACATATTTCTTTGGCGGAAGTTTATGCCACAGGCTTTACCGATAGTTCCGTTTCCGGCTACACCCCACACGGCCTTCACCACTTCCTGAAACTCATTTTATTGTCAAACATTTTCAGCTTTGGCTTCCAAATATTTTTGTTTTAGATCTATTGCGGGGAAAAAAACGTATAAATTAACGAAAATTATTACGATCTTATAGTTACTGAAGTCCCCTAAGTTTTAAGTCCATAAAAAACTTAGTTTTGACAATGTCTCACTATGTTAACCCCAGTCGCTTAGTGGGGAGAGCGTCACCTGAGATGCTGAAAGACAGGAGTTTGATTCCTGAATCAGGCTCAAACAACTGAGTCTATTGAAAATTCATTCACATGTAAGATTTATTTATAAAAGTTTATTTTTTAATTTATTAAACGTCACATGGACCGTGCCGTCTAGTGTCGGTTTAGAATAGCACTACCCCATTTCTTCCGGTGGGTGTACGTAAGAGGCGACTAACGGTATGGGGCTATTAAGGGATTTTTGGGCGATGCGGTTGGAGACCCATCACCAACAACCTTTATTTTTACTATCTTTTCCCCACTCAAATTTCCAAAAGTGGCTGAGGAATTTCTAATTCTTTAGCTCTGGCTACCCCTTCCTGGGATTTATAGCCGTGAGTATATGTATGTATGTATGTACAAGGACAGTGTATTCGTTAAAAGCTATAAAAGGCTTTATTAAATGATTACACTATCCAAGTAAAAAGTCGGCACCCTGAACACCAGGTGAGAAAAATGCCACGTGAGTGCCTCTGCCAACCCTTCATTGACACAAGGCGTACTTAAATTGTATTTTGCCTGATGAGTTTCTGATGAATGCATACGAAACTCGACTACGGTTTGCCAGAATTTTATGTAGTGGCAATCGATAGTATCTGCCTACACCAAAGGGAACTAAAGGCGTGTGTATGGATGTAGTCTGTCTATGGCCCGACTTCTGAATTGAGTATTCAAGCTGAGAACGACTTAAGTATCTTGTTGTCTCATTCAGTTGTTAAGATTTCAATGCGACAGAACGATACTTAAGTTGTTCTCAGCTGGAATACTCAATTCAGAAATCGGGCGTATGCATTCTATTATTAATGTTTTTCTAGTGTTATTAAATTGAAATCACAACTTTAACTAGAAACGATATAAAACAGCGTCAACGACCGATGTATTTTCTTTGTAAAGATAGATATGAGCCACTTGGCGCCATCTGCCGTCAAATTAAAACACGATGACGTAGCGAATCACAACTAAAAAAAACATACAAAATTCAAACTTATTATCAACACACTAAGACTTCAGCATGTTTAAACATTATTACTTCATCTTTGATCGTGATAAGTTTGTGTTTTGTCAAGAGGATTTCGGTATATTTATGAAGACAATAAAGTGACGAGTGATACCCTACTAATAACTTTGAATATGCAATAAAATGCCCTATCACGTTAGGACGGTATCCAGGTAAATAGTGAGGAAATCGACAAGGCATTTATGCCATATATCATATATATGCTCACGGCCATAAATCCAAAAAGGGGTAGCCAGAGCTTTAGAGCTAGAAACCCCTCAACCACATTTGGAAGTGGATGGGCAAACAAGGCAAATGGGAAGGGGTTGGCAGAGGTACCAATACTTCTGAACTCACATGGCAGCGCCATCTAGTGTCCAGAGAAGGTACCCACGTTTTGCTTAGACAGTGTACTCACGTGATGGGGGGCAGGCCTATCGCCGTTTTGTACGAATACACTGTCACATGATTAAATACAACTCAGCCATGTGGGTTTCCTCACGATGTTTTCCCTCACCGTTAACAACCATGATAAATTAACCACACATATGACTTTAAAAAAGACAACAGTGTACTCACGTGATGGGGGGCAGGCCTATCGCCGTTTTGTACGAATACACTGTCACATGATTAAATACAACTCAGCCATGTGGGTTTCCTCACGATGTTTTCCCTCACCGTTAACAACCATGATAAATTAACCACACATATGACTTTAGAAAAGACAAATTGGTGTAGGCCCGACCCAGGAATGGAATTCACGCCCTTCTGTTTTCGGGCGGGTGTTCTACCCACTGGACTATCATGTCGTCTATATCATTGATGGGGAAAAGAAGTAGAAATAAAGTATCGTTGGTGATGGGTCTCCAACCGCATCACGCTTTAATCACTTGAAATAGCTCCATACCCTTAGTTGCCTCTTACGACACCAGTGGGCAGAAATGGGTAGTGACATTCTAAGCCAACACTACGGGCCAAAATGCCAGATATATAAATCCATATATGGTACGAGAATCAATTCTTTTGAAAATTTCTTAATTTATATTGAATGTCATCTATATGTCGCTTTGATACTAATATCCCATCCCATTAGTTCCCATTGGGCTAGACAGACTATCATCAGTTTACGTTCATCTTTTTTTTATATGTTGCCTTTTATTCCTCATAATTAAATTCTTCATACTTCGGACGCCCGCCTTTTTGAGTACATTTTTTTTATCCAAAATGTGTCTTCCGTGGTTGTTGTCTGGTAATATCTATTTCTAAAATAATTATTTACTGAGAGGACTTATCAAATTATTCTTATATGAACCCAACGATATCCTATTAGAATTTTATTTTTAATCCTTTTCAACTCTTCATATAAGGCTGATATATCGGAATCGTGTATAGCTTGCGTTATACTTCTATTTTCGAGCTAGCACTACCCTAGTAGGGTATAGGAAATAGGGTAAGCCTACCCTATTTCTTCTCAAAAAAAGCTTAAAGAACTGAGTGTAAGTATAAAAAATAAATATAAATTCTGAAACTCTGCCTATCCTGACCAAAATATTATTATTCGCCTCGTACTAAATCACACACTAGAAGGAATAGCATAGTGCTATGCTAAGCCAACGTTACCAGGCAAACAAATATTTTATATTCTGTATGTTTTGTTTGTTTTAATAAATCTTCCAGATTTTGATTTTATCTCATTTAAGTAACGCCGCAGGAAGTCATGTAATTTTGCATGAAATGAATTTCTCAAAAAACCGTCAAAGCATATCGCAACTTTTTGCTGTCTCTATTATGCCAGTCATTGTTCGGTTGCGTTCCAATTTCAAAAAGTGTATCGACAACGTCATCCTTAGCACTTTTTTTTGAATTTAAAAATTATAATTTTGGGTGTTTTAAAATGTAACTTACTTATTTTATGATTAATAGATGGGTCAACGATTTGAAATTAAAGAAATGCAAAATTACATACTTACATAACATATATTCACGGCCATACATCCCAAAAAGGGATAGCCAGAGCTAAGAGCTGGAAACTCCTCACACATGTGGAAGTTAGTAGGGGAGAAGATGGTAGGAATAAAATATCGTTGGTGATGGGTCTCCAACCGCATCGCCCAAAAACCACTTACAAATGCCCCATACCCTTATTCGCCTCTTACGAAAACCGTGGGTAGAAAAAGGGTAGTGACATTCTCAGCCAGCACAACACGGTATAAATACACATCTAAAATAAAGACACAACACATAAGAACATCTCACACGACATGTACGCGTGACACGAAGGTTGTAATGTTGTTTGTCTGTCACCATGACGTCACAAACATCGGTTCCCACGACGCTTTTAAATGTCGGAGTGACGCGAGACAATACTCGAACACGTTGACAAGTTTTTATACAATGTTTAACATCTCTAAATGTTTATAAGAACGTGTACTTGAACTATGCGTTTTTGACATCGTGGTAAACATTCCTAGGGAGATATTTTTCTTACTTTTTTGTTGGATTGAAAGTGTTTGGGTGTCATACATGCAAACATACACTGTCTTATTAATTTCCATTCGAGAAGGCAACTACAATCGATTGCTTAGCAAATCTCTCGCTCTCCGCTTACACTAAGCTATCGCTTTGTATTAATTTTTTAATTCCAACTTCTGAAGCCTAACCTCTGAATAGTATTTAATATTTGATCTAATTGTGTTCTACATAGTATTTTAATGTTTAAACATATATGTAGGTACCATCTTTATAAGTCCTCCAAGTTAGGGCTTTAGAACTATGATCATATTTAGGTTTGATGCAATTAAATTATAACTTTGTGAGAAGTGTAGAAAGTCAACAATCTTATTCGTACATTATATTTTATTTTATGCTTTTTAAAAAACTAAAAGCTTAACTTACAATAACTAAATAGTGATGAAGAAAAAAACAAGTTAGGTAAGGTGAAAGAGGTACTAATCAACCAACCCCTTCGGGGATATTTGGCGTGAACGTTTATGTTATGTTATGTTATGTAAGGTGAAAATAACTATCAAAATTTGACTTCGGATACAACTTCTTCAACAGTTTTGAATTACACATTCTTAGCTTCTATCTATTGCTCTCTTATCACTTTACATTGCCACAGTTCGTTAAGTCGTCTCATACGAAACAGTGACAAAGCGATGCATTACCAACCCCGCAGCGAGTTAAATCTCAAACTTGTATCAAATATCTATTACAATTCGTGTAGCATTACAAGACTCTCAATGCTACAATAAACACACTACAGCCTCTCACATACGGGCTCGTCACAAAAACCTCACGCGACAAACAATACCAGACTCATCAGCAAAGATGATTTAACAAAAATCACACTTTTTTCCTCACACGATGACACCACTAAATCATTTGTCGTTCGGACACATTCTAAAGCAATTATTTTCTATAATGATGTTGATTAAAGCTGGTATATTGAAGTGGGCGCCGGAATCAAAGGGATGTGGAATATGTATTGTTAGGTGTTGATTGGTTTTTAAATAAATGAGTGTGCGACGTTTGGGTTTCGTCGTGATATTCATGTCGAGTGGGACCTTTTTGGGATCATGTGTGTTGGGTGAGGAATAATGAGTTTTGTGATTATATTCACCGTCTACATCATTACTACAGCACTTACTCTGAATGTTGATGTATTTCTGTATATTAGGATTGTGTTGGTTCAGGTTACCACTACTTTGTTTGTTTCCGAGGGTACCGTATTAGGCAAGTTAGTATTCTGGGGCTTGAAAAGTTGATGGGCTTATTGGTTGGAAACCCATCACCAAGAAAATAGTTGACTTTTAGGAATGATTATTGCCAAAATTGTCTAATGGTTGATAATAAAACTATGGCAATTCTTAATTGGGATTCTAGCCCTAAGTATGGGAAGGTTGGTAAGTTTGTAGCTAACTTTTTGTAGATACCTCTAATAATATTACTAGACTTTACCGTACTGTGTAATGCCGGCTTAGAATGTCACTACTCCTTTTTACCCACGGGTGTCGTAAGAGGCGACTTAGGGTATGGGGCTTTTTAAGAGGTTCTTGGGCGATGCGGTTGGAAACAATCTTTCGAACAACTTCCAAATGTCGCTGAGGAGTGTCCAGCTTTAAAGCTCTGACTAACCCTTTTTGGGATTTATGGCCGTGAGTATATGTACTTATGAACTCTATTTACCTCTTTTAAATGTCAATAAGCCACATAGCAAAAACATTACAATGAAACTGTCACTGACGTTACAAAATTCAATAAAGTGCAATCAGCCCAAAATCCTTTAGGAAATCACAAAACACCGCAACAAAATCCACACATTCCCATCATATAACATACATACATACATACATATACTCACGGCTATAAATCCCCAGAAGGGGTAGCCAGAGCTAAGGAATTAGAAATTCCTCAGCCACTTTTGGAAAGTTGAGTGGGGAAAAGATGCTAAAGTAAAGGTTGTTGGTGATGGGTCTCCAACCGCATCGCCCAAAAATCCCTTAAAAGCCCCAATACCGTTAGTCGCCTCTTACGTACACCCATCGGTAGAAACGGGGTAGTGCTGTTCTAAGCCGACACTACACGGCAAAGCCGACACTACACGGCAATCCATCCCATAAATGGTGTTTAAACATTGTACAGTTGTCACACCGCGCCACCCGCGATCGGACTAAATTAACCATCTCGGTTATAAACGTCGCGTCGACTTGTCACTCTATCTTGAGACTTAAAAGCTTTAGCTGCGACTTTCACTCGGTATTAGGTGACCGATGCGAGCTTTTTAGAGATCCGTGCTTAAAGGTAAAATCGGGACTGTAGTGCTAAGACGTCGCTGTTTGTGTGTCTGTTCTTCAGTCCATTTGTCTGTATTTAATTCACTACACTGTATCCAAAAAAACGTAATAATTAGAAAATTTAAATTTTACTAATTATCTATTTTGTTGCCACCTCAACAAATACTAAAATAATGCATCAGACTGCATTTCTTTTACGGTGTAGGTAAACTTAAGATACTTGATACATTATACTGTAACTTATATTTTATGGATACTCGTAATGCGGAACCCTTCCTCGCCGAGCCGACTCGTACTTGGCCGGTTTTATTGAATAGCGCTTTAACGCCTGAGCCGATTGCGTGATTCGCACGTCAATGTACTGTACGGTGTCAGATTTGCATTTTTTGTTTTGATATTATGTTTATTTGAAAATAATTGTTTGCATCAGCAGTCAGTCTATGGGATATCTTGGTTTGTAATAGTGGGCTGGTGTGTTCGTAGAGTTAAGTTTTTTAATTACCATAATTGCTTAGTGGTAAGATCTTAAAACTCTGTGGTGTGGAGATGGAGTTCGAACCCTGACCGGTACTTTCATAAAATAAGTTTGTGAGATTTAGTTTGATCCCAGTTCGCTTCATCTGTCACAGACTAATTCTCCTGTTTGGCAAGATGTATGATGATTTGGAGAATGTGGGGAATGCTAAGCTGTATGTTCCAACTACAATCGACTTATAAATCTAAATCTAGGTTAAAATATATGTCAATGTTCAAGGTAATGTACAATGTTAACATATTGTTTTCATTATTTCCATCATACCATAATTTTGATCTTTGATAGTCATATTAGACGTAAGACCTCTTAAAATAGTAAGACCTCTACAATTACCTTACTAAAACGGTGAAGCCTTCCAAGAAACAAATCACAACGTTAAACAATTAATAGTTATCAAACAAAATCATATTAATTTTTCAAGCCACACATGTCACAAGTCAACGTGAAGTCGGGTCAAGCTAGACAGATTAAAGAATACAAAAAACCGTGTAAAAGTTAATCTCACATACACCGCGGTTTCAAAGCGGCCCGCCGGCGCCCGCTCCCCGCTGTCAAACTGCTATTTAAACGCCCGCCCCCGCTGGTTTGACAGGACTCGGTTACACAGGATGTTTCAGAATGTTCGCGGGAGGGTGAGAACAATGCTATCTTTATGTAGTATCTGGTGATTTCTAGGTCAAGGATTTATTTTAGCACGTAGTAGAATTATTTGAAGGGATATGAAGCTTTAATGTCTTTGTCTAGATTCCTGTTGTAGGGAAATTATATTAAAGCAATCTGTACCCTTCCCTGTAAACCTTTCTGATGGCTATCTGTAAAGCCTAGTTAATAGTTAAACTACATTTATTATTTTTACAAGTTTTCTCCAGAAAAGGAATAAATTGTATAATTTATACTATAAACCTATAGACTTAGCTCTTTAAGATGTTTTCATTATTAGATATATGTTAAATTTGTATAACTAACAACATAACAAGACGTATAAATATTAGTGGTCTAGAAATATATCATTAGGAATTTATTAAGTCATTTTCAGCGATAGTAAACCATCATACTGTATAGCCAAATATAGTTTATAATCTCATATTTTGCCGCGAACCACGCATCGTTTTTGTTGATGAAGAAATACCATTGTTTACGAGGCGCGCGATTTGTTACGGGTGACAAGGACTCGAGACTACGACGGATAATCGATTCTCATGTAGTAATCGATTAAGGCCTTTTGTCATGCGGTCGGTGTCTTTTGTATCTTTTTTTACAAACCAAAACTTTTATTTCAACGGCCTAGAGATTAATATTGTTTGAAGCTTTTGTTGTAATTATTGAAATTGTCATCTTTTAAATGTTCCGCGATTAGTTTTCGACGATATTAATGTGTTTTCCTTTTTTTGAATCACGCAATTTTTTCTTCTTTAATAATAAGGTTTTAGAAATTTATGTGACTTTGAAAATGAAGCATTTAATTGCAGTGGAATTTTGATGAAAATGTTAGTAGGAGTATTGATTTAAAGCAAAACATGAACTTCTTTGTCGCATAAGAATTCATAATACATGATTTTACATACGTTTTTAGCAATAGAAAGCCACATCTAAAATTTTTGTTATAAATCAGTCATTAAAAAAACAATTTTGTAGTGCATATCATTCAATTTTAATTAAGAAAAAAGGATGATAGAATGGTCAAAGATAATTTAAAATAAAGATTAGGTCCGGAAACAGTTTAAGTAAAGCGGCGCCTGACCCCACCCCTCGAATTCTGATGCGCAGGCGCCGAGATTCTCACAATTATACAGGGTGTCTGTTAACTGATATATGTTCCTAATTTCCTTTAAATTACTTCTTTACTATATCCGTGACAGTTGGAATTAAAACAAGACTTTGTAATATATAAGTAAGAGTGCTTTATAATATCGATAATTACGTCTTTGTCTTTAATCATGTAAATGTAACCTAAGAAATTTATTTATTGTTGTTGCATATTTTTTCGGTGTGCAAAACATTAAAAAGTTTTGTTTGGTATAAAGGAATTATATACGTTTATCTATTAATATCTCAGAAGAAGTAAATGCTGAAAAGTATGCGCACCCGAAACTAGTACACGTAAATGATTTGTCAGTATTGTATATAGTTGCGATCGATAATGTCTTCCTACATTGATAGGAATGTTTGTGTGAGCGTGAGCACAAGTGTGTGTGTGTATATTTAGAATAAGATTCACTCTTAGAGGACTTAAACAAATAGAACGGAAACCAAACGTAGTTCAGTACAAACATTTCTGAAAAAATTCCGCCAAAAAAATATTGTCAAATTACGTTGTCCCTACACCCTGATGGGTTGAATCAATGTTCTGACTTTTGTTGGTCATAAATTTGCTTCGCTTAAGTTAGCGGAAACGCACTGAACCACTTACAGATATTGTCATTTTTTGTCTCTTCTCTATTTAGCCAAGGTTTTTTTATGGATTCACTATATATTTTCAAAGACAATTTGACTGTCTATGCTGAATACTATTAATTTAAAACTAAACAGAGGAAATCCAAAACTGAAATTCATATTTTCATTTCCTCTACGGCTGCGTTTTATCATTCATCGTTCAACCTCTTTCATCGGTAACTTATTGTGATTTGTTCCAAATTTAAAACACTTACTCATTCTCACGACACCGGAAGCGCGTCATCGACCAATGATCGATTCATAAAGCAGATATCAATTTTGTCTTCCATTACAGTTAAGCAGTTGAGCGACATGATAGTCCAGTGGGTAAGAACACCCGCCCGAAAAACAGAAGGGCGTGAGTTCCAATCCTGGGACGGGCCTACACCAATTTGTCTTTTCTAAAGTCATATGTGTGGTTAATTTATCATGGTTGTTAACGGTGAGGGAAAACATCGTGAGGAAACCCACATGGCTGAGTTGTACTTAGTCATGTGACAGTGTATTCGTACAAAACGGCGATAGGCCTGCCCCCTATCACGTGAGTACACTGTCTAAGCAAAACGTGGGTACCTTCTCTGGAAACTAGATGGCGCTTGCCATGTGAGTTCAGGAGTATTGGTACCTCTGCCAACCCCTTCGGGGATAAACGGCGTGAACGTTTATGTTATGTTATGTTATGTTATTACAGTTAAAAATTTTAATATAGAAAGAGCACTTATCATTATTTTTCAATTTTGGACGTCAGAAGTGGATGTGTGCATAAACAAAATGTTGTAATTGTAGTTATCTCATTTGTTTAGCTAATTTTGTATAAAAAATGAATTGAATTGTTGAATTTAATGTTTTTATGAATTTTCTATATCACTATTATTTTGCCCTTTTTTTGTCAACAGTTTCTTAATTATAATTTTGAAAGCGGCAAATAATGAATTATTTATTTTTTATTTTATTCGTATGACAAATGCTAGCCGCAAGCCGTTGGTATGCGGTAGTAGTCATCAGTTCTTAAAACGTATTTGTTTTACAACAAAAATAGATTGAACATTGGTGTTAAAAAAGAAGAGTCGGTTTTCTACCTATTCGCTCTTCCGCAAATGTTTATCTTTTTGATAATTGACTTGTTCTGCTAACAATGTAGTTACATTATACGCATACATACATAAATACATATACTCACGGCTATAAATCCCCAGATGGGGTAGCCAGAACTAAGGAATTAGAAATTCTTCAGCCACGTTTGGAAAGTTAATTATACGGATACTATGAGGAATTATTCCTATTATCAAGTTGACGCAAAATATTTTCTCGCTACGCTATTTTTATTATTATATTTTATTCCACCTTCATCACACGGATCATTTAGGAAATATTATCAATATTAAGTTCTCGCTAAATACCTATTCTCTATCTTCACTTAACATAAGTGATGATAAAAAAAATGTAACAGTATATATTTCAAGATTGTGTTTGTACCAAATAAAGTAAATGAAATATGTTTTGCTGTATACCGTTATCTAACAATTTTATTATTGATATAATTGACTACACTTAAAGTAAGCCATTCAGTTCACGAAAACCCATTAGTGTTCTTACTTACTTACTTACTTATACTCACGCCCATAATTCCCATTGGGGTAGACAGAGACTATCGATAGCCACTTAGTACGATCTTGACAAACCTCTCTTGCTTCCCTTACATTCATTATTAAATTCTTTTCTTTCATTGCCAGACATACTTCATCTAACTTTTGTAGCATCCCTCCGCAAACATTCAACGTACTAAAGCGGGTCTCGTCAGCCCACTTTTCGCCCAATCCATTAGTGTTCTTTTTTGAATATATTGAGATTGATTAGTTAGACTGTCAGGTAAACATTGATTTGGGCGAAATTTAGGTTTGATAAAGCAATCTCATTTAATTTAGGCGGGAAAATGTGTTTAGTTAGTGTTTTGCAAATTATTTGTTTTTTTTTTTTAACTTATTACTTGTTTTTGAACTTTTGTATTTTCTCTTTACACATATTGAGATAGAATAACAAATGTTTTGCTTTCATCCGACCTCATTATCATATATGTATGTATGTACATTCATAAACTCACGACTATAAATCCCTAGAAGGGGTAGCCAGAGCTAAGGAATTAAAAATTCCTCAATAAAGTAAAGGTTGTTGGCGATGGCGATGGGTCTCCAACCGCATCGCCCAAAAATCCCTTAAAAGCCCCAATACCGTTAGTCGCCTCTTACGTACACCCATCGGTAGAAACGGGATAGAGCTATTCTAAGCCGACACTACGCGGCATTTTTGCTTTCATTTCTCAGTATAAAAAAATAACAAATTTGGACTGATTTTTCATATTAGAGTTAAATATTATATTTTTTCTAGAAGTACATATTATTAATGGGAATTATCTACACATGTCAATCAGCGTGTTAATGTTTAAGAAAACTAATAACCAATCAACGAAATATGCCGCAAAAGGTTCAAGTATAATGAAAACTACAACTGAGGTTTAATCTGAAACTTAAACTTTCAGGATGTAACAAACTTAAATAAATATAAGATTAAACAGTAAAAGAGTGAGGCGCTTACTTAATCGTACGTATTGTGTCACTCTGTGTAACACTCTGGTTGAGCATTCTGACTCTTTAAGTTAACGTCATCATAGTTTAGCCCAGAATATTATAAGCGATCTCCTCATGAAGAAGCAGCCATACGGTTTATATCATAGAGAAATGTAACCCTCTACACCTGTACACTATCATTTCGCGTTTCTTTAATAATGGGGTCGGATAAATAGTTTTAATCACTTCGCTTTGTTTACGAAACACTAGTTTACGATAATTTTTAACATCTTGCTTTCGGTGCCTATTCTCGAAGTGTTTATTTTCGTTTTTCTAATTCATGCGAAAAACTGCTCGCAAATCGGTTTGAATGAGTGTGTTACTGTTTCTTGTCTCTACGCGTTCTTCAACTAAATGGCTTATAGTAGTAATATGTAATGCAAATGTGTGTGTGTGTGCGCATGTATGTCTGTATGTATTTCTTTGTTCTGTCTTACTGACTTTAGTTCTCTAAAATGTATAATTCTTGTGTAAATTATATGTACTTAGAATAAACAAACCCAGTCATAAAAACGCAATATAATAAAACTGTTAGAAAATATGGTAAGTTACTAATGTTATTATCAATACTTCACTTTCATAAATATTCATACGTATATAAATACATCCACTTATATACATACATTCATACATATACTCACGCCATTAGTTCCCATAGGGGTAGGCAGAGACTATAGATTGCCACTTCGTACGAACCTCTCTAGCTTCGTTTACATCCATCAATCTTTTCATACATTCTCTTTTATTCTTCATACTACGGACGCCTGCCTTTTTGAGCACACTTTCACTCACACTCTCAATTTGGAAATTTCCACTTACAACTATTATATCCCAAATATGTACAACCAAAGCTATATAATAACAAGATCTTCAGCCACTTTAAGATGTTGAGTATAGAAATACTGCAATTTCACGGCTGGGTAGTAACAAGTCATACTTCAGCAACATCGACTTCAATTACTTAAAAAGCCCCAACACCCAAAATCCCCTCGTACGGTAAAAAAAAATAGGCTAGTGCCGATACTACAAAAAAAATATAAAAAATATAAAATAAAATAAAAGCAAAATGTATATACCTAGTCTTAATAAATACAAAATGTACGTGTAGAATGTATGTCGTTTTTATTTTCAAAAGTTATTTTTCGTTTAGAACTTTGCATTGTATTATTACTACTTTGTACTTTCCCTCTTTAAGTTGGCAACATTGTCATCAAGTCAAATGGAGATAGCTATTTGGCGCCAACGCACGTGACTTCCGCTATAAACAAACAATCGAAGACGTTCGAATTTCAAAAACATAGGTTCCCGCTACTTGAAGGCAGCTTCCGGTGACGATTCTCGATTTAGAATTTCGTAAGGAAAATACTTATTATTTGTTGCTCGAGTTAGATGGTTGCATTGTAATGATTTACAATATAAAATGTATTCCTGAAATATTTTGTAACGTTTAATGTTTAAAACCTGACAGTTTTAAAGGTAAACTCTTTATGTAAGTAAAAACAGCAAACCAACCGTGTTAGAGAAAGTCTTCTGTACAAATAATAGCTAAAATAAATTAAGTAAAAATACCTTCATATAATAAATTAATCTTGGCCATAAAAAACAGCAGAAAAAAAAACACTTTATACCAACAAATAATATTGAAATGTAAATACTAATATCACTCATAATATAAGTGAACATTCAAGTGTCGTATTTGTATACATGTAAGTACATATTATTTTCAAGATTTAGTTTAGTGAATAAAAAAAGCTCTCCCCCGTTTTTTTTCTGGGTCTGTCGTTTTCTCTTTGAGCTACCATAAAATGAGTTTCATTAAGCGATAGTAATTCCTTAGCTTTCTTTCTACATACATACTACTCACGCCATTAGTTCCCATTGGGGTAGGCAGAGAGTGTCGATCGCCACTTTGTGTGATCCTAACAAACATCTCTAGCTTCGTTTACATCCATAAAAAATATGGTGAGAATATATGCAATATACAACTCTAATATTATTATCTTGCTGGCATGTTAAAGCAGGGCGGGGACCAGTCAGTTTCGTCTGCGCTATATTTTCTTTTTGGGACTGCATACAAATGAAATTGACCTCGGGGAGAATGAGCCTGGCTTAGCTGTGTTGTCAACTTCTCGAAAATTACTATGGTTTAATTGATGGCTTCGTTTGAAATGGCCTGTTAAGTACGAAAGTTTGTATTAACAAACCATAAACCATATTAATATTATGTGAAGAAGCGATTTGAATTTAGATAACTCATGCTCTTTCAAGCTGTAAAGTGTCGGTTGGAATACATACATACATACATACATATACTCACGGCTATAAATCCCTAAAAGGGGTAGCCAGAGCTATGGAATTAAAAAATTCTCAGCCTCTTTTGGAAAGTTGAATGGGAAAATGATGGTAAAATAAAGGTTGTTGGTGATGGGTCTCCAACCGCATCGTCCCAAATTCCCTTAACTAACCCCAATACCGTAAGTCGCCTCTTACGTACACCCACCGGAAGGAATGGGGTAGTGCTATTCTCTAGGGGTTTTAGGACATTTAAAGTGATTGTTCCCAACCCTTTACTTACCTAAATTCCTAAAGAGGCTGGTGTTTTTCTTATTCTGAATCTTTTGCGATTTTATTTACTGTTGTGTGTGAGTCCATATAGTCATTGCAGCTAAAAGTTTCAAGAGCTGTGGCAAAATTTTCTCAATATTAATCTCTTAACTCATTTTATGGGTAATACAAGTCTGATGAAAGTCGGGGCAATGCGGGAAGTAGATACTTTCTTTCGTTATTATTATTATCAATAGTCGGAATGTTTTTATTCAAGCTATTTTATTACTTCTTATCAATAATATAGTCATGAGTGTGTCTACGTAGGTTATGTATACAAAATTCAAGAGACGATTATATTGCGACATAAATGAATTTCGGATGGCAGACTCTTCCACAAGTAATCATTATAAAATTTTGATGTCATTCATATGTCTCTCCGGTGGGCGGACATGCAGACATTAGTTTAAATATATTTTTTAGTTTTCGTCGAATAACGAACTAAATTACATATTACTGTTACCCAGATAGATTTGGTCACGCCCCAGGCGTATTGAATTAATTATGTTTTGGTATTTTTATTTCGTTTTGATACGTTTTAGGTAATGTAGAAATTTATATGTTGGGGGCAATTAAAATCAATTTTAATGATTGCATTATTTATAACATGTAAATAAATATGTTTTGTTGAATATATAATTTTTTGGTAGTATGCTATCTTAGGTAATTTTATATCTAACCAAATAAGGTTTGTTTGTTTTGTTCATTTATGTTACATATTTCATGTCATTCCATAAATTGACAGCAAAGAATAATTTCAATTACTTTATATTGATTTGCACTCACATAGAATAAGAAATCATCATGTCAATGACATGTGTAATATTTTTAAATTCAGTTCGGTATACCAATTTGCTGATGACACATGTTTGGTAGCACAGGAGCAGATACAGCACGACTTTGACCAGCTGTGTAAGTGGTCACATGACATGGGACTAGCCATAAATTATAACAAAACCAAAAGTATGCATATACATTCTCCGTTTTTGAAAACAAATCATATCACTAAAGTTAAAGCCCACGAACACAGCTGTTTACACGGGAGTGCTGGTGTGTGTGCTTGTGATTATTTGGAATTGGTAAACCAGCATGTGTACTTGGGCATAATAATCGACCATAAATTCAATTGGGGACCCCACATCGATCATGTCTGTACTAAACTCAGAGCGATAATGGCAAAATTAAATATTCTGAAATACAAGTTACCGTATGGCACCCTAAGGCTACTGTATATGGCATTAGCAGATTCAACAATTAATTACGGCCTTTCTTGTTATGGTAGAACATACAAAACATATCTGTGCAAAATATATGATTTACAAACAAGAATCTTAAAACTAATTGTACCTTTAAAAACTAAACATATTTACAAAGACAGGTATGATGAGCTATTTGAATTCTGCAAAGTATTTAATGTCTTCGATTAAGTAAAAATTAATATTATTTCAGCATATCATAAACAAATTAACAATCTAAGTAGAAACAAAAGAAATGATAATTTAAGATCTCTGTCATATATGCCGCTGTATTCAAAACCTAAATGTAATAATATGTATGGAGAAAGAGTATGGAACTACATCATGCCCAATATGCTTAACAATCTACCGAAAACTATTGTAACGAAACTGCAAAATAAAAATAAAACTCAGGTTTTATCTATATTAAAAAATCATTTTTCTAAATGCTGTGATGTATAAATGCTCATGTCTTTTTTCTATTTATTTAATGTATTGTTTTTAGAATATAAGTATACATAAATATGTATTTAAATAAAAAGCCGAGCTGACAGTCTAATAAAAATCTAAAAGGTTTTCAGACTGTCTGGCCAAGTGTTGTAAATATTTTTTGAAATAAACAGTGTTAAATTTTTAAATATTTTTTTTAAATAATATTGATATAACACTTTATATTTCTATTCTGCATATTGGTAGATATTCTGTTTATAAGTATTCATTATGATTGTGTGTTGATTCATTGTGATTTGCCGTTTAGTGTCGGCTTAGAATAACACTACCCCATTTCTACCCGTGAGTGATCGTAAGAGGCGACTAAGGGTATAGGGGCTTCTTAAGTGATTTTTGGGCGATGTGGTTGGAGACCCATCACCAAAAACATTTATTTATTATTACCACCTTTTCCCCAATGAACTTCCAAAAGTGGCTGAGGAATTTCTTATTCCAAAGCTCTGGCTACCCTTTTAAGGGTTTTATAGCCGTGAGTATATGTATGTATGTATGTATGTATTATGATTGTAATCGAAATCTTAGTAAATCACGCAGTAAGCAGATAGTGAAAATTAAGTATATTTGCTGTTTTGCATATACACAATGTGAAGCATTTCTGTTACATTAAAGCAACTAGCAAACTTTAACAAACTCTAAGCACATAGTCGCCTCTTACGGTACAATTTACGACACTATTACGAGAGGACACTACACGGTTTCACTGCATACAAATATTCACGCACCTTTAATATTTATACCAGACTTACGAGAATAAATAAAAAGTAGACGAGAAGTAATTAATTATAACCAAAACGGTTTCTCTCGAAAGTATTCTGTCAGTGTCTTTACAGCATTATAAACATATAAAATTTCGCAAGCACTCGACGACGATACGACTAGAATAATTTGCATATAATGATATCTTTAGCACTAACACTTAATTGCACTCAACTTGACATTAATGGGCGTGTAATTGGAATTTAACCTACATTTTTATACAAACAAATTATTACGACTTAGTTTCTTTGCAGGGATGAAAGCATAAAAGCAATTGAAAAACTATAGGTACTTTAAAAGTAAATTTAATTTGACATACAATATATTTTGGATATAAGACGAATAATGTAAGATATGTTTGCCGTGTAGTGTCGGCTTAGAAAGTCGCTACCCCTTTCTACCTACGGGTGTCGTATGAGGCGACTTAGGGTATTGAAGCTTTTTATTGGACTTTTGGGCGATGCGGTTAGAGACCCATCACCAAAAACCTTTATTTTACCATCTTTTCCCCACTCAACTTCCAAAAGTGGCTGAGGAATTCATAATTCCTTAGCTCTGGCTACCCCTTCCAGGGAATTATAGCCGTGAGTATATGTATGTATGTATGTTAATTCAAAAGATCATCAATCTGTGTTATTTCATACAAACATTACCAAATTCTAATAAAATCTTAGTTACCGTGTACGGGACGAGCGGGAAGAAATTGAGTGATGCTTTTCTAAGCCTATATTCAGCATTCACGCCTCGAAGGGGCCAACCTCTACTGGAAGAGGTACTAATAGTTCTGGACAACAAGTGACATTGTCATCTGGTTTAGTGGGTACTCTTTGAATATAATATATTCTAAAAAATATGATTACTCATAAAAATGGTCTAAACTATAGAAAATTGGTAAAAGGGATCTATAGAGCTAGTGTGGATGCTAATGTTAGTAGAGGACGACCACGGAGAACACACTTGGACCAAATTGAGAGTGTGCTCAAAAAGGCTGGCGTCCGAAGTATGAAGAATAAAAGAGCATGTATGAAAAGATTGATGGATGTAAACGAAGCTAGAGAGGTTTGTCAGGATCGTACGAAGTGGCGATCGATAGTCTCTGCCTACCCCAATGGGAATTAATGGCGTGAGTATATGTATGTATGTATGTATAATAAAAACAACGCATCAGAAGACACAGAGAGACGACGCAAACCGTGCGAAACTTACTACAAGATCTGATTCCATTAGATCCTTACATACCATAAACCGCTACATACAACCAAAACCAATTACCACAGCCATAAAACTTACACACCTTCTCTTTCTACCACATGTGGTGGAACAAGGACAAGTGTATATTTTTATAGCAAAAGTATAATTATACTTGTTATCTTTGACACAAAATCATGACAGTGTGTCCACTGTGCACAATTATGTCTCCACGCATAACTCCCACCATTGTTATTGTAATTGTTACATTAGATCCAAGAAGATACATTATTATGGCGTAAGTGTTACAAAATTGACTGTAGTTCAAATAACTATGTGTCTTCTTAACCTAATTTAATTTTATGTAATTTAAGAAAAAAATGGTACTATAGTCTTCCCGAAATATTTGTAAAAGCTCTACTCAGCAACACTTTTGAAAATCAACCTTATTTAAATAAACAATATAAATAATGGCAAATCGAAGTTTACCTTAGCGCAATATTCAATGTATGGGCGTGAAGATTTCGAAAATTAATATCTAATAATTTTGCCCCCTTTTTGTGTTTATCTTGTTTATATCAGTTACTTACCATCATTTAATAGTGCTCCGCCCTCCGCGACCTGCAAAAACTGAGAATTTTTAGTTATTAGTAGTTTAAATTGTTATAAAATATTGGTTTGTCGTAATTTTTTCATTTTTTTTTGTAGCCAAACTTTCATTATTTTCCATTTACTAGCCCCCACTAATACTTATTTTTTGAGGGTTTGAACTCTACTCTGGGCTCAGTTCTTTTTGAGATATTTGAGAAAAATTGAAAACCGGCCCCACCCGCTTATATAGCATTGTAAAAATAATAGCTCATAAGGACGTCTGCTTAAGATCTTTGATCTTTCAGTGTATTCAAAATAAGCTTACAATATTTCGCTTATACGACGGTGTCGACTTTCTTAAATTTAAAACTCAAAGGTGGTCTCGATTAGGCAACTAAAAACTATGTAGGAAACTTAAAAAAATTTACGTTTTAAGTTTGCCCTCTATGCACCGTTTTCTTTACCCTATTGAGTCAATGTCCACGATATACCACAGATAATAAAGTTAATAAAAATAGCTTCGAACATGAACGTGCGCATTCTGAACATCAGGTGATAATGCCACGTGATGTTTAGAAATATTAGTACCTCTGCCAACCCCTTGGGGGATATACGGCGTTAACCTTTGTGTTTGAGTTGAGTTTCAATATCACGTGATGTTTAGAAGTATTAGTACCTCTGCCAACCCCGTTTAAACAAAAAACGGATTCTCGTACCCAAACCCACCGTTTTTCTTAAGCTAATCTTTAAACCCAATCCAAGATCTTTCGGAATAATGTTGTCATCAACCGATTAACAATGCGTTCCCCTATTTGCATACAAATTGTTTTATGAGAGCAGTGCCTATTGTTTCGTTATCTGTGAACATCATGTTCGGAGGTCTCTAGGCACTCGTCACACTGCGTTCTTCCGTGTTGCCTAACTATACGGAAAATAACTATGATTCATTAACATTTTAGAAGTGAATTGGAAATAGGGTTTCTCATTTCTCGACCTTTTTCATTTCCCGGAGCACGAGAATTCTCGACCACTATTTCCCGGGAATTCCCGGGTTGTCGAGAAATATGGAAATTTTTAAAACATAATGTGTGGTTTAACAATAAAACTACGCTTTTTATGTAATATTCAACAACATGTTAGGCTTCAATGATCGCCTGTGTCATACCCTAACTTCTTATGATAAAAGACTATGTCATTATCTATGACTATTTTAATTCCAAGATCCTGTAGTAGGCTTCAAAATAATAAAACCTTTCGTCCTCCGTCAGTAAGAACAAATCTAGGAACTCACTCCCCTATTTATCGCATGTGTTCGTCAACAAACTCAGTTCAATCTCTTTAAGATATATTTAATGATAGCTTGGCAGCCGTGAAACACTCATTATCAATTTATTATAGTGCTCCATTTTTTTTTTATTTGAGTAATTTTTTTTGAGTTTTCTATCTTCTTTTTCATGCCTTGTTGTCTGATTTTTATTTAATTTTTTTAGTGTTCTTAGTCAGGCATAAAAAAAATAAAAATCAGCCTAGCTTAATAATTACGAGCAAGGTACCTTAGTTTAGTCTTTGTATCAACTATTCAATATTTCTTATAAGTGGATAGTCTTTTCGTTACTTAAGTAAACAATAGAACCTAATAAATAATTCATAATCTTGTAGTTATAATGACAATCACAATTTAAAGCGAAACTGCTTTAAAAGTTAGCCGCAGTTGATTCATATAACTGAAACTCTTTTTTAATCAAGCTTCTTGTTAAAACAGTTTCAATATTGCTGGTAGTGTCTGTGGCGGTCACTCACACACCGCGTCGCACGCGCAAGCGAATTATTAAGTTTTTTGAATTTTAGACTGAATTTCTCGATTTCTCGACTTCTCGACCACTTTTTTCTCGTCTCGAGTAAGGCAAAATTTCCCGGGAATTCTCGGTCCGAGAACTCTCGAAGAGAAACTCTAATTGGAAACATTATAAAAAAGATGGCCGTCTAACATACAAACGCACGTATACTTATTGCTGTAAATTCCAAAAAAGGGTTACCAGAGCATCTGAACTGAAAAAATCCAAAGCCATTATTGAAGGTTTACTGGGGTGAAGATTGTAAAATAAGTTATGGTTTGCGGTGGGTCCACCACATTGGCCAAAAATTACTGAAAACCCGGAAAAATAGATAAAATTATATTTACACACGAAACTAACGCTCAAGATGCTGCGTAGGTTCAGCTTAGAAAACTCTTCCCCATGTCTTCCTATGAGTGATCGTTAGAGACGACTAAGGGAATTAGTGCTTTTAGAGTTATATTTGGATGCAGTTGGAGACCCATCACCAACGACCTTTATTTTACAATATAAATACTCCCCCTTAACTTCCAAATATGGCTGAAGATTACCTTAATTTGTAGCTCTGGTTTGGGTTGGCTACCCCTTTTCTTGTTTAGTATCTATAAACGATACTGGAAAATTTACATTAAATAATCAGATCCTATTGGGGTAAGCAAAGACCTATTACCTGATTGATCATTCCTGGCACACCTCTTAAGCATTATCAATTTGATTAATTAAGCCTTTTTTATACTTTGATCGCCCAAATTTTTAGCACATTCTATATTTTGTTCTCGATTACTGTATTCGAGCTATAATTCACATCAAAAGTGGCCAGAGCTTCGAAATTCATAATCCAATGAAAGCTTTAAAAAGACATATAAAATTATGGTGATTTTAAGTTCTGTGGGTGATTATTTAAAAACTACGTAAAATTACATAAGCAAACCTAATCAGCACTGAGCGGCTTTATAAAAACACCCTTCGCAAAAGATATTGTTCTATTCGCAGCATATTCTTAATAAAAATTAATAAGTTGTGTCGTAAAAAAAATATGAAATAGAAAAATATAGATAGATAGATAGACAGATACATAAAAACTTTATTAATGTTATCATAACAATCACATACAACACATTAAAACACATAAACACATACAAAAATAAAAGTAAAAAGTAAAAATGTGTGATAATAAAAGAAAAAAACAAATTACAAATGTGCAAGGTATGTGCGCTATGGTAACGCAAACTAGGCCATAACTCAGCGTTTATAAATGCTATAAAGCAAAAACACTGATTTTCAGGCATAGCCTAATGTATGTATTCCCAAAGGTGGTCATAGTCTTACTAAACATTTTTTTTCCGTTTTAGGCACCAATTAAATAACCAGAACAGTATACACACATGATCATTACTGTATTCGAATTCTTAATCCCACGACCAAATATTCTTTCATTAAACTAAGCATTAATAAAAGACCCCATTAGCTGGGACCAAAATACTAAAAAATATTAAATGACAGTAGTATTGCTCAAAGAGAGCTTTCGGTAAAATATTGGGAGCCCAAAGTGTTTTTAATTCGAAAAACAATGGGCGAAACTGATTGGGGGCGTCAAAATTCAAAAGAGTTCGGGTTCCTTAAAACTTGGCCCAAAATTACTTGGGGCCACTTAATTAGTCCCATTGTATTTTGACAAGGAGGCATAAAACACGACACATACAAAACGAAGGTTTACTAAAGAAGGATACGGATATATATTTATTAAAATACAGACACACACATAGACAACACACATATACAATACACTCTGGACTCACTCAATTAGTGCTCGTTCTAACCCTTTCGTAACTATGTGTACGAAAGATGACGTAGTATGCAAGATAGAAAAAGGAATGTTAAGGTGGTTTGGGCACATAGAGAAGATGGATGAAAATAAAGTAGCGAAAGAGATATATAGAGCCAATGTGGATGGGATATTTAGTAGACGACGGCCTCGAAAAACGTTTCTTGACCAGATAGAAAACGTTCTTATAAAGGCGGGGGTCCGAAGTGAGAAGAATAAAAGAGCATGTATGAGAAGAATAATGAATGTAAGGGAAGCAAGTTTTGTGTTTGTCAAGATCGTACTAAGTGGCGATCGATAGTCTCTGCCTACCCCAATGGGAATAATGGGCGTGAGTATAAGTAAGTAAGTGTACGAATGAATACCTATTTTTGATTAAAAAGATTGGAATGCATTAATCTTACAACACTTTATTAAATATATTTATTTGTCGAATACTTCATCTTCATAGGAAAGCAATACATTTACGCTTTAAGTCCAATAACTAAATCCCCCATACCTTAAGTCCTCTTACCATCACCCACTAAGCAGACGCTACACGGCTATTCTAAGCCAACTCTATACAGCTATCAGTCTCTTTTATTCTGAATATATACCTCTTTAAGTCTATATGTGTGGAATTATTATAGTCTCATAAACTAACTTAATGATATGATTACCAAATTACAGTTGAGTCGATTTATTACGTTTATTTAAATAACTGCATTTATTATTGTTTCTTTTGTTGACCGCATTATCCAAATTAATATGGTAGTCAGCAAGACAGACAGGGCAGCATCGCAGGGCCCTAATGTTTGGGCCACAAATCAAAACAAAGGGGCTCTAAAACGTTTAACTAAATCATCGTTTCTTTTCAAAACGGTCGGAGTATAGATAATTATAGGCTTCTGCAACGAAATCTTGCGATGGCATTCCACAAAACTAATCAACTAGGAAACGAGAAGCAAATATATTCTGATGTATTCTGGCTTTAAAGATTAAATTTAGCTAAAGGCGTGTCACACAATAATCTGTCATTTGGCTCATAAAAATTCATAGACTTTTTTAATATCCAAAAGCCTAATGTCTCAGCTTTCTCTACGTTTACAACTGTCAGCTTTTTTGATGTAATAGGTATGATGATAATAGGACTTTCGCAAAGGCTAAGTAATATTGCATTTTTATTTTTTAAATCCTCCTGACTTTGTTTTTTAACAGTCTTTTTGTTCTCTCATTTTAGATTATAAAAAATCATAAAGGATACAGATCAGACGGAGGGGTAGGCCTTAGGCAATAAAAGTTATAGTAGGTATCACGAGCAGGTTACTAAGTTCCTAGCTATTTCACTTATATGTCATCCCACCAAAAACATTTTCATGTAAAATGTTGCCAAGACGAGCCCATATGACTCGCACTGTCAAAAAGCTATCAGATCTCATGTAGAGCCAAGCTTCTAACACTACACGCCCTAACTCTCTACAAGGCCTAACTTCACAAACTCTACACCTCAGTCAAAATATGCCGCTTGGCCATTTCGCTACATTCACATCGGCGAAAGGTGAAAAATTAATTCACTGTTCATTACTTTTGTGTTATACAATAGTTGTTATTTACACACGAACGAGTCGAGAATGAAAGTGACGAAATCAGCGTTTTTTAGATATTAATAAAATCTGATGCTTAAAAACTAATGTAATTAAAACTTTATATATTCAATAAGTCCGCTATTGACAATATATCCCAAAAAATTTGTTGATCTAGCATAATCCAAACCGAAGTTATGAGGGTTCAAAAAAACAACGAAGCGCTTCGAGAAGAGGTAGGTAGTGCCCGTGCACATTCTTGGTTGAAATTTAGAATGAGCAGTTAATTGTAAACATGTGTAACATTACTTATATAAAAATACTTTGTGAGTGCAACAATTTACGGTTAGTTTTCTTTTCTAAGCCTGGTTTTGGCGTACATGACCAAATGTCAGTGCTTTTTTAACACCTAAAGATATTTAAAGCCTTGCAATCAGAGTAATTTCCCTTAGTGGATAGAGTACTCAATAGTTTACTCAGGCATAAAGCTGTCTGCAGATAATAAGGAGATATGTGGTAGTTGGTAGTTATTTTTAACCTTAAAAATAACTAAAGGATTCATTCAAAAGTATAACAATCTACTATTTTTGAAATATGTTATTCTCGTATTGTAGTCCACGATACAGATCCACAATCTTTTCTTGGCCGGCGGCGACTACCTACCTACCTAGTCGCCGCCGGCCAAGAAAAGATTGTGGATCTGTACACAGCAGACATAATTTGTCACATACTTATTTTGACATTTGCAATACAATAATAACCAATATTTCTTTTTAATGGCCTATTAATGTTAATATTAGCCATTTCAATATATTAATGCGACATTTAAATTAAATAAAACAATATATTTATAGACACACCAGTTTATTGAAATTCAAACGACAATTTTGTTATAAAACATGATTTCAATTAACCGCCGCGTAATAAAAATAAATTAATGTAAATAAGGTTGTCCCGCTTGTCGATGTAACTCATTGGTTTTTATCGAATATCGACAGTTCGCGTGTAAAGTCACGTCACTGATATCTAGTTTATGGTCGCGTCGAGTCATCGAGTTTTGTATCTTGACACTAATTCAGTAGCCGGCCCTGTTAATTGATCCCCGTTTGACAGTTGAGTCGCGGGGACTTCAAATTGAATTGTTGACCGTTGCAGGGTTAATAATATAGCCGTTGAAATAAATAAGAATTTATAACTTGATAATATGTTTATTAAACGTTTTAGTCAATATAATTAATTAGTAAAATTTGCAAGTTTACTACTGAGTTGTTATACTATACTGACGCCTCATTAAATAAGTATATTTTGTAAAAACAGTATTTATGTAAAACGCCCGAATACATATAATTAAAAAGTATCCAGTTTTGGAAATAGGGTGGAAGCAAATAAATAAATGAAAAAACCGTCAAAATAGGTTTTTATAAACAAAACAATTTCTTGAAAATGACTTATAATCTAAGTTGCTTCGTACGATACTCGTAGGAAGAGACGGGATTTAGCCGACAACATCCAAGATTTTGCGTTTGCATATTAATTAGTATTCTATCCCCTTTTTATGTTACACAATGTAATCAATACAAGCTTGAGTAGGATAGCTTTCGAACATGCAGAAAAACACATAGCAAACCACACACGTTTAGTCATTCACTCAATTAGGTTCAATACTAACCCCTTAGTGACTATGGGTACAAAACTAACCGACCAGTTTTATGTCACCATTTTAAATTACACAATGTTTATAATATTGAGTTAAAATAGGATAGCTTCCATTTACAGTATTTTAAATAGGTGTTATCATCTATACGGCCTTGTAACCCACTCCAGTATTTAAATATACAATGTCCCAATAACCTATTTCAATGGACTTGTCAACAATAATTTATATTTCGTTAGCAGTGTATAGTAAGTAACATTTGCCGTGTAGTGCCGGCTTAGAATGTCGCTTCCCCTTTCTACCCACGGGTGTCGTAAGAGGCAACTAAGGGTATTGGGGCTTTCTATTGGATTTTTGGGCGATGCGGTTGGAGACCCATCACCAAAAACCTTTATTTTACCGCCTTTTCCCCACTCAACTTCCAAAAGTGGCTGAGGAATTTATAATTCCTTGGCTCTGGCTACTCCTTCTAGGGAATTATAGCCGTGAGTATATATGGATGTGTAATAGGTTCATGAGGCATGTACATAAGTTTCGTACAAGTAACTCAGATTTTAAATGCTACTATTGATTAGAAAATGTATTTTTGTTATAAGCAAAAACTGTATGTTAAATCTGTGTAGTGTGAGTTTATAGTAACACTACCCCTTTTCTTCTTATGGGTGTTTTGAGACCCATTACCGAAAACCTTTATTTTACAATCTTTTCCCAACTCAACTTTCAAAAAAAGAATTTTCTTAAACTGAAGCTCTGGCTACCCCTTTTAAGGATTAGTAGCCGTGAGTATGTGTATGTATAATACATACAAAATACTTTCATTAGTTTTGAGCTAAGGTCGTTTTAATTATCTAAACCGATTATCAGCTTTTAACACCGTTTTTTACAGATTCCTTGAGATAACGGTAGATGACTGGTTTAGTGGATAATGAGTCGGGGTTTTCTGTGACAAGAAGAAGCAATGACTGGTCATATCTTCACGGTAAGTGGTAGTCGCTGACCGGTATGCAAATCAGCTGCTGATAGTAAGTGACATCACATTTCACTCAATTGTCTTATAAATTACGCACTGATGAGGATTCATTAGTGTTTTGTACTTGATGAAGTGTCACCAGATTAAGCGGTTTTATTTTGTGTGACACTATATTTTATTTATATTTTTCAAGCCGATTATAAATAAAGTTCCTGTAGTGTAGTTTGAACGCCTCTTGTCCTCCTCTTGCCCTAATAAAATGTAAGTTAGTGTTAAGTCTTTAGAATAGAATAGAATAGAATAACTCTTTATTGCACATCAAACACAAATTTACAAAAATAATAATATGATCAAACAGTTTACAGTGAGGTACAATTGGCGGTCTTATCGCTAAAAGCGATCTCTTTCAGACAACCTTTGGAAGGTGAGATCGATAAATTAAGTCTTTAGTAAGTAATAAACATATACTCAAGTAACAACCACGACTTTAATTCATACGTTGCATTCTTTACGTCTGGTCAGAAACTTTGGCTGCAGAAGAATAATCTACATATACAAAGAAAGTCCACATAGTTAAATTTTTTATTACTTACGATGGGATGAACTGATTGGGCTGATAACTTGTGAAGAGTTGTTCAGAACCAAGAAAGGGTTATCGATACTTTTATAACCCGTAAGAAAATGTTTACAATTGTAATATACAACCTTAAGAAACAACCCTAACATGACGCTTTCAACCGGATGGACTATCAGTATAAAAAAAACGCAAACAGCAACATATAAGTATCTCATACACGTCTCATCATTAAAAAGGGGTGACATATTTACATTGCTTATTGCAATAAATTTTTAGTTTGCTTTCAGTTATGTTCACTTTACCATTCATGTCTACGGGTGGCTTAAAAATGACCAAGAATAAATTGTTTCTATCGTTAAAGTCGATAATCGTCCAGAGCTAGATTTACAAATATTACTTACGCTCCTCTTTCAATCATATATTACACCAGCAAATCGCTAAAATTCAAATCCAATTTATAACTCAAAGTTGTATAAAATCCAAATACCAATTTGTCTTCAAAAATGCATTCCAAATTGATAAAGGGCGTACAGAGTTAATGACATACATTACTTTTCCGTTCTCCAGCAGATGTTTGAAGAAATAATTAGACGGACACGGACGGACGTAATGAAACGGATCTTTTGTCAAATGAGCATGTATAATTCTTAAAAAATATTAATAAGTCCTTTTTGAGACCGATGGCGTGATTTGGCATTTAACCAGTCTTTATACAGCTATAGCGCACCTGCCTTCCTTATTCGAGGACGGTCGATAATCGAAACGTGGTTGAGGATTTAAAACAATAAATTTCCTGTTTTCTATAAGGACTAGAGTTTTGGAGCATCTTAAGTAGGTTATACGCGATGTGGCTAGATACCCATTATGTTTTTTTTTTATTTTACTTTCCCCCCCTTTCCATAAACGACTGGGGAATTTTAAATTGTAATGCTTTTGCTACCTCTTTTTGAGATACAAAGCCCCGAGCGAAGGTATGCAGGTAGGTGAAAACAATATAAAAATATCATTTCTTTAACCAAAAATAGAACAAAACCATTAGATTTTATTTTCTTGTAGTTACCATTTGAAATGGAATCAAGTATCGTTTGCATCTGCGGTCAACTGAATACTGTATAAAATGAAGTAACAAAAAAGGGTTGAAATAAAAAGTATACGATTTCGATTCGCATAAAAAACGGTTGTTACCAAACAGAAGCGTGTCTTTTAATGCAGTGGATTTCGAAAAAAGACAGTTTAAAAATAGACAGCGATATAATGGAGAAGCTGATTTTGGAGTGGCTGCCACGTACTAGATGACACAATAAAGTTCGATCTTGAAAGGGTGGTTCATGACTTAGTGGAGTTCATGGAAAGCAGATGAATGAAGGTTGCATAAAGAAAAATGTAAAAATGAAGCAGCAAATTGGTGTTTTTTTCAAGTTACGTGGCATCCTTTCAACTGAGTATGCTCTATTAAAATTTTAACTAACATTCACCAATTATCATTTGTTATACACTATTACGTATTTTTCTCTTTTGCTTATACAGACTGCCGTGTAGTGCCGGCTTAGAATGCCGCTACCCCTTCCTACCCACGGGTGTCGTAAGAGGCGACTAAGGGTATCGCGGCTTTTTATTGGATTTTTGGGCGATGCGGTTGGAGACCCATCACCAAAAACCTTTATTATACCGCCTTTTCCCCACTCAACTTCCAAAAGTGGCTGAGGAATTTATAATTCCTTGGCTCTGGCTACCACTTATAAATTATAGCCGTGAGTATATGTATGCATATATGTAGACTTTCCTCTGTATTTGAGACACGAAAACATTGAATAGTATATGAGTAATAAGGAAAAAACCATCACCGGACCCAAAATCCTCTACTAAATTAAATAAATCACGACACAAGCAAAGAATAAAACAGTTTTTTAAAACGCCTCTCAAAACAAAACCCCATCAATTATATCCTTAAAAAATGCAATTTTTAAGGAGTTAAAAGGCAGTTCGTCACTCCAATAATTGCCGTCAAAAAAATCAAAAAGCAATGCTTTGGTTCACTTGAAAGACAATGCACCTGCTTAATGTGTATTGGAAGGTTTATTTCGCCTTGTTATGTTCCTTTAATGATATATTGCGCATTTAATTAACATGTCCGATTGTATATGTATCCGCTTTTAGTGACAGTATTGTACGATTAAAGTTACTGTATGGGTATATTAAAAAGGGTTTTATGTAATATATGATGTCTGACTTATAAGTACCCTGAAAGGAACCACCACATCCCTTTTTGAATACAAATAGACTCTGGCTCCCCATTCTAGGGATTTATTTGAGTATGTATGTTTGATATTAAAATCGAACATTAGTATTAACGTACAAAACAGTTGGAATTGTATAATTAGTTTTAAACAAATATTTTACTTTTGGCAGAAAACTCTTGCCATAAATATTGCAAATGTTGATTTTAGTATTCCAATCAACTACTAGGGGTCCCCCTATTAGTTCAGGCACAAGTTTGCTTGTCATTCTAAAACCAAATCAGGCTATTCAAATCACTAAAAGTAACAATCTAAGTTCCGCTACTAACAGTCAAAAAAAACCGGCCACGTGCGAGTCTGATCGCGCACTAAGGGTTCCGTACTATCATATATATATAGAAAATCCCGTTTGTGTGAAAATCATGGGAGCCAAATTAGGTAAGTAATTTGATTTATGACGTTTAAAAATAGAACTACGGGCTAGATCTCATTCAAACCAATTTTCGTTAGTAGTTTGTATAGTAATACACATCATATATTTTTTTCAGTATTATAATGCCCATATTTTAGAAGTTACGGGGGGGGGAAACACATTTTACCACTTTGGAAAAGTCTCTCGCGCAAACTATTCAGTTTTGAAAAAAATGATATAAGAAACCTCAACATCATTTTCAAATACCTTTTGATAGATACCCCACACGTATAGGTTTGATGAAAAAAAAAAAATGAGTTTCAGTTCTATGTATGGGGAACCCTAAAAATTTTGGTTTTTTTTTCAGATTTTATTTTAAAATCTTAATGCGGTTTACAGAATACATCAACGCACCAATTTTCAATAATGTAGTTCTTATAGTTTCGGAATAAACTGGCTGTGACATACGGACGGACGGACGGACGGACGGACGGACAGACAGACAGACATGACGAATCTATAAGGGTCCCGTTTTTGCCATTTGGCTACGGAACCCTAAAAAAGACTGCTATACCACAAACTCAGTTTATGCTCTGAACGAAAACAGCATTTGTAGAATATTAAGTAAGAATTGGAAGACAAAAGCTTCGGATCGCACAGCAGTGAATAAATACCAGCCCATTTACAAGGGTGTAAGATATGACGTGATATAGATCACTCACTCCGTAATAAATAAATAAATAACATAAGAAAAATTACACCGTAAAGCGAATGTTACTGGAGGCGCTACGTTTAAGATGTCTTTGTATGGATATGTCTTTGCAAGAATGAAAATTTCTCTGTCTTTTTATTTTATGTTGAATTTATGAAATTTTTAAGTAACATGTCACATACATATAGTAACATAATTAATTATATAACAGTTTAAAGTTAATTGGAATAATTTGACTTCCTATTTAATTTTGCGATATTTCATAAATGAGGAATTTATACATTGATAGAAGTTTTGTTGTCCATCGAGTGGCTCTTTTTCTTACTGTTCCATCTATTTAGTTTATGTGGAAAACGTTAGGCAAAAACATCAGCACGTTATCATCATCAAAATTGTATCTTTTTATGAGATAAAAGACCAAATAATTAGAAGCCATATTAGAAAACACAATTTTACAAAAACAGTTCTCTAATTTTTCTAATGAACAAATTGCCATATAAATTTATTTGCAGTTGTTAGGGTTTGTTTAACTAAAATATTTTATATTATTTAGATAAACTTCTTGCGTTTAAAACTGGCATATTTGCATTATTAATTTAGGGCTGTGAAACAAATTCTTGTACGTACAGTAATATTATATTTTTAACCCTTCTGCTTCTATGGTTTTTATTTATTATTATAATCCTTTGTATAATCTATACATAACAAAAAACGGTTTTCTGTTTTTTGCTGTAAAATTAACTAAACCTGTATATTCTGAACGTCATATCCATATAATTCAATTGTCGCGGCGCCGAGTGTAGGGAGCGACAGGGACGAATGATTTAGAAAGCCCGCGGGACGACGCGACGCGACCCGATATTAATATTGTGACTGACGATATAGTATAAGTGTGGTATACACATTAATTTATATTGTAGTAGATTAAAATTTAGATAAATACGTACTGTATGTTTTGTATGATTTGGTATCTTTTGGTGGAGTTGTTCAAAAATTGTGTGTATAAACTACAAGAAACTCATCAGAAATAACAGTATAAATTAACTTCCTACATCTATTATATAAATCAATTTTCATGAAAAACTGTAACGGTGTATACCAAAGGTAATTAGTATTTTTTCCTTATAAATCGTATAACAAAACTCTTCTCAAACAATTTACTCTTAACCATCCATATACTACCTCCCGAAGTCCTTGCTATACGTTTGTCTGTCGCGATACACCTCAAGCTAAATTGGTTCCAAATTTCAAATTCAAATTCAGTTCCCATGTGAGCCCCGCGGCGCGGACCCTTTAACGTTTGTAATCGGTCCTTTGGTACCGCGGATTACCCGCTCTTTGATGTCCCATCATTGGACCAATTGAATTGGTAACGGCTCTCAATTGGTCCCAATGTCTAATTGGTAATCGAGTTTAATTGATTGGAATATAATTATTTGATCTGGCTGAAATGAGACTAGAACATGATTCGTTAATGAACATCAAAATAGTGCTTGAATAAAAATCAAATTGGCAGTCTCATCAGCATGTTTTTTATTCTCTTTCAAAGACTATGTAGAGTATAAAATAACTATCCAAATATTAACTTTTCGATGGTTATACAAGATGGTCAAAAAGATCACACATTATGGTGTCTATTGTAGGACTGTACGAAACCAAAGAAGCAGAATAATACCTACAATCCTAACTTATAATCTTTTTTCCTATAACATTTGCCGAAGTAGCGTAAATAACATAGATCTTTGAAATTCAAGTCGTTAACTATTATTCTGAAAATGGATCTTATTTTTTTATAAACACTTATGATGTTTAAGTGAAGTTTTTTTTTGTAATATTTTTTGTGACATCATCCAGGAATCACTTATGAAGGCTGAGATCCAGAGTGAGCTAAGGCATAGAGAGAAGTATTTGTGCTTTGATCAAAAATGCACAATAGTGTGAACACAGTATCTTATTTCAAATAGCTCAAATTTATTAAATATATACCTATATTTATCATATTACCCCTCCGGTATCAGCCAAAAAGCTTTCAAACAGCTAGACGCGGCGGCAATATTTCAACCTTTACTTAAAATCAATTATTAAAGAACTTATAAAATCGAACTCGCAAATCTATTAAATAATATTAGAAAGTGGATACTATCTTACACAATTATATTACACTTTGACCTAAGCGTTCAACATATTAATTTTGAGCCATTTTAACCTAAGGCAATGCTACACTCCAAAATCTACGATCACTATCAATAAACTCTATGGTTTATTACTTTATGAGCAACTTAAAATCTAATGCTAATATTTTACTTATAATACCTACTCGTAGCTTAGTTAAGGTTCAACATATTTATTTGTGGAACTAGTCTGTTAACAAAGTAACAACAAACTAACTAGCTAGCTACTAAGTCATTAAGTCAAAAAGCCCCATACCTCAGTCGCCTCATACGACACCCGTGGGTATAAAGGGGTAGTGACATTCTAAGCTGCCACTAAACAGCAAGTCATTAACTTTATTAGTTTTTCCGTTTTCGCTAGTATTGTGAATCGACGTAATAAGATTTTTGCATATGAAATAGATGTATGTGTGAAATACATGTATCTATATAAGTAAAGTAAAAAGTTTTCTTACAAAACGGCGATAAGCCTGCCCCACATTCCGTGATAAACTATCCACGCAAACGTGGGTTCTCTGGATACCGGGTCACAAAGATGACACGTGATGTTCAGAAGTTCCTCTGCCACCATTTCAGTTATTAGGAGCGTGATCGTTCAGTTGAATTTAATTGAGTTTAAAGCATAAAATAATATGCTCCCATTATAATCTATTACAAATTTAATACAATATAAAGAACTCAGACCGTGCCAAAATCTTTAAAAGTATACTTATAAAAATACTTATGACGTATCGACTCAAGTGAATACAGATATGGTCTCATGTATGAACATGACGTATGAAATTTAATGTGGGCATGTATCTTTGGTTACGAAACGGAAAAAAACTGCATCCCTTCTGACCCATAGATATGTATCTATATTGCCATATCGGTTATAAAATAAACAATGCAAATAAATGATGTAAAATTCATATATATTGTTGAGAATAAACTTCATTTATGTCGCTTTACCGACGAAGTGGTTTGAATAGAGCTATAAAAATTAATAACTTTTTCCAACATGTTTTCGTAACCGCAAAAACATGACATTTACTCATACTTCAATTACTTCAAGATAAATTATAGCATTGATAATGTTTCTTATTATAATCGACCCGAGAATATAATGCTATATTGTATAGTTATAAAGTTTTATTTATTTTCTGTTTATTTTTAATTAAAAGAAGATTTAACGGCAGATTGCGCTTGTATGGAGAGTTGATAGTTTATAAGGTTTCGATCAAAAACAAATTTGATTTTGAGGTTTATATGAAAAATGTAATGGCAACAGTGATAGCCCAGTGGGTAGAACACTCGGTTATCGTGCAAACGTCTAGTGTTCAAATCCTGGGTCGGGCCTACACCAATTTGTCTTTTCTAAAGACATATGTGTGGTTAATTTATCATGGTTGTTAACGGTGAGGGAAAACATCGTGAGGAAACCCACATGGCTAAGTTGTACTTAGTCATGTGACAGTGTATTCGTACAAAACGGCGATAGGCCTGCCCCCTATCACGTGAGTACACTGTCCATGCAAAACGTGGGTACTCTGAACACCAGGTGACAAAGTCACGTGATGTTCAGAAGTATTAGTACCTCTGCCAACCCCTTCGGGGATATTCGGCGTGAACGTTTATGTTATGTTTATGTTATGTTATGTTATGTTGTACCTATAAAAATAAAAAGGATTCAAACATATACGGCTATAAGTCTATAGAAGAATCCGGAGCATCAGAATAAGAATTTCCTCAGCTACTTTTGGAAGTTGAGTAGGGAATATATTGTAAAATGAAGGTTATCGGTGAAAGGTCTCACAAAAAGCCCCACTACCCTTAGTTGCCTCTTACGTACACCCACGTAAATGAATGGGGTAGTGCCATTCTAAGCCGACACTATACAGTAAACCTCATCTCTACTGGATTCACTCTGATCTCAGGCTTCTCCTACCACGCCCAAAATTCGCTGCTGTACATAAGATAAGCATCAGACACTGCCATCTGGGTCTTTTCGTAGATTGAAACAAGTTTTCAAAACAAATGAGAAAAATATGTATATGTGTTAATAGTTCGATAATTTAAACTTTCAGAAAAATACTGAAAATAATTGTAACTCTCATTTTTTAAATATGAATTGGCTCTGAAAACTCTGAGTGAAAAAGTTTTTTGCGTATAAACCGCCAAACATTAACAATAATAAAATTATTCCCGGGTGATGAAATTGTATCCTTGTTTATCACAAGGATTTGGTTTTCAAATAAAATATTTATAAGTTCCACTATAGATATAATATAGAAATGCATATGTTATCGTATGACTAGAAAAGATAGAGCAATTACATAATGAGAAACCTAACATTCAATCTACAAGTCCAAACTTTTCTAACCGTACTTTCATTATATTCTAAGATCACTTCTCACATTATATTTCCTGAAATACAAACCGGAAAACAAGACTTAAAAATTATTCCGGAGTAAAAGCTTAATTGAAAATCGTAAAATCGGGGTTTGAGTCTGTTTATTACCTCCGATACTGTCCTTATTACATTTAAAAACACAAGCATTATTTCCCAAGAGAGAGAAGAAGGTCCCAAAATATAATTTAATATTTTCCGGTCGCAAAATATTAGGTAATTAGATCAAGAGACCTGATTTTGCGTCGGAACGCGCCAAATTAATATCAATGTTCTTTTGTCTCGATAAGCAACATAGTGATGGGGTTGAGAACGTTCTCATTTTATGTATCGATAGAAGCATTTCATTGTTGTTTTTTTTATGTGTAGCAGTTGTATTTTTAATTTTGATTTATATCATTAAGTCATTGCTTTGGATACATACATTTTGAACAGTGAATACATTTGACGATTAGTTGGTAGATACTACAATACTTGCTAAATTATTAAATTTTTTGCGTATAAGATGATAAAGCGTAACATAATAGTTATTTGTTTTGTGTGTCAGATTCGATTCAGTGTAAATTCAGCTATGGTTAAAACAGAAAAACGACTTTTTTATGCCATAATAGAAATGTGAAGACTTAGCATAGTAATTCTATACTTAGCACAGTAAGTAATTTAAGTTTAAAAAAATATGTTGAGTATGAAGCAACCATCGATAAACTGCGTTAACTTATGACCCCATCCTTAAAATCCGTACACAAAATGAAGATAAATGCCGGCACAGCCAACATAGGGTGCCGGTTCGGTTCCTGGCAAGACATGACTAACGTACTATGACATACATAAAGATGGTATACTTCGTAATTTAGTCATGAATCAAGATGGGGAGTGTCAAACGAAATGTATTATAACAGTTTAAGATTAATAGTTTGTTTGCAATTGAGATACAGAGAACTGGTTGTGATTCCCTGATATTTCATAAAGTCAGAATTAATAAAAATATTTTGAGTACATACTTTTGGTTTGTTTCTACTCAGTTTTTTTCTGCTTAGTTCTACGCAGTTTTTTTCGGCTTGGTTCTACGCATGTGTTTTTTTCGGTGCAACACTGCAATTGTAGCTACTTTTTTGATAAAATGTGTATATACCTCAAATATACCCACGGCTATCAATCCCGAAACTTGGTAGCCATAACTTTGAAAAACTATTTAAAACACAACATAATAAATCTATATTGTCCAAAGTCAATTATGTGGGCTTGGTGAATAAAATCATAGTATTAAGTTAAACACCAATCTATGCATACAACATCGATAACTGCATTTCATTTGAATAAGTTGTCTTAGTGAACAATACATCTAACCCTAACCTGTTTAAAAGAACCTCTGCCTTTCGCAGGCCACAACAAAATAACTTCCAATATTTAGTAAAGTAGTTTTTCTACCAGTAACGTTAATTCCCCCAAAACAGTTTAAGAAACAAATTAACATTTCCACCGACACACTTGAAGAATCAATGAAAACCCATAAACTAACACAACTACCTCTATTGTTAAATGAAACCCCAAATTAGCTGACACTACCAAAGTGTGGCAACACTTGTGACTAGTGCTGCCCGGTACGAGCACCACACGCCAAGCCGGTGGTGTGGCGCCTCCCTAATTGCTCGATTTAAAAGTTTCGTCATCACTTCTGTAGGCTGGGTAGTAATATAAACATAGATATATGTATGAATATACGTACTGTTATGAAATGTAAGCATTTATTGAGTAATAAAGAAAAACATCTCACCGTCGATACTTTATTTCTACCATCTTGTCCCCTATCAACTTCCAAATGTGGCTGAGGAGCTTCCAGCTCTAAAACTGTATATGTATGCATGTAAAGCAAAAGCAGTTTATAAAAGTGATTCTTTGAATGTAAACTTTGCTTAAAATATTGATGAACTTTTACTTTGGATTCGAAAAGATGTATTGGAAAGAACCAGTAGAAGATTTTCTATACTTTTATTGCTTGTTATCTTATTACGACAATTTTACTCACCAGGACCACATAATTTACTTAAGACAAAATACATTTACTTCACTGCACTTTTTTAAATTAAGTTTCAGTATTTACAGCTGTAGGTATATATATGTATGTATAAAAGAGGATTAATTTAGAAATGATGATATTTTTAGCTACTTTTGAAACTTCAGTAAGGGAAAAATTAACAGATAAAGTATCACTGGTGGTAAATTCCTATTATACCCTATTATACACGCACGTCTAGCAAATATAAATTTCAATGACCAAATTTCACAATCACATACGTATATAGGGTAGTGTTATTTTAAAACAGCTCAACAAGAGCCAACTATAGAAACATATACGTAAAAACAAGAGAACAAAAGATCAAATAATAATTTTCAACATGTAATTTCAATTGACATGAATCGTCAACACGATAATTTGGTACCAAGGAATACACGGAAAGAAATGACATAAATTATATTTAAGAACATCATAAAACAGTATTAAAGGTCCCACTCTATATTTACTGTTTGTGTGTTTCCAATTATTGTGTTTATCCGCGCTTTCGATTCCTCACAATAATTATGGAACGGCCTGAGGCCAAATTATATTGATATTATTTCTCAATGGGTATTACTGATGTCATTTTTGCTGTATTAAAAAAATGCAGCAGTGAATGCGTTGTTTTTAGTTATCAATATTTAATTTGTTGTCCCGGATTTTATGAAAATTAGTCAAAGGCAATTTAAGGTTTTTGGGGCTTATAAAGTTATTGTTGGGTGATGTAGCTAGAGACGTATCACCAACCAATAATGTTTATTTTGTCATCTTTTCACCACTCAACTTCCGAAAAAGGCTGAGGAATTCTTCATTTATGAAAATGAAAAAGCCGTGAGTTTATGTAAGTGTGTTTGTGTATATCCATAGACACATGTCATTAGATACCATTGGGGTAGGCACAGATTATAGATCGCCGCTTTGTACGATCCTGGTAGACTTATCGAGCTTCGTTTACATCCATTAATCTACAAATATTAATAAATTACTTTGCTTAATTCCACTAAATACAAATCTAATGTGCAATAATCTTTACCGATAATTAAAACAACTATTGACTTTCGGATATTTTAATCGCGTGTTATTACATGGTTTTTTAAAGCCCGACGTTTCGAAAACTTTTCACTTATCATGGTAAAGGGAAGACTGAGGTGTTATTTTTCATTATACAGTACCATAAAATTATTAATAATAACTAACTTCACAACATTTAAGTTACATTTGCGTTTAATATTTACTAAGTACAAAAAGAGCTAATGTTATCTGGAGTTTTGCTAGTGTTCTTCCCTCGCTTAGTTGTGCTTATGATCGGGTTCCAAGCAGGTGGTAATTGTCAACCATCATCTCTTTTGAAGTTTGGATGTTTCTTTATTTCGGTAGATTCGCGTATCTTTCGAGGTATCAATCGATTCTCTTTTGCTAGAATTGTAGGTTTGTCAAAACGCATGTGGTGGTTTGGCTTATCGAAGGAAAGTCAATAGTTGTTTTAATTATAATGTGCAATCGTGAAAGTCTTAGAAAATACAATCTTTACCGATCCCTGCGATACAGGCTCCGCCTAGTGCAAGGATCATCAATTTACTATGAATTTGTAATTTTTGTTGTGTTGATAAACTGTTTTTTTTGTCTCCGTACATGCTCTTTTAATCTCCATGGTCGTCTTACTCTAACTTTACCTTCCACATTGGCTCTTTTAGACCTCTTTTACCAATTTACTATCATCAGCCCTCTCTATGTGCTCTAACTTAACAGTCATCTTACTTTCTTTCTCATAAACGTTCACGCCGTTTATCCCCGAAGGGGTTGGCAGAGGTACCAATACTCCTGAACTCACATGGCAAGCGCCATCTAGTTTCCAGAGAAGGTACCCACGTTTTGCTTAGACAGTGTACTCACGTGATAGGGGGCAGGCCTATCGCCGTTTTGTACGAATACACTGTCACATGACTAAGTACAACTCAGCCATGTGGGTTTCCTCACAATGTTTTTCCCTCACCGTTAGCAACCATGATTTTTTTCTCACTTTTCACAAATCACGGTATTTCTTACTCGATAACATTTCAATTTTTCTTTGGGCCCTCATATTAACTTCATTCACTCTACTTACTTGTTTCTTTTGTCATACCCAGCATTTGCTGCCATACATACTCTTTTATTCATTAGATTACAGACGCCTGTCTCTTTGTTAAAATAATATTTTTTATTTACACTTATTATAGTTTACTTATATTTGTTACTTATTATATGCTAATATTCTAAAGTCTATGTAATAATATATAATACTTTGATACTCAAACCAATAATTGCTCTTATAATCAACTTTGAATGTAATCGGAACTTTTACTTATAATAAAACTTTATTCATAATTTTAATAGAAAAGAGGTTCTAAATTTAAAATTACTTTAAAATTACAGCGTCATTTAATGAAGGCATGGCTACCTACGTAACAATAAAAATATAATATTCATAATAGTGATGTGGAACCTTTTATCGATGAATTTTCAACGATACTGTGTTTAACACAACACTTTATAAAAGATGTTATTAAAGGAAAGAAAAATTTCGACACTGGCGGGGTTCGAACCCGCGACCTTCGGGTATACGCCCCGTCGCTCTGCCAACTGAGCTACAGTGTCAGTGGGCATCCAGCGCGAAATTCCTCTATCCTTTGTTTTATTTTTTTCCACGTTCAAGTAGTGTTTGCGTTTCCTACCTCCGAATTTTTAACTAATTCGGACGGATTCTAAAAATTCGGAGGTAGGAAACGCAAACACTACTTGAACGTGTAAAAAATAAAACAAAGGATAGAGGAATTACAACTATATATATATATTAGGAGGATTAGGAAAAACAACTATTGATATAAGAATTAAAACAAGTGATTAGTTAAACTCAAACAAAAAGCCATACCCTGATTTCAACGTAACCAATAAGTCGATCATTATTATCTATGTGGTTAAGAGGTTATATATGCGACCATTAATCAATAAAACCAGTCAAAACTCAATTAAAAATGTACGAAATAAATTATCGATATCTAATTATCGATAGCTCGGTACATCGAATGGTACAGCTCACATTCTAACACCTGTACCCTGCACCCGCTTATTAAGGCCATGGCTCGTGATTGTCATTTGTTCCCGCCCATGAGCACCGCTTAGAAAATTATCCTACGAACTCATATCATTACTTTGTACTACATAGGCTGCAACGTGACTTGTTCTACCTCTTTTCTTTTTACTTTTTTTTATTGCCTCGATGTTTTTATGTGCGTTCAATTATTATCGAGTCACATCTCTATGTTGCTGTATTGTGGTCTGGTAGACATTCCTTAGGTTGTGCGACTTATTATTGTACGACTGTAGATAAACAATTTTACTTTGTATAAATAGATTTTAAATTATCTATTGAAGTAATAACATGATAAGACAAAGCAAAATTACTTATATGTGCAAAACATGTCAGAAACTTATAAATTCATTTATACGACTGTGCATGCAAACAGTGCTATCAGATGTTATATTTTTTTCAGATTTTGTGACTGTAATAATTTACAGTAGTACAGAGAGTACGTCCAATAATTTTACGTCAGTAAAATATACACATTCGAATGGTTCTCAAAGATTAGTGTACATACACTTTGTGTTTCATAATTTGCAGACCTAGCGGTGGACCTAAAAAGTTAAAAAAAACATTCATACATATACTCACGGCACAAAATCTCAAAAAGGTTTCTAATGCTTTAAAATCTGAAAATTCTACAGCCACTTTTAGAAGTTAAGTGGGGAAAAGATTGTAAAATAAATGTTTTTGGTGATGGGTCTCCAACTGCATCGCCCAAAAATCACTTAAAAAGCTCTTACCTTAGTCGCCTCTTACAATCATCCATGGGAAGAAATTCGGTAGTGCAAATCTAAAGAACTTATTCCATTTGTCTGAATGAAGACGTCTGAAAGCCACAGAATCTGAATTCAGACTAGTGGAATAACGTTCAAACTGAAATTTGTGTAGTGGAATAACAAGCGTCTGCGGCAGTCACTTCGAAGGACGTCTGAATTCAGCAACGACAAAGTGTAATGCAATAAGCTGTTAAGCTGACAGTACACAGATTAATTTAAAATAAAAAAAAAACATATAAGTTTTCGTAGTCTCACTCAACACACAAATAAAAGACACTAACGCTGTCATGTACGAGATGTAAATAAAATTATTATAACCTCTTATATGACATATTAAAGTGTCATTAGTGTTAGTACGTAATGTCATTTCAACACAGGCCACGCCCCCTGACGAAACACGCGACAATTTTAACCGTTGGACTACGTTTATATGTAATTTACTTGCGTAACGTAAAGTATGTTATTTTACTATTAGTACAGTAGTCTGGATATAAAGTTGTAAAAGTCAGAGACAATATTAGCGAGTTGTCAGTAATACATTTTTTTGCTCTCTGTTCGCTTTTAATTGTTTTTAATTACTTTGTGGCTTTTCATGAATGTGACTTGGACAATATTTTCTTATTATTCAAGTTGAAAAAAACAACAATGACTTGAAAAGCCTTTATTTCTGATATGTCACCCTCAGTATGAGATGAGATGATAATATTCTAGGCCGGAAATCCACTACATAAATGAAACAGTTTCAAAATTATACATACATGTATACATATACTCACGGCTATGAATCCCGAGAAGGGGTATCCAGAGCTAAGGAATGAGAAATTCTTCAAAAGTATATTTATAGGAAAAGCAACAGTAATAATCATAAGAAACTTTATATAGCAATCAACTGCTTTTTAGTACTGCAAACACTTTCAACCAATGGGCGAATCCAAGATCACTTAAAGCCGGTAGCAATTCAGAAGGTGTACTTACATTAGAATATACGCGTATCTACCGTGTGTCATTATGTAGTTCATGAACCGTGGATTTCAAATCGGTGTTGAGCAAGTCCGGTAATGGCTCTAGCATCTTTGTTCTTTTGTCTTGTCCAAGGTGTTGTCAATTCCATGGGGGTCATGGCGAAACCCAAATACAATGAAACCGCTTAAATAATAAAAAAGGTCGTTGGTGATTTGAATATTCATTGTTGTTGGTTTTTGACCAATAAAATGAATCTCTATGGATTAGATATGCATTTGAAATTGTACTCCCAAATGTTGTTACCAAGAATCCACATACATATATATATCACAAGAAAAAGAATGTTTCATTTTATGGTAGATGCTAATGGTATCACATTGTATTGAAATTGTCACCTGGGGAGCAGAGTGACCACGTTTTGCTAGTACAGTGTACTCTCGTGATAGAGGGCAGGCCTATCGCCGTTTTGTACAAATAAACTGTCACTTGATTGAGTACAACTTAACTACTCACGATGTTTTCCCTCACCGTTAACAACCATGATAAATTAAGCACACGTAATATGTCTTTAGAAAAGACAAATTGGTGTAGGCCCGACCCGGGATTAGAACACTAGTCGTCTGCACGATAAGCGTAGTTTTACTCACTGAGCTATCACATAATTCAATGTAATGTAATGTACAATATCAAAATTCGTATTTTCTGCATTCATCAGATTATTGTGAATGGCATTTTGACTAAATCTTCAGATGTTGCAACTAGCCGAACAATGTACCTAATACGAATACGGTGTATTGAGTAAATTGCTTTGACATTTTTGATAATGTCAACCAAATTGGGTATAGACATTCACAAGCCGCGGATGTGAATGTTATAATTTAATAACAAATTTAGATTACGTTTTTTTGCCTTTTGCCGAACTTTTCTTTGCCTGCGACCCACCCAAGCAGGGGGCGCAACCCTCCTGCACCCCCTTTATATGCAACCAAGCAAGCAAGCATGCAAAAAAGCAAGCAAATCTAGATAAAAACACATATAATTGATAATATTTTTTAAATATTAGACTAAAAAACATTTATGAGTATTAAAGTTATTTATTAAAATTATTATATTTTCGGTCATTAGTATAAACAAATATATTATTAAATACGAAGTGTATTTATTTTTAATTCGTAATATTATGAATTTCGATGATTATATTTTTCATGATCATTATGATTTAAAATGGTATGTGAAATATTTTGGACCTCCGCAATAGGAAAAAAGCGCACCCGCTATTTTTTTATCACAGTACATGTCATTTTTTTATAATTCTTCTAATTGAGCATGTACCTAACGTCTGATAATAAAAACATAAAAAATAATTGCCACACTTTATTTTTCTAGCTAACAAAGATTTATCTACCAGCAATATCGTTACTATTAATTTAAACCCAATAACTCAATTCTAGAAAACATAACTATTTAGAGAAATAACTGCAAAACTAAACGAAATCATCTTTATTGTCCAAGTGTTAACAAATACGATGTTTTGTAATTGTTATTACAGTTTTATGGTAATTCAGCCTAAAAGTGTCGGTAGTTTTACCACAATAGAAATCAACTTTACACCTTTTTAATACTTTTGATGGCATTTTAGCATTTTATTAGCAATTTCTAGACTTTAAATGTTTTCTCACCGAATCTTTAGTCGATGAAAACAAGTAGAAAGTTGCCCGTGACGAATTGATTTTCCTATCTTTCCACACACTAATCAATGGGCACAGTTTATCAATATTAAGAACAGATAACGTCATTAGCTGTATTGAAAAATATCTTTTGAAATTTGGACAAAGATTTATTGTCAAAAGCGAAACAAAATGTTTGACATCAGGTCTGGACTAAGGGATTCCGCATAAGAATAAAAATATTAATAAACATTATATCATGTTTTTATTTTATTTTCTGCTACATACATACATATACTCACGGCTATATATCCCTAGAGGGAGTAGCCAGAGCGAAGAAATGGGAAATTTTGCTACTTTTGGAAGTGAAGTTAAGCTATTATAGAATTTATTTCACTGACTTTTAGCGACGCTTCCTTTTAGCAGTTATTGCGCTGACTTTCTTCTCGGGGGCAGGGCAAAACACATTAAATTTAGTTTTATTAAACATAACTTTATAATATAAAATGAAAATTACAAACACTGACATAAAAGATCCGACAATAATGCGTAAAAATACATACATAATGTTATTCTCTCTTCTATACATAATTTATAATTGTCTTGTAAATATTACCAAATGTTAAATAGCAAATTTGATCTTAAAGTAATTATTAAGATATATTAATTCAACTTATATCAATAACATAAAAAAATATAGCGTATAAAATAAACTAACCTAATTTGCGGAGAGGCCCTTAGTATTTATCTATAATTCGTATGTGAATTAATTACAATAAGCGTTTCACAAAGTTTGAGGGAAGGCACGCCAAGTGGCGATCAATAGTCCGTGCCTACCCTAATAAAGTTAATAAGTAACTTACATACATACATATACTCACGGCTATAAATCCCTAGAAGGGGTAGCCAGAGCTAAGGAGTTAGAAGTTCCTCAACCACATTTGGAAATATGAGTGGGGAAAGGATGGTACAGTAAAGGTTGTTGGTGATGGGTCTCCAGCCGCATCACCCAAAAATCCCTTAAAAGCCCCAATACCGTTAGTCGCCTCTTACGTACACCCATCGGTAGAAACGGGGTAGTGCTATTCTAAGCCGACACTACACGGCAAGTAATAAGTAAGTAATTTTAAAAAACTTAATACGGCGCTGTGTTATAAAGACATAAAAGGTGACTTCGTCAACCACGCTCTACTAACTTGCTATCACATAGAAATGCCGTTTTGTATTGACTAGTAGCTCTACCTCTTGATGACCGTATATAAATCGCCTTGGACGAGTTTCTCTCGATTGAAAATTATTTGAATGCATATCAGCCTAATCAAATGTTTTATGTGGAGTGAGAATATTCTGGTTAGTCGTATGTTAAAGGTTAACTGTAATGTTATTTTATTAAACATTATGACATACATAAATATTCTCAGAGCTTTAAGTTTAAAAAGTATAAAAACAAACTCCTGACACATTCTCATAGACATTAGTTAAGTGGGAAAAATAAAGGGGATGTGATCGCTCAAACAATTAATTAAAAAAATACCACATCCCTATGTAGGAAACTTTTATATAATGCATTATTTTAGCACTTACCTAAATCCCGTGGAATTACAAACTTCACATCGTTAGAACAAGAGCAGAGTGACGTAATAAGTACGTATAGGCTGCACTGCCCAAGGGCATAGAATTGGAATACATTGAAGCTATCTTTTTAAATCTAACAATAGTATAAATCCCCAACAAAACTACTTCCAACAAAAATTACACTTCAACAAAGCGATATTTTAGCGCTTACCTAAATCACATAGAAATACTATCTTAACCACATCGGAATTCGGAACTATGAAATTCAGTGACGTAATAAGTAAATGCATGCTACGCCGCCCAAGGTATACAATTCTTACATACATATATTCATATACTCACGGCTATAAATCCATAAAAGGGTTAGCCAGAGCTTTAGGAAAGGAAGGAAAAGATTTTAAAATAAAGGTTCCTGTTGATGAGTCTCCAACCGCATCGCCCACAAATCACTTAAAAAGCCCCAATACCTTTTGCCTCCTACGAACACCCACGGGCAGTGAAAGGGTAGTGCTATTCTAAGCCGACCATTCATCTCATCTTCCTTTTTTTAATTTATTAATACAAAATATACAGTGATATTTGTACATAACATAATGCAATTGATAATAAAAATATATATTATAACTTACAACGAAAATCACACTTCGAAATCTTACCTAAATCACTTGGAAATACTAAGTTAACCTGATCGGAACAAGTGCAGAGTGACGTAATAAGTACGTAGAGGCTGCACTGCCCTCGGTTATATAATTGGAATACAATTAAACTATCTTTTTAGAATCTAACAACAATTGTAAAATAAGTGTTTTTGTTGATGGGTCTCACACTGCATCGCCCAAAAATCACTAACTTAAGTGTATTAATACAATATATACAAAAAGTATACGCTTCGAAATCTTACCTAAATCACATGGAAATACTAAGTTAACCTGATCGGCACCCTGATTATGTATCTTTAGCGACCGCGATTGGGTTGCAAGTTGCAATATTGTCGCTGTCAAAAGTGTCAAATCGCATACAAATTTATGACATTGACAACGACAATCGTGCAACTTGCGACACAATCGACAGTCGCAAAAGATACATAATCAGGGGGCCGAACAAGTGTAGAGTGACGTAATAAGTACGTGGAGGCTGCACTGCCGCCGCGGGGATCGCGCACGCGCTCTTGATTGATGCATTTATAATTATCCTTTACGCTTTTTGCGCGGGAAAATATCATTTGCATGCTTGTTGCATTTAATGTGAGGTGGTGTGAAATATTTGCTTCAATTATCGACTTTGAGAATCCAATTTTGAAGGATTATTTCGGTTTTGGTGGCATTTTACGGTTATTTATAGTGGGGTTCGTTACAACTTCTAGGTTGAGTTGAATTTGGTGAATGAAGTAATTTTAAAAGTATTAATTCAATGTAAAGACAAAGTTAATATCCATACTATCAATTTTGTGCTTTTAATGCCTTTCAAAAGATAATAATTCGTGATAATAAGTTAATAAATTTATTCTTCCTTATAATTCATCACTCAATTATATGTAGTAAACCTGTGTTATCTATTTTATCAACTTGAATCAATAATTCTTTCCTCATCTAATCCTACTGATCCGCTCTGAATTCCAAAAAGATTGTCCAAAGCTTCAAAATTGGAGATTCTTTAGTCACTTTTGGATATTGATGGGGGACATGATTGTTCGGTAACGGGGTTCTAACTTTTAGTTGCCTCGAACGACACCCGGAAACAATGGGTTAGAGCTGTTCTACGCCTTATTTTCAAGAAAATTTATAATACGGTAAAGGAAAACATCGTGAGGAAACCCACATGGCTGAGTTGTACTTAGTCATGTGACACTGTATTCGTACAAAACGGCGATAGGCCTGCCCCCTATCACGTGAGTACACTGTCCATGCAAAACGTGGGTACTCTGAACACCAGGTGACAAAGTCACGTGATGTTCAGAGTACCTCTGTATGAATGTCTCTGTGTATTAGTACCTCTGCCAAACCCCTCGGGAATATTCGGCGTGAACGTTTATGTTATGTTAACATTTATAAAAATATAGGAAAGTTTTTATTTTCAAATGTAAATAATAAAAAACCACTTATTCTACATACATAAGAACCGCTTTTCATAATAGTTTTCATTCCTCATCAAATTGTGAATATCTAGCTAGGCATACGTTGATGACAATAGCTCACAAAACGGAGGGTGCAAAATCTGTTGGTTTATTCATAGTGATAGTGGGAGGTGTTGAACTGTGTTTACTGCCAACTGCCACAGGCTGCTTTGGCTATTGCACTGAAGCCGTTATTTGTGTTTTTGGATGCAGTTTTTATTTTAACATTCCGTTTTTCATACGGCAGCGGGGAATTTAATATTTGTTTTTTTTTTGACGCTAAAATTTTTTTATAAAGAAAGAAAGCAAATTCAAAGGAAAACCAAATTAAATTGCTCTTGCTATTTTTATATAACAAGTAAGTTAATGTTAAATTGTAAGTTAAACCAAAGATGTTATATCATTTCGCCGTCACACTAATTTATTTTCCATTTATCAATTTCATAATATGATTTTACAAGGAATACATTGGATTACAACAAACTAACGCTATGTTCTCAAGCTTTTAACAACTCATTAAATCGTCGCCATAAAATAAATGTAACTAATCCTTGTCTCTATAAAAATCTTTAAGTGTCTTATAATCATAATTATCTGACACTCATTCTACACCAAAACAACGCACTTATATCTGTCCATAGAACTCATCAAAGTGTATTGTAAGATGCATAAAGTTTGACAGAACCTACAAACAACATCTTTTTACCACTCTAAAACAATGATTCACAGTTTCTTTCAAAGCAGCGCGTATCGATAGGGCATCGTTTTTTACAGGCGGTAAAAATGTTACGTTTGATCACAGTGATTTGACAACATCGGCTTGTTTGACACCGGTCAGTATCTGTGTTTCCATTAACGTCACGGAAAAAAGTTCACAACAATAGTAGAATGGTTTATACATGAGGGTGTCTGCTACTAATGGAGGGAGTGTAAAACGCTGCTGGACTTTCGTCGAGATGTCAATCATGAAAAATGTATTATCATTGGTGGTACACTGACCAATAATAAATATTTTCTAATAATAAATTGTCCTTACCGACAAATTGCCGAAAGTAATGGTAGTGAAGCTAACTAGGCAGATAGATGAGAGCAATCGTTATATGACGAATAAAATGACAGATTGTATTGTAATATTTTTTGCAAAGAGTTAGTAATTAACTAACTGAATTTGTATATACATATTTTTTTTATTTTATTAAGTACTTGTTCGTTAAAAGCCATATGAATAATTCAAATCCCTACCCCATATTACAAATTTCAAAGGTCCTAAATTTGTACCCTAACGAACTCTCAAATGGGAGCCGACTCGTGTCAACGCCAATCAGATTCGACTTATCAAGCAGATCACGAGATCTTAATGGTGACTATGAAGTGAGTGTGTCAGGGAGTGGATTTTGACATGTGATAGGTGTTACACAATAGCGGGTGTTAAAAGGTGTCCAAGGCTAATTGAGAAACAAAACTGAAATGTGAATGCCGTCACTTATGATTTTCAATCTGAGATAAAATCTATTTTGATTGCAAGTAAATTGTAGATTGTATAAAGTAGCTGTATTGAAGTGAGACACGTAAAAGGTAGCGGCGTGTTTTTTTTATAAAAGCTTTCGACCATTTTTGGGTTTAGTTCATGAAATTTCCAAGAAAACGGTCGATACAAAAATATAAAACAAATATCATTTAGGTATCCTGTTAATGAAACTCAATCATCGTCCACAGCAAGTATGTCATGTGAGCAGTAAGATACTTTCAGATTACGAAGAAATAATTTTTCGAAACAAACTTAACATACAGTTAAAGAATAACCGAGTATATAATAAGTATAAAAAAAGATAACCGAGGGTGAAAATTAAAATCCTATTATATTTTAAGTTAGTTGGAGAAAAAACTCTAACACCTTTTCACTTTTAATTCAAAAGGGATTACAGGGTCTCAGTATCATCGTCGTAAGACTTACAAACCGAAATCTATTGAAAATCAGAAGCTCAATTACAAAGGACTTATACTATAGCGATTCCTCATTTCAATCCCTAATCTATGGCTCCGTGGCTACCAATACAATGATAGTTCATTTTCATCAAATCCATATTTCATGACACCGACTACTCTAAGGGCCCTTGAATGATTTTGTACTTTTTCGAGAATAAATCTTCGATTGTCCCATTTAATTAAGGGAGGGCTTCTAAATGACATTGCGACGGATCTTAGTGAAATGATAGTTATGATAATCTTTGTAAAAGCTACTGCTTTGATGTTTCTGCTTTTGATTCGGTGTTTCATTAATATGGAAACATCTTTTTAAATTCTTGTCATATTTTATTCATTCATATATGTATAAAACTACACATTATTTAATACCCAATATGTACGATATTACAAAGATTTATAGTAGAAAAAGAAAAAGTCATATTGTTTATAAGCTGATTTTATATACAGAAAACGAATATTATTACTCTCAACGATTTCAGACATACAGCAATTAAAAGGGCATCCTAAAAGGAGCACATCCTTTTATTAACAATCAGGCATGTTTATAAAAAGTGCAATACATAATATTATTAAATATGTAAAGTCTGTTCATTTTAATAAGAAACACACTTTGTTTTTCTATGCCCTATACTATTATACCCTTTTACTATTTAAAGTATAAAACTCTTTGCATTTCAGTTTTATTCTCACAAACTAGTAGCTAAACAACTTACAGAACATACAACAAATAAGTAACTTACAAACGTGCACAATATTTTTTTATTTAATAAAATTAATTTTTTACTAAATATCTTTACAAAAAGTCTGCCTCCACACTGTAGCGCTGGCGGCACCACAAACGACGATGACTGGCCAATCCTCGCGGACATTGACGATGATGTATGCTCGCCCGCATCCGTAATGAGAGGCTCTACTGTCAGGAAGACTTTATGTACAGCCTTCACATACCACCTACTATATCAGTGTGTCATGTGTGATGGGCTTTCGAGTTAACGACTTTACTTTGCTGTGGGGTTTTAGTTGATTGGGGCAAGTGACCGTTTTTGGCTGTTAAGTGGATTTTAACAGTGATTAGGTTTGATTAGTTTTTTTGATTAAATATTTAGATGTAGAATAAATATCCCCAAAATGAAATGTGTTACAAATTTCATCTCTTTCATCTACAAATATATTTGGCTTGAATCCCTAGATAGAGCTTAACTTTGTGAACATAAATATATATCACCCCATTTTACGAGATAATCATTAATATTCGTCATATTTTCTTCTCCTCAGCGACCCTCGAACCCGCGCCTCCAGAAGAATCCAGAAGCTACTTCGCCTTCTTCGTTACCCAGTCACAAAATGAGTTTCGATCGCCAGTAAAACAAATGCTTCTAAAAACAACTAACAAATGTAAATGAAAGCTATACTATAGATATTATAATATGCATTCGAGGACTATACACACGTAAAATACATACATATAATTATTTTAAAGAACTTAACTTTAAAAGGGTACTATTTTGTATCTTCTTAGGTACAGAAATATTAAATGTAATATACCTGTTTTTTTAAAAGTCAAAGATTTTTGTTCATTCATCTTTATCACTTGCATAGGTGGAAATGATTACATATTACAGACTAAATAATCATTGTTTATTTTCCATATTCCACAATCTAACACAAAATTCTACAATTAATAATAATAAATAGTTTCTTTTATTGAGTTTAAATGAAAAACGCACCGTCCTTTCTAAAAAAGGGAATCGTAAAAAATGCGAGCTCCCTTTCTGGTAGCGACACAATAGGGAAGCCACACCGAAAGGGCTTCTTCACATAAAAATCATATCGATAAAAAAGATGAGAACAGTCACATATCTAACAGTCATCACTCATCGACTCATTGTGGTGTAGATGTCACATCACTTGCCGATATGGGAATTTAAATGAATATCTATTAAGGGTGACAAAATACTAAGCATTTGGTGGTTCCGTAAGTTACTAGTATTTACTCTTACTTTGTTCATACATATACTCACGGCTATAAATCCCTTGAAGGGGTAGCCAGAGCTAAGGAATCAGAAATTCCTCAGCCACTTTGGGAAGTTGCGTGGGGAAAAGATGGTAAAATAAAGGTTGTTGGTGATGGGTCTCTAGCCGCATCGCCCAAAAATCCCTTAAAAGCCCCAATACCGTTAGTCGCCTCTTACGTACACCCACCGGCAGAAATGGGGTGGTGCTATTCTAAACCGACACTACACAGTTGCTTTGTTCAGTAGTGTTGATTTTGTCGGTTTAAAATAGCATTAGCCTGTTTCTTTCCACGAGTGTTGTAAAGAGCGACTTAGGATTTTGGAGCTCTTTAGGTAATTGTTGGGCGGTGTCTGACTGGAGACTTATCACTAACTAACCTGTTTGTATTCAAATCATTCTCACTTTTCCCATCTTCCAAAAATATTTGAAGAATTTTCAATTGTGAAGCTCTGACTACTCCATTTGTGGAATATATAGCAGAGAGTATTTATGATTGTTTGTCAACTTATTAAAGACAGTTTTATTATTAAACTTTACAAGTCATAGCTAAAACATTTAACAAACATATGTATACTATCTATATTCGTTGACATAGGGGTAGGCAGACGCTATCAATGGCCACTTGTTTCGATCACTCGAGCTTCGTCTAAATTCAACAATCTTTGCATATTTGTCTATAATATATATATATATATATATATATATATATATCTATAATAAAAATGAATTAGCCGTGTGGTGTGTCGGCACTACCCCGTTTCTACCAATGGGTGTACGTATGAGGCGATTAACGATATTGGGACTTTTAAGTGATTTTTGGGCGATGCGGTTGGAGACCCATCCCCGAAAACCTTTACTTGACCATCTTTCCCCCACTCGATTTTCCAAAAGTGGCTGAGGAATTTCTAATTCCTTTGCTCTGGCTACCCCTTATAAGGATTTATAGCCGTGAGTATATGTATGTCTATATCTATAAATCAATACGTAAAGAAAAAAATTCAGAGAAATTGCTCAGAAGAAGGAGTATTTTAGAGTAGGAACGGAGAGGATATTTTGACATTGAAGAATTGACAATAAAAACCAAATGAAATACATCTTAATAAAAAATAAAACAGTTAATAACTACGCGAATAATATAATAAAACTCATCTTACCTTATCGAATATATGAACAACCTTACGTTACTCAACCTGAGGCTTACTTAAATAAACATTTCTAAAGGATCACTAAAAACGCGAAGAAATATGCCTAGTATTAGAATTTGAAACATCATCGGCGGATATATTTCATCTTGTCATAACACGGTGCGTTCAAAGCGAGGATCAAGCCTTGATAAATTGCGCTTCAAATTCGGTATAATGTCTTTTTCAGAACGGATCACTTGTGTAGTGAAAATGATGACGTCAGCGCACTGGGATTCATGGGTGTGAGTGAGGATCTCATTTGTGCTGCTTAAGATAAATTGGGAGAGGTTAGGTTTTTGATTTGTTTAAGATATTTTTTTGAGTAAGTTTGTGTTTTTTTATTAATTAATCTTTTGAATCTTTGTTTGTTTGCTACAATTTTATCAAAATTAATCATCTTTGACTCATACTTGAATCACTTTGGCGGGATATTTCTTGGTAAGCTTCTGAATAAAGTTTTGTGTTGGAGGAACGTGATTTAATATCAAAACCATTTCAACAAAATATAGCCGTATTTTTTATTTTATTTTGTTATATACTTCTTCTACTAACACTGTTATTACATTTTAATTATGTAATATATATTTAATTTAATTGTTAGGACTGACACATCTCCAAATCTGTGTCCAGAAAATGATAGAAACTAATAATATAACAATTTGCTTAATTAATGATACAGATATTTATTTATTTTAGGTGTGTAGTGCCGGCTTAGAATAGCACTACCCTTTTTCTTCCGGTGGGTGTACGTAAGAGGCGACCGACTAATGGTATTGGGGCTTTTAAGGGATTTTTGGGCGATGCGGTTGGAGACCCATCACCAACAACCTTTTCCTTCACCATCTTTTCCCCACGCATCTTCCAAAAGTGGCTGAGGATTTTTTAATTCCTCTAGTTCTGGCTACCCCTTCTAGGGATTTATAGCCATGAGTATATGTATGTATGTGTATTTATTTTCTTAATTTTAACATGTGCACATATATGCACGGTTATAAATCCCTAGAAGGGGTAGCTAAAACTTTATAATCAGAAATTCTTCAACCTCTTTTGGAAGTCGTGTCGGGTTATGATTGTAAAACATGGGTTGTTGTTGATAGGTCTCCAATCAAATCCCCCAAAAATAACTTAAAAAGCCCCAATGCCCTTAGCCACCTCTTAGAAACACCCACGGGAATAAATAGGGTAGTGCTACTCTTAACCGATACTTCACAGCTTAAAGTTAAAAATACAATTCACAATAAGTTAAGGACTATGATATTCTAAACCGAGGTAAACCCTCTCAAATTTAGGTGCGATTGAGTTTATATGTAAATAGAATTTGTTTGGTTCTGTGACATTCATAAAATCTACATAACATTCCAGGCGTAGTTTTACCTCCGTTCTAAAACATTTTCCGTTCTGTCTGTTCTGTATTATATGTGGTACTAGCAGCCCCGGAAAAACTGGCCCTAAGTGGCATTTTTGGTGGTCGAAAGAATACTCTTTAATAAATTTGTACTCTTTATTATTTATTACTAATAACTTTTTCTTTAGTGTGACATCAAATTAAATATAACAACAAAAATTAACAATGCTCCCGATATTCAAGGCATTTTTTTAATTTTTTCTCATCGTTTTTTTTTTCTCTTTTATCTTACTACAGCTTTACACGGCGTGCTTTCTTTTCCGCGAAAGAATCTATTAGCTCATCAAAGTCCGTCTCAAAGGCAGTTTTATTTTCAATAGCTAGAATTGTGAGGCCAGATAAACGTTCTTGGCTCATTGTTGAACGCATATAGTTTTTAATTATTTTCAGTTTGCTGAAACTTCGCTCACAGCTGGCAGATGTCGTCGGTAATGTGCAGTATATCCTCAAAGCTATACTAACTTTAAACGCTTCTTGCAAGTCATTCTTACACAGATGTTGTAACAGGTCGAATGCACTTGATTTTTCATCAATTTCCGTTACTAGGTCTTTGAATATAGAAAGTTCCTGGCAAAAATCAACTGCATTCAAGTCTTTTGAATATTTTCGAGCTAGATCGGCTCCATGTTTCTGCAGATCATCAGTCGACATATTTTAAAATGCGTGACCACTGAGGAAGGCGAAATTTTCATCTAGGCTCTTTGTTGTTTCATTTTACTAATTACTCGGACACGCAATCTAAAATTAACTAAACAACGATCGTCCCTTGGCGTAAAGGGTTATTCGGCTCGGTTCTTGTAGCCTCTAGTGCTACATGTGACATACGGGGGAATCCCCGGCAGTGATACGTACGTTTTCAGTATTGCCAATTAGGCTATAACTATACAGAATGTACTAAACTGATTCTGGCGCCCTCTGAAACTGCCGCCCGGGGCAGGTGCCCCGGTTTGCCCCCCCCCTAGATCCGGGGCTGGGTACTAGTGTACCCGCGAAAATATAAATATCAACTTCAAACCCTTCTTTCAACCCCTTGTGGTTTATTTTCTTGAAATACCATTCTTAATGGTCATTTATATTTTAATAATAGAAGATTAAATTAGATAGATTTGAAGTTTTTCTTATGTAAAATTCAAGTTATTATTACAGTAAATTCGGCTGTGCGTTGGTTCTAAGTCAGCCAGGCCGTTTTGCCTTTAATATAATATGGATTACATTTTAGTAGTGCCGGCTTCCGAGTAGTGCTGTATTAGAATATCACTACCCCTTTCTACCCAAGGGTGTCGTAAGAGGCGACTAAGGGTATGGGGGCTACTTCAAGTGGTTTTTGGGTGATTTGGTTGTTGGGTTGTTGGGTGAATTGTCCCCTATCAACTTCCAAATGTGTCTGAGGAGTTTCTAGCTCTACAGCTCTGGCTATCCCATTTTCGGATTTATGGGCGTGAGTATATGTATACAGGGTGGCTCATTCAAATCGGTCAGTATGGGAAAGTCTGAAACTATAAGACATACGAAGATTTGTTCTTAGGAACCATGTCACCGATTTTGATAAAAAGAAAAACTGCATTCATACATTTGAAAAAAAGCTGTACCCAGCTCGGGAATCGAACCCGGTTGTTTTGAAAAAATAAACTTACACTTTTTCTATTTTGATATCGATTGTGTAGGTCTTAAGCTGTAAATGTCTCCATAAAACATGATGTCTAAAATGAATAAAAGGCATTGTTTTGACATACTTTAATTTCTCAAAGTAGGTGTTCGAAGTGACCACCGTTACAATAATCAAGAAGTTCAGGCATGTAAAATTGTCTCTATGACTGTTTGTACCTCTCAACTTATTAATAATAAGTTATTACATACATGCACCGTATCATGTGATTTGCATTAAGTTGAGTTGAGTAAATTTTAACGCAAATTCACCACATGAAGATACAAAATGCAATAGTAATATCGTTACCTAAACGTGTAGAAAACTGTATTGAAAAAAATGGTGGTCACTTCGAACACCTACTTTAAGAAATTAAAGTATGTCAAAACAATGCATTTTATTCATTTTAGACATCATGTTTTATGGAGACATTTACAGCTTAAGACCTAGACAATCGATATCAAAATAGAAAAAGTGTAAGTTTATTTTTTCAAAACAACCGGGTTCGATTCCCGAGCTGGGTACAGCTTTTTTTTCAAATGTATGAATGCAGTTTTTCTTTTTATCAAAATCGGTGACATGGTTCCTAAGAACAAATCTTCGTATGTCTTATAGTTTCAGACTTTCCCATACTGACCGATTTGAATGAGCCACCCTGTATATGTATTCAAAGATAAAACTTATTTCTGATAACGCCCATCCTAACCAACAAAAACGGATTTTCTCATCTAATTACAACTGTCTCATACTCGTATGTCATCCAGGATTAATGATAGAAGGTAGTCAAAAACTAATGACATCAAAAGCTAATGACGTGAAACGATGTTATTAAACTAACTTTATTTATTCGTTTGGGTGGGCTCGACGGTCAAATATGAATATTTTATTAATGTTCTATATGTCGTTAGGATCTGATGTTGAAATATAAATGTTTTCAACATGATGAGTATTTAAAATCGTCTCTTAAAATTGAGTCAGATTTAATAGTGTGATTAATTACATAGTCGCTATTGGCCGCCACTACGCTGTATAAATCGTTGCAGTAATGTACCGTTTTTATGATACAATAGGCTATTTGACTGTAATAAAAATATACATTGCTTTTATTTCATTAGTATTAATATTTCTTTTTTGGAGCAATATGTAATAATGCGGGATAAAAATATTGCATTTTTTCACTAAAATTCGTCTTCTAAAATAAGAATTTTTGATGCAACTGTCACGTGACTAAAACCGACCGTGATTGGCTATTTCTATAATAACGTAGATTGCGCATAAACAGACTGTGTATCGCTTCGCTCATTGGGGTTTAATGCGGAATTGACGTCACTTGTGCTACAGCCGCTATATTACTTAAAGTCGCGTTTTCGCGGCACATTTGAATATTGCATTTTTATTCCAATTTTTTATAAAATAGGTCAAATGAAGACAGAAAAATATTTTTAGGGCTCCTTATAAACCAATTAACACCGTAAGATAGTTTTCAAAACTTGGTACAATACAAATATTTAGTTATCTTGTTTCTATATATAGTATTTAACTGCGTTAATACTGTAACGTTTATGGGTTGACAGATAAGAGTGGCGTTTTAATTGTGCAACTTTGATTCGATTATATTTCTACAGAGTTGTATTATTAGTATGTACCATAATTTTTTCGTTGTTTCATAAATCTTTAACTGAGATTTATTGTCAAATTATTTATTTATTGTTGTTGGCTGTGTAGTGTCGGCTTAGAATAACACTACCCCATTTCTGCCGGTGGGTGTACGTAAGAGGCGACTAACGGTGTTAGGGCTTTTAAGGGATTTTCGGGCGATGCGGTTGAAGACCCATCACCAACAACCTTTATTTTGCCATCTTTTCCCCTCTTAACTTTCCAAAAGTGGCTGAGGAACTTCTAGTTTCTTCACTCTGGCTCCCCCTGCTTGGGATTTATAGCTGTGAGTATATGTATGTATGTATGTTATTTATTGTGAGAGATGTCATTTAAAAATCCTTTATGATTTATGTAAGTGAAGTCACTCATTGCATTTTTCTTCTGTATCTACCAATAGCTTAAAAATGTCATACGACTATTTCCAAAACAGTTGTGAAGTAAATACAGTATTAATTATTTTTAAGAAACTTGTTGTAGTAAATTAGCTAGCCAAACAAAAAAGAAAATCATAAGAAAATTCACTTTTATTTTTTTCAGTAGTGACGGTTTCTTAGATGTGTCTTATATCACTGGTTTATTAGAATGTCTTTTTATTTTTATTTAAATTTTAAAATTTGTCAGTCAGAATGTTCCAAATTCTGTTCTGTATTGTAATGTTTAAGCGGTATCCTGTTATTGGCTAAGAAATTTTGTAGTACTTTATATAACTTTGTTTTTTTTTAATTTTAAAATGTGCTGTTGGATATCTTAATGACATAAAATAAAAGATGTTGGTAGTTATAGTTGGCAAAGCGACTCATCAAATAGTTTAAGTAGCTAATAGGCTATTAATAATTTTTATACAATATTCTATGAGTATAATTTTATCATAATTATTGTTAATGCACGTTAAACATTGAGTAAAAATTCGAGACATTTTATAAAATAAATGCGGCAGATCATTGCAATCAAAAATCGTACAGCGCTCTCCGTGTTCAATATAATGACGCGTTCAGGATTCTGTTGGGGCTGCCCCGTTTCTGCAGTGCCTCGGGTATGTTTGCGGAAGCCCGCGTAGACTGTTTCTACGCGACGATGCGGAAACGCTGCTGCTCGCTGCTCTGTAGGGTGCGGGCCAGCTCCAACAGCATCCTCAGCATGATAGGGGGTCGGCTAGACTCAATGTACATATCACACTGCGTTAGTCTCCAGGCTCCCAAACGTGTACATTTATTTTAGGAAATTGTACATATTATTTATACGCTGTACATAAATCTATTATCTATATTATCTTTAATTGTGTCCATATTGTATATGACTACTAACATTAGGTTAAGATTTCCCACTGTTACTAACACTTGAGTCATTGTTACTTGTAAATAAAGTAAATAATAATAATAATATTATTTTGAATTTTATTTTGAATGAATTGGTTAATTCCAACCAGCCTCGCGACCAACTTGAGGCGGTTGGATTTCTGTGGCGTGTCGGTTCCAGCACAGATGCAGAAAGCGGTGCTGCTCGATACGGCTCGGATCGTCCGTCGGTTCTTGAACCTGACTCCCTGACCCCGACCGACTGTGCTCTTGTCGGGGAGTACCGCCTCTCCCATTTAAAATTTTAATTTTCTGTTTCGGCCATGGGAGAGGCGAGGAACTAAAGGTATTCCGAATAATAATAATAATTGCGGGTCAATTTCAACAAATAAATCCTTTCCTACAGCTCCATTCTCAATAATATATATTTAATTTAGTCCAGTGATTTTATTTCTATTTCGTAATGAAAAGCTTGACGTAACGTTTCTTATGAGGTGTCATCGGTTCGGTAGGGTTGGCGCAGCAGGTGCGGCCATCGATCAAAGTCGCGACAGCCCTGCCTCGTTGACGTATTAGATATTGCGAGTGTGCGAACTGGCGGATTGGCGGGTTAAACGGTTTGCTAGGGTTACATGTCGGTGTTCTGTTACACGATTGTTATAACGTACTTTTTAATTTTATGTGGATATGTAAATCAAAAATAATTTACTGAGTAAAATAAGCACATAAACGTATCAAGAGTTAAAGAAAGATTGTTGGCTTTGAATAACCCTAACCCGTTGTGTCCTGAATGCATAGTACAAGTTTCCCCATTCACCTTCTACAAGTGGCGGATGAATCTAAAATTCTGTAGTTTTGGCTACCCTTTCTTGGTATTTTTAAGCCTTGAGTTAAGACAGTGAGCTGTTAGGATTTAAACCGCCAATGATAATTAGGTAATAATAATTTAATTTTGATGCGCAATAAAAACGTTTTACTTTTACAGGAGCCTTGTGCAATCAAATTCATCACATATCTTACTCGTACGCTCCATGTAACCCCATCAGTCTCTCACTTTGACAATTTACATCGCAAATAGATGTGAGTTGTCAAGTTAAGGGTCTATCAAAATTTGAAATGGGCCGCGTCTAAGTGGATTTTTAGAGGGCAACCCTGCCTCTGTGTAACTGTTCACAAAATTGATGCTGTCAAATAAGACTTATCCAATTTGCGGCTTATTAATCGAACCTCTGAGGGCGTCAATTGCTTCTAAAGTGGGTTTTTGAAATGTTTCTCACTCGATGCTCTGTTGATGTATTGAAATTGTGTCTTTTTTTCAAGTGATTTGTTGATAATTTGAAGGAGTGACGCAAGGTTTTGGTCGTGTAATAGTTTTGATGTTATTTCTGAGTGCGGTCTTTTAACGAGCATTTCACGGCTCTTATTATCTGTTTTGACACCTAAAATACTTGACTATACTTTTTCATTCTTGTTTATATATTTTTTGTTATTAGATATATGGATGAGTACATTTTTTATCGGTTTAAGATGGCGTTGTGATTGGAATAATAGGATATGAAACATAGTCCGACAAAAAACCCCTTCACCGTAACAAAAATAGTTTGCCGCGTAGTGCCGGTTTTGAATGTCACTACCCCTTTCTACCAATGGGTGTTGTAAGAGGCGACTAAGAGTATGGGGCTTTTTAAAGTGGTTTTTGGGCGATGTGGTTACTTACGACTGGACTTCTAGAGACCCATAAACAAAAAGACATTTATTTTACAAACTTTTCCCACTTAACTTCCAAAAGTAGCTGAAGAGTTTTCTGATTCTGATGCTTTGGTTACCCCGTTTTGGGATTTATAGCCGTGAGTATATGTATGTATACATAACGAAATTGTGTATTAAAAAAAATTAAGTAACAGAGAGATTATCTTACTTAAAAAAAACTGATGATTCAATACTTATATCATTTCATTCAAAAGAAAGTCTTTTTTCGAGCTGTGTGAATTTTTTACACCATATAATTACAAAATATGAAGAGAATACAAAACGTGACCAACTAAGTCAACACTTGTTCCTGTTCCCGCCATATTCTTTCGAAACCAATTTTCTTCCAAGGACAATAATTACAAGCAATCACCAGGAACAAAGTCACAGCCGAATCGATTCGGAACTGTCATCGAATCGAATTAGGCATCGATGAAATCGATTACAGCAGGCGACAGATGTCCGCAGACGTGACGAATTTCCGACATTTTTATTTAAATTTTACCATAAGTGACACTAAAAACTCACACGGTTATGAGCCCTATTATTAAGATAGTTAGGGTGTGTATAGCGTACTGGATTTTCGTTGTTTTTAAGGCAGGGGTTTTGTTGGTAATAAGCCGGTGACCGCAAATCGTTGTCCCTCGATCAGCCGCTGCCAGAAAATTACGTATCAGATTTTGGTTTTTTGGAATATCATTGTTGTAGTATACTCCAAACCAGAACAATAAACATATTTCATACTCACGGCTATAAATCCCTAGAAGGGGTAGCTAGAGCTAAGGAATTGGAAATTCCTCAGCCACTTTTGGAAGTTGTGTGGGGAAAAGATGGTAAAATAAAGGTTGTTGGTGATGGGTCTCCAACCGCATCGCCCAAAATCCCTTAAAAGCCCCAATACCGTTAGTCGCCTCTTACGTACACCCACCGGAAGAAATGGGGTAGTGCTATTCTAAGCCGACACTACACAGCAATTCATATTCATATTTCATTCCCATAAATTTTCATTACAATATTGATATTCGTCCTAATATATTTAAAGAAGTAAAAATGACCATTTACACATTCTCACCAATAAAATGATAATTAACACGAAACCAACCACTCAGAAATATAGACACGACTTAAAAGAATTATTTTTATTTCTAACAAATATAATTAAAAGAATAAATTATATGAGTAGTAACATAACATAAACGTTCACGCCGTTTATCCCCGAAGGGGTTGGCAGAGGTACCAATACTCCTGAACTCACATGGCAAGCGCCATCTAGTTTCCAGAGAAGGTACCCACGTTTTGCTTAGACAGTGTACACACGTGATAGGGGGCAGGCCTATCGCCGTTTTGTACGAATACACTGTCACATGACTAAGTACAACTCAGCCATGTGGGTTTCCTCACGATGTTTTCCCTCACCGTTAGCAACCATGATAAATTAACCACACATATGACTTTAGAAAAGACAAATTGGTGTAGGCCCGTCCCAGGATTGGAACTCACGCCCTTCTGTTTTTCGGGCGGGTGTTCTATTCTACCCACTGAACTATCATGTCGCTTATATATGAGTAGTGTTGCCATTTATTCAGCCACTGTCGAATATGAGATAATTTTCTCAGTGTTTTATTTTATTGTTTGTTATATCATTTAATTATTAATTTTAAATACATAATTTTAGGCTTTCTTTGGGTGTTTGTCTAATTATTATATACAGGGTGGCTCATTCAAATCGGTCAGTATGGGAAAGTCTGAAACTATAAGACATACGAAGATTTGTTCTTAGGAACCATGTCACCGATTTTGATAAAAAGAAAAACTGAATTCATATATTTGAAAAAAAACTGTACCCAGCTCGGGAATCGAACCCGGTTGTTATGAAAAAATAAACTTACACTTTTTCTATTTTGATACCGATTGTGTAGGTTTTAAGCTGTAAATGTCTCCATAAAACATGATGTCTAAAATTAATAAAATGCATTGTTTTAACATACTTTAATTTCTCATAGTAGGTATTCGAAGTGACCACCGTTACAACATTCAACAAGTTCAGGCATGTAAAATTGTCTCTATGACTGTTTGTACCTCTCAACTTATTAATAATAAGTTATTACATACATGCACCGTATCATGTGGTTTGCATTCCATTAAACATTTAAGGACGTTTTGTTATCTACAGTAATTAAACACTAACAATAAATTGAAAAGCCCACTAAAGTAAGTATGTAGATATTGTAGATACACAAACGTGTCAAACCTCATTTGAAAATGGAACGTCTCGATGTGACTGGCCGAATAGCAATAAAAAGAAAGAAAAAAAAGTATACTCGAGCGTCAAATGTTTTGGAGGGAACTGAAAATCAGTACTTCAGTATTATTTTTTGAGAAATTAAAGTATGTCAAAACAGTGCATTTTATTCAATTTGGACATCATGTTTTATGGAGACATTTACAGCTTAAGACCTACACAATCGATATCAAAATAGAAAAAGTGTAAGTTTATTTTTTCAAAACAACCGGGTTCGATTCCCGAGCTGGGTACAGTTTTTTTTCAAATGTATGAATGCAGTTTTTCTTTTTATCAAAATCGGTGACATGGTTCCTAAGAAAAAATCTTCGTATGTCTTACAGTTTCAGACTTTCCCATACTGACCGATTTGAATGAGCCACCCTGTATATAGACTCTAATATATCTATACTTATAATAAATCTGTAGAGAGGTCAATTCTGTACATTAAATATATTTTCAAAATAACTATCAGGGGGTGATTAGTGATCGATACTGAGGCCAAAAATGCAATCAGTAAAATTTTTGTCTGTCTGTCTGTCCGTCTGTCTGTCTGTCTGTCTGTCGGTTTGTATGTTCCTTGTGGAAACAAAAACTACTCAACGGATTTTAACGAAACTTGGTAGAATTATTTTTCATACTCCTGGGCAGGTTATAGTGTACTTTTCAGCAGAGTAGTAAAGGGGAATTTTGGGATTTTTTGGGGAAACGGGGGTAGTTACTCAATTTTTTAAGCTTCCGTCGCGTGTGCAGCCTAAATGGTTACAGTTACATAGAAATCATGTATCACGTAAATATTATACATAAAATTGTCTAAAAAATTATCCTTGAACAGCATATGTGTATCTCTAATGGTTGACTGACAAGAACACGTGTAACTCCTAATAGCTTAGCAGTTCGCAGCATCCTGATTATATTTGTTTAATCTTACGTTTACAGTTCTATCATTCATCTCTCATTTAAAAAAGTTTACATTAGTACCTATTCAATAAAAAAAGAATCATAGAAATCGGTAAAAAAACACCAAACTTATACATGAAATAAGCCGTCGCGCCGTCGCGTCGTCGCACGTGAATACTGAATCATGCTGGATATTTTTTTAGTAATGGTTGCGCGGGCAAAAGATAACCGTGAGTATATGCATGATGTATGCAAAGTTTGTAACTCTGATTGTTTGTTTGCATGAGTTTATTTTCGGAGATACTGAACCATTCATTAAAGCGCTTTACAATCACAAAGCTAAAATATTCAGGAGTGCTACAAGTGGCGCTAAATTTCACAAAGGTTGAGCAGTGATTGAAGAACATACATACATTCATACATATACTCACGGCCGTAAATCCCAAAAAGGGGTAGCCAGAGCTTCAGAGCTAGAAACTCCTCAGCCGGCATTTGGAAGTTAATAGGGGAGAAGATGGAAAAAATAAAGTATCGTTCGCCAACCGCATCGCCCAAAAACCACTTTAAAAGCCCCACACCCTTAGTCGCCTCATACGACACCCTCGGGTAGAAAGGGGTAGTGATATTCTAAGCCGGCACTACACGGCAAAATGATTGAAGAAACCTCAGATATTTTTAAAACTACGCTACCCGTGCGAAGCTGGGCCGATCCACTAGTAATATATATATGTATATATGAAACTTAATTGGATACTATAATATTATTGATTAAAAGTCTGAACGTCGTCTGTTGCAAAAAAAGACGTTTTATCCCCTATAAATGTAAAATAAAACTCTTTTACAATCTGCTATTACATACATATACTACACCAAATCTGGCATTGTTTTTGCGAATGTCATCGTAATCAATACAAAGAGCCACAAAATGTTGCGGTGCTTTCCAATCTTACTTTTCACCATAAAACGTGCGGTGAATTATGTTTTCAACGTTATTATGGGTAAGAGGCGAAACCGACAAAGATATTACTCCAAATTTCGTTATTCTAAACATAAAATCATTCCTTTCACGCCATTTATAACATCATAAAAATTATAATCGTTGAATTTATTGAGTGAATTGGTGGAGGAGACATACGCCCGATTTCTGAATTGAGTATAACAGCTGAGAACAACTTAAGCATCGTTCTGTCGCATTGAAATCTTAACAAATGGATGAGACAAAACGATACTTCAGTCGTTCTCAGCTTGAATGTCAGCTGTCCGTCTGTCTGTCTGTCTGTCTGTCTGTCTGTCGGTTTGTATGTTCCTTGTGGAAACAAAAACTACTCAACGGATTTTAACGAAACTTGGTAGAATTATTTTTCATACTCCTGGGCAGGTTATAGTGTACTTTTCAGCAGAGTAGTAAAGGGGAATTTTGGGAATTTTTGGGGAAACGGGGGTAGTTACTCAATTTTTTAAGCTTCCGTCGCGTGTGCAGCCTAAATGGTTACAGTTACATAGAAATCATGTATCACGTAAATATTATACATAAAATTGTCTAAAAAATTATCCTTGAACAGCATATGTGTATCTCTAATGGTTGACTGACAAGAACACGTGTAACTCCTAATAGCTTAGCAGTTCGCAGCATCCTGATTATATTTGTTTAATCTTACGTTTACAGTTCTATCATTCATCTCTCATTTAAAAAAGTTTACATTAGTACCTATTCAATAAAAAAAGAATCATAGAAATCGGTAAAAAAACACCAAACTTATACATGAAATAAGCCGTCGCGCCGTCGCGTCGTCGCACGTGAATACTGAATCATGCTGGATATTTTTTTAGTAATGGTTGCGCGGGCAAAAGATAACCGTGAGTATATGCATGATGTATGCAAAGTTTGTAACTCTGATTGTTTGTTTGCATGAGTTTATTTTCGGAGATACTGAACCATTCATTAAAGCGCTTTACAATCACAAAGCTAAAATATTCAGGAGTGCTACAAGTGGCGCTAAATTTCACAAATGTTGAGCAGTGATTGAAGAACATACATACATTCATACATATACTCACGGCCGTAAATCCCAAAAAGGGGTAGCCAGAGCTTCAGAGCTAGAAACTCCTCAGCCGGCATTTGGAAGTTAATAGGGGAGAAGATGGAAAAAATAAAGTATCGTTCGCCAACCGCATCGCCCAAAAACCACTTTAAAAGCCCCACACCCTTAGTCGCCTCATACGACACCCTCGGGTAGAATGGGGTAGTGATATTCTAAGCCGGAACTACACGGCAAAATGATTGAAGAAACCTCAGATATTTTTAAAACTACGCTACCCGTGCGAAGCTGGGCCGATCCACTAGTAATATATATATGTATATATGAAACTTAATTGGATACTATAATATTATTGATTAAAAGTATGAACGTCGTCTGTTGCAAAAAAAGACGTTTTATCCCCTATAAATGTAAAATAAAACTCTTTTACAATCTGCTATTACATACATATACTACACCAAATCTGGCATTGTTTTTGCGAATGTCATCGTAATCAATACAAAGAGCCACAAAATGTTGCGGTGCTTTCCAATCTTACTTTTCACCATAAAACGTGCGGTGAATTATGTTTTCAACGTTATTATGGGTAAGAGGCGAAACCGACAAAGATATTACTCCAAATTTCGTTATTCTAAACATAAAATCATTCCTTTCACGCCATTTATAACATCATAAAAATTATAATCGTTGAATTTATTGAGTGAATTGGTGGAGGAGACATACGCCCGATTTCTGAATTGAGTATAACAGCTGAGAACAACTTAAGCATCGTTCTGTCGCATTGAAATCTTAACAAATGGATGAGACAAAACGATACTTCAGTCGTTCTCAGCTTGAATACTCAATTCAGAAATCGGGCGTAAAAGTCCCAATATGATGTCAGTAGATGACAATCGCGAAGGACATATTTAGATAAGACATAGAAGGTTCTCTAAGAGACGGGTGTCCAATGTATGAAGAATAATGAAAGATATATGATAAATAACATAACATAAACGTTCACGCTGAATATCCCCGAAGGGGTGGGCAGAGGTACTAATACTTCTGAACATCACGTGACTTTGTCACCTGGTGTTCAGAGTACCCACGTTTTGCATGGACATATGATACATAATAATGCATTGAATGAATGCTTTGTAAAGCTCGAAAAGGTTGCCAGGATTGTACGAGTTCGCGAAATCTTTACCTACCCCGATCGGAAATAACGGCGTTATATATATATATATATATATATATATAACGCCATTATTTAGTTTCTATGTATGTACGTAAAATTTATTCTAATATCACAAGAGATTGTTGTTCTACTAAAATGGCCCGTATAATATTAATTAATTAATATGTTTCTAAATCTAAGTAATTTATTATGGTAAATTTGCCGTGTAGTGTCGGCTAAGAATAACACTACCCCATTTTTATCCGTGGATGATCGTAAAAGGCGACTAAGGGTTTAGGGGCATCTTAAGTGATTTTTGGGCGATGTGGTTGGAGACCCGTCACCAAAAACATTTATTTATTATTACCATCTTTACCCAATCAACTTCCAAAAGAGGCCGGGGAATATCTAATTCCAAAGCTCTGGCTACCCTTTAAGGGATTTATAGCCGTGAGTATATGTATGTATGTATATAAATTTGCAAAAATTTCATTACGCATTAACCATATATTTATATTTACAAAACATTACGATATCAATAAACTAAAGCCATTACAAATAGAAAGGAACCTGCCTTTTTACTATAATAATACAGAGTTGTTTCCATACATTATTTCAGACCCTTTCAATCTCTTTTAAACGCAAACATGAATGACATGAAAGGACTAATCGTCTAAGTAGCCCTTTTGAGAGCCGCAAGAGGTCAATCGTGCAAAGGGAATCAAATGCTTTTTTAATTTTCATCTTATTCTTTGATGTTTTATACTCAAATAACAGGGCATAAAATTGGTCAATATTTGAGTGTATGAGATTTTTATGTTTGATGTACTTTTAAAGGATATTGTAATAAATAGTACAGAATATTTTAGTGAAATAGGTCCTTATAATTTTTGCTATTTATCGTTGCAAAATAGTAAGAGATATAAAGATTTAAGTAGTATGTACGTAAAGAATGTATGATTCCGTTTATAAACATAACATAAACATATAAACATAAACGTTCACGCCGTTTATCCCCGAAGGCAGAGGTACCAATACTCCTGAACTCACATGGCAAGCGCCATCTAGTTTCCAGAGAAGGTACCCACGTTTTGCTTAGACAGTGTACTCACGTGATAGGGGGCAGGCCTATCCGTTTATAATTATAATCCTATACAAAATATTTGATATAGATCTCCAGTTGGAGGTGGCAGAATCACAACTCTCATGACTCTATCTCACCTGGTGTGCAGGGTACCTACTGTTTGCTCGTGTTCCCATGTTAAAGCGGCCACCCTCTAAATTTTATTTCTATTTTAAAGAAACGATTCGCAATGAAGTTCTAATTAATACTATGATAATAATTATATCTAATTATAGTTAATAAGTATATTTTGCAAAAATACCATTATATAATTTAATATTTTTATTTCGGTCCATCCTTCAAATTCCGAAAGTCACTGAATAATTTTAAATTTTAGAGCTCTAGCTTCCCCTCTTTGGGATTTATAGCCGTGACGGTATGTATTTAAAAGCAATTATTGCTCAGTATAAACAATCTTAGCATCTTCAATACTTGCAATTTCCAAGTGACACCTCCGGATATTAAAGCAACTTAACTATAAGGCAGGTGTCAGTTATCGAAGCAAATACTAGTTAACTTGATACATAAAAATCTACCTTACATTGTGTTCAACAAGGTTCAATTTGCAAATAGTATATTCTAAGTTATCTTGTCACGCGACATAGCGGTAAAGCACCGTGAAATTAAGTTAGTGGTATCGTACTATGATGTAAATAAGTATAACCTTTTATTTGTGGAGGTTGCAGAGGTACTCAAGATAGAAAATTAATGTACTTAATACTTATTTAAAACCTGAAAGCACAATTTGCTGATTCAGTACTTTAAATTAATTTAGCATTGGGCAGCAATTTTATCAGATAAAATATATTAACATTGCATTGACAATCTGATGGGTACTGTCAGCTTAGATAAGCACTAACCCATTTCTCTATGAGGTGGTCGTCAGAGCAATTAAAAACTTTGGAGCTATTAAATAGATTTTTTGGAAATTTGGCTGGATCCTTCCATTTCTCCCTCTAAACTTCCAAAATAGCTATTTATTATTCTGACGGTTAAAAAAGACTTCGTCAAGATATTAAGATGGCTAAGTTACACTATTTCACATGATAGCGGGAGTTTGTCACTACGTATCGATCTCTTTTTGTTTATGTTTTTGTTTGTTAACATTCTATCTATGGACATTCTATCTGTCGAGATTTGTTAATAGCATTGGACTATCTATCTAACCTCTATATTGTATACTTTTGTCTGTAAATCTTCCTAAAAAAGTAAATTAAAATAATGCGACTTTGGAAAATATGCATTAGGATTGGTCTGATTCGAAATTGAAACGTGATATAAATCACCTCTCTGCATTAGAGGCATTGTGCATTCCTTCAATCAAGGTTGCTTAAATACTAACAAAATGCAACAAAACAACAAATATCCTACTTCATCATAATATAATGAAATTCAGCAAATTCAAAATTAACATGTATAGCCACTCTGTTTCAAAAATGCGTGAAAGCAAAATATAGGAAATGAAACATGCAGTCTTTGTATTGAGACATAAATTTTTCATTTGGCCGCCGGCCGCCCGTGATAACCCGGCAGAGCTAGCTCCCAAGGGATACATAAAGGACTTCTCTTGTATAAGGAATCACATATTTCATAACGTTCCTTTGGACATAAGTATGGGTGTGGTATCGATGAATGGATACGCGATATCGACGTTTGTTTTAAAATTACAATCATAATTGCTACGTTATGGGGTTTATGACTTTAACATAATAGTTTCAGTTGTTTTTCATAAATATCGATCAACTATGCAAGAGACGTAAGGTGCTAGAATTTCAGTGATGTGTCGCTTTTTATAAGATTTTGAAGTAGGTGATGCGGAAATAGGCTTATACTTTTCGTTAACTACTTAGCCTAAGTTCATGTTGAGAATTAGCCGTAGAGTACATGCTCTACATCCTTACCCTTCCTGCTTTTCCTGCCATTTAGCGCAATAAACCCTGATCTGTTAAACTATAAAAAAATACGGTTCATATTAAACTACAAACAATTGTAGTAAAAACAATATCGGACTATATTAATCTTATCGATAAAAGCTTCACGTCACTAGCTAGCATTCTTTTCACACCCTCAATATTTTCACGAGGCGGTCACAAAGGGCTAAAGGGACTGACCGGACACCATAATAAATATTTTGACGATAAAGCATAAATATTCTTTCTTTATGAATAACAAAATGTGCCACTGAAGTCGCGGCCAGTAATTTGGAAAGGTTTTATGTTGGTAGTTTGCCGCTTATAAATTGTCTACTATTTATTTGGAAAGGGGTTCATGGCACGATTTTTCTTCGCCTCGTAAAAAGGAAGAGTAATTTTTGAAGGCCTTTTGTTACCGAATTTGGTCGATGTATCGTAAGTTTATTAGTAGTTTCAAAACGTTTTAGGTGTGAGTAGGGAAACAAATACAATTGCCTTAATATTGTTGTTGGTTACATTTTTAGGAAAACCAATAATTTTTAAAAGTAAGAACTTAGAATACGAGTTAGCAAATCTATTTGCATTTCAGGATATCTGAGTAACAACATATTTGGTTGCAATTGCTGTAAATTATAATTAATATAAATTAAAGTCAAAGCTATGGCGCAAAACCACTATTTCTACGATATAGTTCTTAAAATTTGCACAAATTTATAGTCCCATGGTTGTTATAATTGTAATCCCCAAGAAGGATAACAATTGTAGATTTTTTATATTTCAGTTTTGTTTTTGTTTTATTATGTTAATTTAACAAAAATCGATGACGAAACATTTAATGTACAATATTAAATATGACAACAAAATAACATCACCTACGTAATATAAACATCAAAATTAGAGGCACCAAAATGAGATCACTTCAAGCCCCATTTGCAATTCACAAAGACCGACGTCTTTCGTCGCCGCTTTCAAAAATCATTCTAAAAGAAACCTTTCAAGATTCATTCGAAAGATAACATTAATATTATCATTAAGTCACAGTAAGTGGGTAGGCGACAGTAGATCTGCAAGTCATGGACAATCTTAGACATAACCAGTCAAACTTGAGCTACTTGCGTTTCGAAACTCGATGATTACAAGGTCCCTTCTTAATGGTGGTTGTGACAATGCGAGATGGCCGCATGGCTCAGTTGACATTTGACGTTGATTTACTATTGTAAGTGTAGATTTCGCTGATGTCATCAAGACGGCAGTAGTTGAAGATGTATGATATTGGAATGATACGGTTTTTTTATTCATCTCTTAGCCTTGGAATCAATGATCAAATGAGATGTGAATTGTACTTCAAATGTGGGGTCGAGACTATATGTATGCTTTAGATGTTTAAAATAAATGAAATGGCTTATTGATTATTATAATGGTAAATTGCAAATATAAGTACTATTTATATATATTTTCATATTTTTAAAGTGGAGACCCGTCACCAAAAACATTTATTATTAAAGTCGGTGAGGAATTTCTCATTCCAAAGCTCTGGCTACCCCGTTAAGGGATTTGTAGCCGTGATTATATTTATGTATGTATGTTATATATCTTCCTGTCTGTTTCGTAAAATGATTTACAGAAATATATATTACTCACGATTCTAAATATTTGCTTATAGGTATGTGTTAATTGTATTTATAATCTTATATGCTTGTTTTGCGTAGAATTAAAATCTTTGGTCGGGCGGCCCAGGCCACACTCCACAAATGTGTTTTTTATTTATTTATCAAGCTTGTTAACGAGGAAACGCACATTGCTGAATTGCACTACCCTTTATCACGTACGCTACAATGACTAAGAAAAGTGATGGTACTCTGAACACTGGGTAACAAATATAATCAGTTGAAGCTCAGAAGTGTTAGTAACTCTGCCATCCTTTTGGGGACTTATGGTCGGAACGTAGTATTAATTTGACTGAACTTAACTGTGACTAACTTTCTGAATTTTTTGGCTGTATTATTAAATGCATTTATATTTTATTACATACATACATATACTCACGGCTATAAATCCCAAGAAGGGGTAGCCAGAGTGAAGGAACTAGAAGTTTCTCAGCCACTTTTGGAAAGTTTAGTGCGGAAAAGATGGCAAAATAAAGGTTGTCGGTGATGGGTCTCCAACCGCATCGCCCAAAAATCCCTTAAAAGCCCTAACACCGTTAGTCGCCTCTTACGTACACCCACCGGAAGAAATGGGGTAGTGCTATTCTAAGCCGACACTACACAGCAAATTTGTTACATACATACATATACTCACGGCTATAAATCCCTAGAAAGGGTAGCCAGAGCTAAGGAATCAGAATTTTGCCAGCCACTTTTAGTCAGTTGAGCGGGGAAAAGTTGGTAAAATAAAGGGTGTTGATGGGTCTCCAACCGCATTGCTCAAAAATCCCTTAAGAGCCTCAATACTGTTAGTTGCCTCTCACGTACACCGAAAATAGGAAATGGGGTAGTGCTATTCTAAGCCAACACTACACAGTCAGTCTTATTATAGTCACTTAATGTTACTTCAACCCTTTCTATTAGACCCTTTCAATTCGGCGACAACAAAAGCATTCCCATATTATATCGATATCACAAAATGTTCTCTTTGTCACTATGTCTCATATGTCGTATGATGACACTCAATTCTTATTAGTTTATCCGACCACCAAGAGTCTTTGACGTTTTCTCAATAGGTTCATTAGATGACATTAAGTTGTCACAAATAAATTGATATGACATGCGACAATCGGATGGGCCTTTGAGCTTATTATTTGAGTAATTTAGCATGTCATGATAGAAAATGCAGTGTCTGGGTCGTAGCTTTGGATGGTTTTTTCGTTTTGTAATTTATTTTTTTTAGTTGACTTTATGTGGTGTAAGTTCGAAATACTAGAAATATATAGTGCTAAAATGGAAGGTAATGTACAAGGTGGCAATCGATAGTCTCTGCCTACTGCAATGGGATATAATGGCGTGAGTATATGTATGTATGTTTGAAAAATAAATTCGATAAAATAACATAATTTTATTCCATATAGGGGGAGATAGGCCTGCCCCCTATCACGTGAGTACACTGTCCATGCAAAACGTGGGTACTCTGAACACCAGGTGACAAAGTCACGTAATGTTCAGAAGTATTAGTACCTCTACCAACCCCTTCGGGGATATTCGGCGTGAACGTTTATGTTATGTTATGTTATGTTTATTCCATATAAAATAGCTGTCATTTTGTAGAACCTACTTATCAACAAATTTGTGGCTGATTTAGCATTATATAAAGTATATATCCGGAAAATACAAGCCATCAAAAATCTTAAAATTGTTTATGTAAATTTGTACAAAAACAGACAAATAAACAGGATTGGAAAAACATTGTTTGAAAAAAAAAAAAAAAAGTCAAAAAGTTTATTTTTCAAAATTAAGTTAAAAATTAACATTTTTTGAACGTCAAATTTTTTTAAATTTATCATTAGTCCGTTGCTTCGGAAGGTGTTCGTAAAGAGAAGAAGCAACAAAGAAACTCTTTACATTCACATTTTTTCATTTTTTCAAAACATGGTTTGTACAATTTCAGTTTATTAACATGTTTTTACTTTATAAAAGATTTTCTATGCGACAAAACCAAACGCTAGTTTGACATATTTAAAATAAATTGTCCATCACAAAAACCAATCACATAACGTGAGAAGAAAAATCCTCACCAGACAATTATTCCTAGGAATAACGAGGGAAGATTTATAGCTTTACGGACACGGTCATGTGCGCGTTGGGTCCTTGTCGTTTAAAAAATCTTGAACACTGTAGTAAGACTTCTTTAAAAGCATGGCTTTTATTGCCTTTTTAAAAGATGCCACAGGCAATTCCAATATGTCAGAAGGAAGTTTGTTGAACATTTTCAGGGATAGTCCCATAAAGGAGTTACTTACTTTATTAAGTCTCCACTTCGGTACGTGAAGTTTGTCCTTATTTCGAGTGTTAACAGTATGCCTATCACTAACTTTACTAAATTGGCCTATATTCTTTTTGGCATACATTAAATTCTCAAATATGTATTGGCAAGGGACAGTTAAAATGCCAATTTCTTTAAATTTTTCGCGCAACGAATACCTCGACCTCAACATGTAAATAGATCGGATAGCTCGCTTTTGTAAGACGAAAACTTTATGAACATCAGCCGCTTTACCCCATAATAAAATACCGTACGACATAATACTATGAAAATAACTGAAATACACAATGCGAGCTGTTTCTACGTCTGCTATTTCTCTAATCTTACGCACGGCATACGCTGCTGAGCTCAGCCTTTTAGAAAGTGTTAGTATATGGGGTCCCCATTGCAACTTAGAATCGATTATTATCCCTAGGAATTTTGTTTCTTTCACTAATTCTACTTGTTCACTATCAATAACAATATTGTTATCAACTTGCCTAACATTCGGTAAAGTAAATTTAATACATTTAGTTTTTTTGGCATTTAGAACCAGGTTATTTACAGTAAACCAATGCAATACCAGTGAGATAGCTTTATTTACGTCGTCAAGAGATGTAGAGGATCTCGCTACATTAAATATTAAAGATGTGTCATCTGCAAACATAACTATCTCAGAATACTTTTGTACCATAAATGGTAAATCATTAATGTAAATCAGAAACAGTAATGGGCCAAGTATAGAACCTTGAGGAACGCCCATCTCTATTTCCGATCCTTCCGACGTGGTTCCATTAATATCAACCTTTAAAGTTCTTTTATGAAGATATGATGCCATTAATTTCAGTGCTTGCTCGTCAAAACCGTAATATTTAAGTTTAATCAACGCTATTTCTTTTTTTACACAATCAAAAGCTTTTGTGAGGTCACAAAATATACCTAATGCATCCCGGGAGTTTTCCCATGAATTAAAAATATGTTTCATTAGTGACACTCCTGCATCTACAGTAGACCTACCTTTGGTGAAACCATATTGCTCGTCATGGAATATATTATGATTGTTGAAATATGAAAGCATTTGGTTGGACATGATTTTCTCAAAAACTTTACTGAGAACTGGCAAAATAGAAATAGGCCTATAATTGGTAAAGTCCTGACTATCTCCTGATTTATGTAGTGGGATGAGCCTACTTAACTTCATACAGTCTGGAAATTCTCCTATATCTATACATTTATTAAAAAGTATCGTTAAATGAGGAGCGATTATATTTATTATTCTGTTTATGACGAAAACTGACATTCCTGTTATGTCTTCGGTTTTTTTAAGATTAATAGTTTTAAAATTTTTAATTATATCATTATTGTCAACATACTTGAAAGAAAACTGTGCTGTTGTTTTGGTAACATTTTGTTCCAACAACTCAAGAGCTTTCTGGGGACATGAATTTAATTTCTCTGTTGTCTGAGTGGGGGTATTTATAAAATGATTTTCAAAAATGTCAGCAATTTGTGATTTTGACTGTATCAGTTCATTATCTAATAATAAATTGAGATCATGTGGGGACTTTAGTTTTCCAGTTTCACTGTTAATTATTTTCCAGACAGTCTTACTCTTGTTAGAAGAATTCATAATTTTATGTTTTATGCATCTAGATTTAGCTTCACCACAAACTTTTTTGAAAATTTTTGAATAATTTCTGACATAAATAATAAAATCTTGGTTGAAGTTAAAGGACTTTTCTCTATAAATGTTATATAGGTGATCTCTACTTATTCTAATTCCAGCGGTGGCCCATTCAGCAAAAGAGCATTTTGTATTACACAGTATTACCTTAGTTTTAAAGATTTTGTTGAATTCAGTTTTTAGCTCATTGATGAATGAAAGACAATTCTCTAATGATTCACTGCTTCTCATTGGGGGGCTGATGCTAGACCTAATATTATTTTCAAATAAGCTAAGTTTTTTTTCAGTTATCTGTCTACATACTATTGACTTTTTCTTTTCGATGGTAAATTCTAAATTTATAAATTGACCCTTGTGGTCTGAGGTAATGCAATCAAAAAGGAAGTGACCGGAGTAATCACAATTGCAATAAATATTATCTAAACATGTTGCAGAGGTCGAGGTAATTCGGGTTGGCTCATTAAATACATTTAGAAGATTAAATGATTGAAAAAATGTCAATATTCTCTCCTTTACTAGACCCTCACCCAACAAGTCAACATTGAAATCCCCACAAACTACAACCTCTCTGGAGCTGCGGGAAGCCATCCCCAAAGCATCTTCCATCACTGCTTCAAAGATGTCATAGTTACCTTTGGGTGGGCGATATACACACAAAATTATATACTTGTTCAATTCAATGCATGAGATTTCTACATGTTGTTCAACAGAGAGTCTACAGATGTCTTTTCTTTCTTTAAATTTAATGTCTACATATAATAGTATCATACTACCCCCACACATTATGGACTCTCTGTTAAAACAACTGCCCACTGTGTAATTCTTTAAACTAAAATTCATTTGTTCTGCTTTTAACCAGTGTTCTGTTAAACAAAGTATTTTGGCATTGTACTTATTAATGAATAACTCTAATTCTAATAGTTTGCAGGAAAGGCTCTGTATGTTCTGATGAACTAGTGAAATGTATGCCTTTTCCTTTGTCTTACTACCTAGTTTAAAGCTAAATTTGCAGATACATTAGTACATGTACTAATAACTGCATCCAAGTCAGATGAAATTGTTCTGTTATTCAAATTAATAACATTGTTGTATACAATATTACTAGCTAGTAACATAGCTAGACGTTTTTTAGAATGTTCAGGTACTTTCAAGGTACTTTTAGTCAATAATGGTTTCTTAATATAATTATTTATATTAAAATTAACAATTTTTTGCCTATATCCCAAGGTCAAATTATATAGTAACATATTTAGTTTATAAATCCTAGTATTAACCTTATAGCTAAGATGCTTGGAATATAGGAAGTCACTTATAATTATTTTTCTAACATTTAAATTAACTAACCTCTCAAATGATTTCTTTAAGTCACTTGGATTCACCTTATTACTCGAACCAATTAAAATAACTAAAGTAGTATTGGAGTCATATTGTTCTTTTAAAATGGTATTTATTATTTGAGAGTAACTTGCTCCGGGCATACAAGTATTTAAAATACATTGGTCTAATTCTTTGTTTAAATGATGGCCAATGTTAACACCAAGAGAATCGGAGAAGACTAAAGTCCTCTGAGTCGACACATCTCTATTGTAAGCAAAAGTGGGCTGAACCATATTATTTCTATTTTCAGGAGATACATCATTTATGACAGTACTTACACTTTCACACTTAGTGCAAAAACTAGATAGTGTTTCTACTGTTTTGATATTTTCATTACTTAACTCTATGATTTCTTCTAATCCTACTATGTAGCTTTGCATTTCTAAGTGACTATTATGATAGTTTACTGTAATATCTTGAAGAGATTTTTCTAACTCTATAATTCTATTACTATCATGACTTAGTTTAACTTTGTTACTGTCTAGAGAAAGTTCATAATCACTACATAGTTGTTCTAGCCTATTTAACTTAAACTTCATCTCATGATGTTGACTACACCTAAGTTTATTAAGTTTTTTTACAAGATTTCTTACAGTTCTTTTAAGTTTAAGGTACTTTTTTAACTTTCTGGAACCTTTTATGTTCACAATTGGTAGGGATTTTTCCTCCTTTAATGGAGTAGTCAAGTCTATTGTTGGCATATCAATAATGTTATCATACATTCGCTGCAGAATAATTGAGTTCTCCTCTGTTTTCTTACTTCTTAATGAATGTAGTTCTAATTCAGCTCCTGCTAGTTGTGCTTTTAACAATTCTATTTCTTTCAGTGCTACTTCATGAAAATCATAACTGTTTTGGTGCAAACTAACATCTCTTTCCAGGGCCAATCTTTGGGCTATGCTATCTTGCAGCTCTGCATCCAAGTCAACAAGTTGTTTCCTTAAACAAGAATTGGTTTTAATAATATTGTTTATTTCTTGCTCACTATCCTCACGTTCCTCTAACAATTTTATGGTATTTTCTTTAGATTTTTTTAATTCTAAAAGGGTTGAATTTAACTTCTTTTCTAAATTACTAATAGTTTCACTGCGAGTAGGCATTTTAACTATTTTTAAGCTAATGGTACTTGATATTGTAAACTAAGTTTTATTTACTAGATAACTTATTGAATCAAGAGGAATTCCTCATTCCAAAGCTCTGGCTTCCCGTTTAGGAATTTATAGCCTTATATGTATGTATGCATCAAAAGCGCTTAGATACAATCCATTTTTCTTCAACATAATGTTAATACTACTGTAGGTTAGCACAGGCTTATCTATCTAAGCAAAAATTGGGCGTTTAATTCTAATCTTTTTTATGTCGTTTTAAATTAACAAAATATGGTTAGCCTGATTAATTAGCAAAAAAAAAAACAGTTGTTTTGAAACTGACTGTATATTACTGCCAAATTGTCTTACTCTGTTAATTTGGCCTTAAAAACGGTCCACTAAAATTAATATGGACCAATTCATGATTTTATACCCTCAGCCACACCCTTTTCTTTTAGGTTTACGGGCCTGTAAAATTACTACCAGTTTATAGACCTCTTTGGGGGAGTTCTTGGTACTAATTTCAGGGGTCAATAATTTTGGTGGCAAGTTGTCCCTTAAAATTTTTAATCAGCGTAAGGCTTAATGAGTGTTTATGTTGTTTCGTTTAATGATGTTACGGCAGTCAAAGTTTGAACATTTATTGTTTTAAATTGGAAGTCAAGTCGACAGACATTGCTGTTATTACGCTTGTATAGTGGCTTTGGTAAAATGGTCCGTTTTTGATTTTATACTTATCTTGATATTTTGATGGGAAAGAGTTTTGATCTGACACAGGTTTTAATCTGTGTATAGCTGTATAGCTGTGTAGTGTCGGCTTAGAATAGCACTACCCCATTTCTTTCGGTGGGTGTACGTAAGAGGCGACTAACGGTACTGGGGCTTTTTAAGGAATTTTTGGGCGATGCGGTTGGAGACCCATCACCAACAACCTTTATTCTACCATCTTTTCCCCACTCAACTTCCAAAAGTTGCTGAGAAATTTCTAATTTGTCAGCTCTGGCTACCCCTTTTAGGGATTTATAGCCGTGAGTATATGTATGTATGTATGTATATACAGGTTTTAATCCTGAAATAAGGTAAAAATTGAGGTTAAATAATGAGTGGGAGCATTACGTGAAATTAACAGGGTTTAGTTTAAGTTAAAGCAAATATGAATATGTATATTTGGTCGTACGTTGTATAAAGGTCGTAGGTTTCATCAGGTACCAATAAGTCATGCGATATTTAAAATTAGTGTCAACGCTATGTATGGTCGGCTTAGAATAGCACTACCCTATTTCTTCCCGTGAGTGTTCGTTAGAGAGTAGGAGACCCATCCGCAACAACCTTTACTTTAAAATATTTTCCCCACTCAACTTCGATAAGTGGCTGAAGAACTTCTTCTTCCAAAGCTATTATATGTACCTATCTACCATTCAGTCTGGGATATACAACAAGACAAGTTTAAACAAAACATATAAAAAAACCTTTGCGTAGTAATGAATAATTTATTTGAGACCCAGCCGACTTGTAGCTCTGGCTCCCGCTTTTTGGGATTTATAGCCGTAAATATATGTATGTATATTAAATTAAAGACGATTGCGAACATGACTTAGGCAAAGTGTGTCTATGGACAATGAAAACCAAAGACTTCTTACACCATTGATAGTTTTTTTTTATAATAATGAGGACATGCACGAAATCATTCGTATTCATTATAAAACTAAATCACGACGACGCATACAAAACCGATTGACAGTTGCAACCTTTCATTACCACAATGTATTAACCTAATTACCGCTAATTGCAAATAGTTGATTGATTAGTTCGTGTTTCATAAATGTGCGTCTACATTCAAACTATTGTAACTAGGCGCTCAAATGTAATGTAATTTCAATATTTCTTATGTTGAACGTGGTGTTGATGACTAGAAAAGTTATATACGGACATATACCTATATACACTGATTAAGTTAGCCCCAAACTAAGTAAGAATTGTATTATGGGATACTAAATCAACGATATATTTAATACTATAGTATTAAATATATCGTTGATTGGGTCTTATTTATATGTGTATTATATATAATACACATATAAATAAGACCCAAGACTAAGAAACAATCATTTATGCTCATCATATAAATGTCGCTCTCAACGGGAATCGAACCCGCAACCTCCTTACCGAGTACCTAGTCACCTAAATACTCGGCCACAGCTGTCGTCTACTAAGGGTTCTCAGATATGGGGATATAAGGGTTCATTAAATGATTTTTGAGTGATGTGGCTAGAGACCCATCACCAAGTTTATTTTATGACATAATCTAAATATTTAAAAGAACCAGAGAAATTTCTAGTTTTGATGCTCTCGCTACCGCTGTCTTTGGTATTTATAGGCGCGAGTGTATGTATATATTTTTCACGACTGTTGATTTAGTTTTTTAATATTAGTATTTGATATACGTGGGACACTCAAAAAATTTTGCGAAAATAAAAAAAAATATCTATGGGTAAAAATGATTTTATTAAATCTTTTCAAAGTACTCTCCACTAGCCAGTCATATTGAAAAAACTTGCGATCAAAATCTTCCGACCGCTTCTAGATCTCCGCACTTTGGTAGGGGTCGCTTCGTTTTGAAATACCCAAACCGTCGACTGGTGCTTCGTTTCTGGATCGTATTGATAAATCCAGGACTGATCACCTGTAACGATGTCGTAAACACGCCGAGACGAGCCAGCATCAAATTTATTAATCATATCACGACACCATTCCATCCGGGCCTGTTTCTGTACCTCGGTGAGGTTGTGTGGCACCCAGCATGAAACTATCCTCCTCACGTGAAGATGTTTGTGTAAAATCTCATGAACGCTTCCCGATCCAATCTGCATAATGTGTTGAATCTCTCGATACGTTATTCGCCTATTGTCATGAATTAAATTTTTCACTTCCACCACGTTTTCATCCGTATCAGCCGTTAGAGGGCGACCACTTCTTTCTTCATCCCGCAAAGTTAATCGACCACGCTTGAATTCGTTATACCAACGATACACGGTTGCCTTGAAAGGCCCTTCATCCCTAAACGCCATTTGAAGTCTATCGAATGATTCTTCTGGTTTTAAGCGACATTTGAAATCGTAAATAATCATAGCGCGAAAATGTTCCCGGCTCAGATTAATTTTTCAGTACGACACGACAATTTAAAATAGCTCGTAAAAAATAAAGAGGGAAATTTTAAAATTGGAACGTACCTTTTTTTATTTATAAAGACTCATATTTTCAGTATACATTACAACCGGCCAGTGTTTCATATATTAAAACCTTTTATCGCAATACTTTCGGAGTGGCCTGGTACATTAGTAACCTTACACCTCATTGTCATTTATAAAGAAAGAAAGAAAATAATTTATTCTTATCGTGAAGACGCCAAATAAAATTAAAATAAACCCAGATCCAAACAACATATAAACACCAAAACACAGAAATTAAACTAACACTAAAATTTTACTACAAAAAAAAACACAATTTATATTGATAATATTGAGTAAATAGTTATTATAGTTAGCCAAGCCGGATAGTAAAGCTGAATTGGGACATTTTTATAATTTCTTCCACAATATGCTAAAAACAAAAGTATAATATACAAACACCTATTATATCTCATTTGAAATATAAGCTAAGATTTTCCGATATGTTTACTAGCTATGATTCGTAGATCCGAAGGACATCAAGTCTTAAAACGAGCTATCACCACTATGCCTAGTCTTAAATACCGTTGCGAATATATCCTAAGAATATAAACATTACTGAGTGTGATTATTCATGACATTGCGTTCTCATTGACCATAATCATATGAATGTTCACCAACTGTACCAGCAAAAAGTGGGAACTTCTGTTATCAGATTCTGTACAAATCAAACATTAATGGCGTGAACCGACTGGCGTCGCAAAAACTACATTACAATTACGTCTTATGAATTCATTTATTTACATTTTCAGAAATAAATAGAACTTATTCAAAAGCATCCCTCTCAAAATAACGTGTTTATATCGCGATGTGATTAATATGCTTTTCAAAAATGCCACGATGGAAGAGCCGCGAGGGTCGCGTCGCCCGCCGACACAGTTTGACACGCTTAGTGACACTGCGCTCATTCGATTATGTAGGGTTGTCTCTTTGAGGCATTTTTACTTAAAAAAATGTATAATTAAAAACCAAAGATTTGAAGTACATTAATACAATGTGTTTGTATTCTAATAAGAGAATGGAGGTGAGAAGTTTCTAAGTTTTAAACCATCAGTACAATTTAAAGCTGTATGTTTGGTTTAGGCAATATCATGTGTAATGATAAATTTATAATGTTAGTTAGGTTAATTTGCTTTTCAAAAATGTTACGATGGTAATGCCACGAGGGTCGCGTCGCCCGCCGACACAGGTTGACATGCTTAGTGACACTGCGCACATTCGATTATGTAGGGTTGACTGCTGTACGTCTTTTTTAAAGTTAGGAAAAAAATTTACGATCTTTGTTTTTTAGAGAATTAATAGTGATAATTAGAGGTTTTACGTTTGAAGCCATCAGTAGGTACATATTCGTATTAATAGAAGTGTTCTTTTGAGTCTTAACTCAATTCTTGCTGTGGTTAAGCTTTTTAAATGTTTTTGAGCATTGACCCACTATTCTTTATTAGCAAAAAAACAAAAACAAAAACTTCAAATTAAAAACTAAACAGAAAAATTAAATATTATTATTTTTTATTTAAAAAAGAACCGCCTTCAAAAATCCAACTGAAAAGTATAAAATAATTTTTATTTATTTTATTATGTACAACTCTATTCAACTTCTTCTTTTTGAAGTCGGTGCCAAACCAATTTTCATGACAAAGAAGAACGAATATTAGTGGCCCGCCCAAGTTGAGTGAGTTCTCCACCCTATCAGCGTATGTCATCCTTATAAACCTTCCTTTTTATTCAATTAATAAAAAAAATCGCATTAAAATTCATTTCGTAGTTTTACAGATTAAAGTATACATAAGGATGTCGGTATATCCCAGACAGGGAGAGAGAAAGCGACTTTGTTTTATACTATGTAGTGATTTAGATTCTCGATCGTCTTTTTATAAAGTGTTAGAAGTATTGGTTGTGCCAACTCGGTGCATGCATGTCTCTGTCGAATTGTTAATTCCGTTAGTTTGAAATCTGATAATCTTACATAACCTAACCTAACGTTAGTTTTCTATCTCGCTATCTATCTAAAATTATAATTTACTAGTATTTACAGTTTTACGGTGACATGTATATTATGATATTTTCTCTGGAAGTGCGACGCATGCACACCAGGCTAAGCACCGCTCACTGTCCCCCCATTCCATCCTTTATAAAGCGACGTCGTTGCGAGCGGAAGGAATTTCTTGATTTTTGAGCGCGATTGTGTTACCTACTGTTGTTGAGGCACTATCGATTGATTTATTATTCGTATGGTTTTCTCTATGTAGCAATTTTCATTTTGGATTTGTCTGTTTGGCACCGACTTCAAAAAGAAGAAGTTGAATAGAGTTGTACATAATAAAATAAATAAAAATTATTTTATACTTTTCAGTTGGATTTTTGAAGGCGGTTCTTTTTTAAATAAAAAATAATAATATTTAATTTTTCTGTTTAGTTTTTAATTTGAAGTTTTTGTTTTTGTTTTTTATTTTATACTTTTTAGTGATAAGTTCTTAAATCACTCTGAGTTTTTTTAGTGAATTAGTGATAGTTTTTGAGAGATTGGTTTTACTGTCTGTTTATTTTATAGTTTTTTTTAACAGGTAGTTATAATATTTGTTATTATGACTTTAGCTTACTTGTTACTATTTTGTTTACCTGCGGGCCTAGATAGAAAAGCAAAGGATGCTTTAAGGAAAAGTCGCGTAAGGGAGAACGAAACACCCATCGAAAAAAAACAAAGACTTCAGCAGGGCAAGCACGAGCCGTATTTAAACTAGTTATCGCGTGGGATAAAGCAGCCATCTTTTACGCACTTACTTAGTATCGTATACTGCCATCTCATTCTAACCGTTATTGTGTCGATAACTCGTGCTTGCCCTTCAGAATGAGAGAGATCGTCAGCGTGCTGCTCTTGCTGCCGAAACAGATGAGCAAAGAGAAGTTCACCTATCACAAATGCGAAGAAACTCTCTTATATATATGTAGCGTTGAGTCGAGTAAAATCCCTTGATGAGATGGCTTTAAGTGATGTAGATTCAAAGAAATTACTTAAATGGTTAAGACCATTCCGAAAGCGCGAAATTCTCCATGACGAAAGCGCCTTGATTGAAATGACCAGGATGAAAAACATGATGTTGCAATATATATTTTTTTCTTTAATATAATTAAGAGTAATTTATTCATGTTTTTATAAACTTTTTTGTTCGATAATTTAGTAACTCTGTTTATTACTAATAAAAAAACTTTATTAACGTATATTGATACATTTCTGTGTAGTATTGATAACTTTACATACATACTTATATTTCAAACTAAGAAACCTCCTTTTTTTCGAGTCGGTTAAAGAACTTTTAACCCATCTTCTAAATGTAACGAATACTTTTCTGAAAACCGCATCCAAATAGCTTAAGCCAAACGTAAGATAATCGCGGACCAACACACATACATACAGGTCAAACACAGAACCTCCTTTCTTTTTTTGGTCGGTCAAGGCACTAAAACCTTCTCCTAAATGTAACGAATACTTTTCTGAAAACCGCATCCAAATAGCTTAAGCCAAACGTGAGATAATCGCGGACCAACAGACATACATACAGGTCAAACACAGAACCTCCTTTCTTTTTTTGGTCGGTTAAGGCACTAAAACCTTCTCCTAAATGTAACGAATACTTTTCTGAAAACCGCATCCAAATAGCTTAAGCCAAACGTGAGATAATCGCGGACCAACAGACATACATACAGGTCAAACACAGAACCTCCTTTCTTTTTTTGGTCGGTTAAGGCACTAAAACCTTCTCCTAAATGTAACGAATACTTTTCTGAAAACCGCATCCAAATAGCTTAAGCCAAACGTGAGATAATCGCGGACCAACAGACATACATACAGGTCAAACACAGAACCTCCTTTCTTTTTATGGTCGGTTAAGGCACTAAAACCTTCTCCTAAATGTAACGAATACTGTCCTGAAAACCGCATCCAAATAGCTTAAGCCAAACTCGAGATAATCGCGGACAATTATACATACATACATACATACATACATACAAACAATCGAACTGAGAACCTCCTTTTTTGAAGTCGGTTAAAAATGGTTGTAGTATTACTAATGCTCAAGTTCCGGCTATGCCTTTATTTGAATTCATAGCCGTAACTTTTTATATGGGTGAAGCGTTTAAATATACGTTTTTTAAGCAGTGTCCATTACACGTAAAGATTCCTCACAGCCCAAATATGTCCCCGCTGGCCAAGTACAGGTTGGCACACTAACGACTACTACCGTAATAGTAGCCGGGACCGACTATAAATATATATAATATATACCGACGTAAAGATTGTTCAACTAAAATATAGTAAATATTTAAAATAATACTGCAAGTTTGGTGGTGGAAAAATTCTAACGTTTAGTGCGTAGTTAGCTTTTAATAGATATAGAATCAGCCAAGAACAAATCAGACATACAGAATAGCGCAATGACATGTTTTGCACAATTATCAATAAAAACGGCAAAATATGAACACATAACAGCATAGCTGTTAACATTGCTCTACCCCATTCTTTCCCGTGGACATAGTGCATTTTAAGTTATTTTAGGGCGATGCGGTTAGAGACCCATCACCTAGGACCATTATTTTACAATATCTTCCCCACTCGTCCGTGATTGAGGAATTTTTTGTTCTGAAGCTCTGGGTACCCCTTCTAGGGATTTAAAACCGTGAGTATATGTTTGTTTGTTCTATTATATCAACGCCAACTCCACCTCATTATTAATGTTTCGAAGAAAAAATAGAGCTGTAAGTTGCCCAATGACTATTCAGTCGGAAAAAGTTCCCAATGACAGTGCTTGGTGCTGTTTTTGTTCTTACGTTTATATTGAGATTACGTTTAAGATATGATATGTCCAACAGTAAACGCTAAAGGGCTGGTAATGCCGACGACTTCATTTGATTTTTAATTGAATAAAATAATAATAACAGAAAGTATGTCCACATTAAGAGTGGCAACAAACTGGAATAAACGAAATCCTTAATCCATAGTCTTCAATAAAAGGAAGTGCCAACCCTAGCAAATAAACCTGTAGTTGCTCAGCGGGCCAGTACAGCGTGTAAGTAACCGCGACCACTCATCATAAATTCCATCTTGCGACGACCCCTTGCTTGCTTTCTGCACAGCCTCGCTACTATGAATTTAAACATTTTAACATTTTAAAAAACAATATTTATATAATTAGAATGTTTTTGTTCATGAAAACCTCATGTGGGGATTATCTATACTTATAATAAATCTGTAGAGAGGTCAATTCGGTTTGCAAAATTTTTTTTTGGTATTTATTAAATATTTTTATTCGATAGTAAACACGAAAACCAAAGACTGTTTTGAAGATTTTTCATTGAAAATGAGTAATTGTAAAGTTATGATTTTTTAAAGATTGTTCAACTTTTGTTCTTAATGACGTCATCGATCGAAAATATCACGTAACGACATGCAAATGAAGCGAAACTTTTAGTGAAAATGATGCAGATTGCAAAGAACATGAATGTGTGATCTCAAAAATGATATTATGACGATATCGTATTAAATAAACCTATGATTTTCAGTATTATATTAATAAACTACAAAAACGAATGTCTTTGAAATGACATTAAATGTCAAACACCGTTTCTGTTTTTTGATAAAATAAAGGTCATCTTAGCTTTATTTGATTTAATTTCAAGAAAATATTGTTTAAAATAATAATATCTCGAAATGGTTTTGTAGTCAGCATCACTTAGTAAAACTTTTGCATACCGAATTCTGTACATTTTCAAAATAACTATCAGGGGGTGATACGTGATCGATACTGATGCCAATAATGCTATCAGTAAAATTTTGGTCTGTCTGTCTGTCTGTCGATTTGTATGGAAACAAAAACTACTCGACGGATTTTAACGAAACTTGGTAGAATTATTCTTCATACTTCTGGGCAGGTTATAGTATACTTTTCAGTAGAGTAGTGAAGGGGAATTTTCGGAAATTTCGGGAAAACGGGAGAAGTCACTCCATTTTTTAAGCTTCCGTCGTGTGTGCAGCCTTAATGGTTATAGTTAGATAGAAATCAGGTATGACGGAAATATTCTACATAAAATTCACAAAAATATATCCTTCAAGTATATATTATATATAAATATAAAATATATCTCCTAGTTTGAGCAGTGATTGAAGAAACCTCAGATATTTTTAAAACTACGCTACCCGTGTGAAACTGGGCCGATCCACTAGTTACTAATAAATAAAGGAAAGAAAAACCAGCGGGAGCGACTTCCTTTATTTATTAGTTATAATCCCCACATAAGGTTTTCATGAACAAAAACATTCTAATTATATTAATCATGGTTATTAAAATGTCACAAACTCAAACGTTCTCGCCGTACATCCCCGGTGGGGTTGGTAGAGGTACTAATACATCTTCTAATCATCACGTGACATTGTCAACTGGTGTTCAGAGTATACACGTTTAGCTTGCACAGTATACCCACGTGACTAAGTGCAACTCAGCCATGTGGATTTCCTCACGATGTTTTACCCCGCCGCTTTTAAAATATGTTTTTATATAATTGCAAAAGTTACAGGTTTTTTTAATTTGTGTTTGATACAATCAAGGGCGCTATGAGGATTCATCATGGTTTTAATACAACAAGCATCCTTTTATTCATATTTTTGAACTGATTTTGTTACTACCTCTATGTGATTTAGCCGTTGAGCCGTTAGCCGTGAGTATAGGGTACGTATGTATATTGTTTCTTAAAATAATGTTTGTGCCAAATAAGTACAAAAAAAAAACAGAAAAGTACTCAATACAAGTAAACCATTACTTATTTCCACATGTGATTAGTCCTTCTGTAGCCAACCCTTTTTATAATTTTGTAATAAGTATCGAAGTAGTAATAATTTAACATATTATTATATTCAATATCAAAATGTGGCTAAGGAGTTTCAAGTTCTGTAGTTTGGGCTACCCTTTTTTAGATTTATGGCTGTGAGTTATGTATATGCAAGTAAAAATAATGTATATTAAAGAAAAGGAAGCAAAAATGTTTGCAGTAGTGAGCCGCGTCGCAAAGTATGTGTGTTTGCATTATTCATGACTGACAAACGTCACTCAGCCGCGGTCACACTCCGACTGTACTGGCGAGAACAAAAGTGCACTGATATATTTTTAAGACCGAATGATGGCGCCAGAGGCAAATATAATACATATATGCATAAATAATATTGAATAAGAAAGTATTCACAGAGTAAGTTTGCTTTAAATAATCTATACTTGGTAACAGAGGTATTTTATGTTATAAAATGTTGTATAGAGAACGTAATTAAGTAGAGCAGAAACCAAAAGTAGACCAGTTCAAAAATTGCTAAAAAAACTCACTAAGAACAATATGTCAGTTATGTAATTATGCCATATTCTAATGTGCCATTCTCAGTTGCTACTTTTTGCGCTAAACGTCCTGTGATACATTATTATGGATGAAAAACTTGGTAAATCAAATCTCATGAGTTTAAGGCCCAATATTTGAACTTTGACGTCATATAATTTAATGTTTTTTGACATGAATTCCTCATGTGGGGATTATTACTCATAAATAAAAGATGTTATTAAAGGAAAGAAAAATTCGACACTGGCGGGGTTCGAACCCGCGACCTTCGGGTATACGCCCCCGTCGCTCTGCCAACTGAGCTACAGTGTCAGTTGGCATCCAGCGCAAAATTTCTCTATCCTTAGTTTCTTTTTTTACACGTTCAAGTAGTGTTTGCGTTTCCTACCTCCGAATTTTACTAATTCGGACGGCCACTTTTCTACCTTTTCAGATAGAATACCCGAAGGTCGCGGGTTCGAACCCCGCCAGTGTCGAAATTTTTCTTTCCTTTAATAACATCTTTTATTTTGACGTCATATTTGAGTTATGCAGTTTTCCCTTCATTTTATTATATACCGACAGTTTGTAAGGACATTGACAAACTATAATTTAACGAATAGAAATTGTTAAAAATATTCTGATTTTAATAAACTTGGAAATAAAACTATTGCAACAATGTCACCCATGTCTATAACTGTGTTTTATATCAAGCGCTAGTGTCTTAGAATAGAGATCTAGCTACAGATAGAATATAATCTAAAAAATATCAGAACATTTTTAAATATTGCGACGTATAGTCCCCAAAACCTACGAGCAAAACATAAGGGTGTGCTTCAAATCTTAGTCTTTGCAAAAAGATCTGTTATTGTTATTGTTTCTGAAAAAGTAAATATTTAGATTGATATCATGATTAAGTCATATTTCACTTGAATTATCTGCTTTTAGATTATAACTAAACTAATTCATGTCACAAATCCGTGTAGTGTCGGCTTAGAATAACACTACCCCATTTCTACCCGTGGGTGATCGTAAGAGGCGACTAAGGGTATAGGGGCTTTTTAAGTGATTTTTGGGCGATGTGGTTACCATCTTTTCCCCAATCAACTTCCAAAAGTGGCTGAGGAATTTCTCATTCCAAAGCTCTGGCTACCCCGCTAAGGGATTTATAGCCGTGAGTATATGTCTATGTATATGTCTAATTCATGTTTTGTATTACATGGTAAATACAATACATAATCACGTCACGGAGAAACCAATGAACAAACATTTTGAATACCATTTTTATAACGATTTTTAAAAAGGAACAAGGTTTATAACTAGCTTATATAATATTGCCTCAAAACTTTTATGAAGTTTGAGTTTAAGGAAATGCTTGCATTTATAGTAAATTTTGAGTGACAACCACTAAAATTTAATATTTGACAAGCCATTTGAATATGTAAAAATAATGATCGATTATCCAATTCACTCGAGACGAAACCTGTATTTTAAATTAAAAATAAGTTTGACCCCGTGTCAAAAGTCTAGAATGGCGTATTTTCGCTTTAATAAACTTTTAAGACTTTCACGATGTTTCTTTCGAATTAAATCGTTGACTATCGAGTTTGGAGTTTTAATGATAGATGTGATTAGTTGCAAACTTAAACCTGTCCTAGTATTTTGATGAACAGATTAACAAGTAATATACAGGATGTAGAAACACATACACACTAACATATCTCAATACTATGGAATTAAATTGTATTATCATATTAAAAATACTATTTAAAAATATTTTTGTTAATACTATTTGTATTTTAATGTATCGTATTGGCTTTGAACATCTCTGCTTCTTTCTAAGAATGTCGTATGAGGTAACTAAGGGTTTAATAAATAAACAAAATACCTGTAAATATTGCAAAATAAAATGTTTTTGCAAAACTAACAAACATACCGTTTGAAAGAATCAAAGAAAATCATCGAAATTCACAATACATTTTTAAAACCGTTTTCAAAAGGCACGGCCATAAAATTTGTCATATTTCTTGAGTCCATTCAGACCATAAAGCGGCCTATAACGCCTCTTAATAACATGTTTTAAAAGTAAATATTCGGCTGGAGAATAACGACACATCACTCATGTGGACATTGAATATGCAAAATTACTACTCTCCATTTAACAAGCCACTTTTTTCGATGTCGCAAAAAGTTGGAGTACTTTGGAATCTGTACAGGATGATGACAAGTGGCCTTCCGAATTTGTAAGAAATTCGGAGGTAGGGAACGCAAACACTACTTAAAAAGTGTAAAACACTGTAGCTCAATTGGCAGAGCGACGGGGGCGTATACCCGTGGTCGTGGGTTCGAACCCCGCCGGTGCCGAGATTTTTTATTCCTTTATTTATCTTTTATTTATTAGAAGATATTGTCACATGGTGTTCAAAGTACCCACGTTTTGCTTGGTCAGTGAACTCCGGTGATAGCAACAGGCCTATCGCCTTTTTAAAATATGTTCAATTTAATAAAATACTGATTTAGTAAAAACACATCAACCTGTATAAAAGTTTTGGCAAGCGAAGAGTCCGCCCAGTTAACGATTACACACTGTTTTAAACTGTTAACGAAAAAGAAATGAACTTAAATATTTAGGAGATTTTAATAATACTGGTGTTTTATTAGTCATGTTATTACCATTTTCTTTTCTGTTCAGTCCTTATTATTTTGGTGTTTGGGTTTAATAAAAATATTGTTGTTTTCATTTCATCATTTTGGTAATAGTCCATAATTTCATGAAAATGCAAACATGGTTAAATTAAAAATGACTTTATTGAAGTCGTCCAGAAATAAAAAAAAAATCTATAATATAAGCACGAAAGTTCAGACATTGCTAAAACAGTCGTTACTAAACGAGACAATGACGTTTGCCACGATCTTTCTAAATGGCGATCGATAGTAAAGCAAAAATCAAATTTAAATGAAGGCTTATGAAAATTTAAACTATAAGTTGCTGAAATTGGTGATAAATTGATCAACATATATTTTTGTACTCAATTATACGGCAGTGCATCGAGAAGTAATTAAAGCGTAACAATAACATCCAGATCAAAAAAATCTTAACTTTTCAAATGAAGACATCAATACATAAAACAATTATTAATTCTACCATCTCTTCAACAAAATACCACATGACTGTATATTTGACACACCACAAATCAACCGATCCGATCGAAACGTGATACAACAGCTATAGGGCCAGCGCTGACTGCCGGCATGGCATGGCAAAGGATTTCGGTACAGATATAGCATTTTTAATCTTATTACCATGAGTATAGAATTCATTTTACTTCATTTTGACACAACGATGCCGACGTTCTGTCCTACCGCGGCCTCCCTCGGCATCGTTGTGTCAAAATGAATTCTATGTACATGGTAATAAGATTAAAAATGCTATATCTGTACCGAAATCCTTTGCCATGCCATGCCGGCAGTCAGCGCCGGCCCATATTCTCAGAAATAACAAGATGACAAACTGCAGTAATTCAATAAAAAAATATGCCAAAAGGGATTTCATAAGCCATCAGATTCAAAATTCAAAATCATAACTTTCTGGACAGTTCCCGGTAGGCAAACCTTTGGACGGTGGCTGACCAAATTTGATTTGAGAACGATATCAAAATCCGCCGTTGTCAAATGTCAACTTCTTAATTCGCCCGCGGCTTAGTTTTTGTCAAACCTTTTTGCTGGTTAGCTGAACATCGGCGAAATTATGTGAACCATAAATGGCCACACACATAATTTGCCTTTTGAAAGGACAAAATTATTTTAGTTGTATTTTTATTGTAATCCAAGCTCCTCGTATTAGTTTCACAGTTATAAGACGCTGTTCATTTACATAATTAATGGTATGATTAATATTATTGTAGATGTGGCATATTTACACACAGACAAGAAAACTAAGGTAAAAAACATACATGCACACGATTATAAATCCTAGAAAAGAGTATTTAAAGAGTGTTGAACTCCTCAGCTACTTTTAGAATTTAATTGGGAAAAAGAAGATTGACACTACACAGCCAAACGATAGGTTTTAATAAAAAAATCCCCTTTATATTTATAGGCTTCTCAGGACTACTGAAGGGAACACCGAATGCTGACCTCCAAATTTCACTATGAAGATGTTACCCCATAAATGGTATGGTATATTATATAGTGACGAATATTTTAATACATTATCTTTTATTCTTAACACTTCGAAAGCGAACAGAAAATAAATCTCTGTCAGCTACTTAAGGTCAAGGGTGTAATGATAAATTTAAAGCTTGAAAATAAGGCTCAACTAGAATGTTTACGTTGTGTTTGCGCGCTCCTGCTCCTGTGTTATATTAAGCTAATATGTTCCTCTATTTCTTACACTTCAAACTATTGTATTTAATGCTAATTATCTTAATTATAATCACGAAAAGGCAGGTGTTCGAAACATGAGGAAAGAAAGAGCATGTATGAAAACATCGATGGATGTGAACGAAGCTAGAGAGGTTTGTCAGGATCATACAAAGTGGCGTTCGATAGTCTCTGCCTCTCCCGACGGGAACTAATGCCGAGAGTATATGTATGTACGTACGTTCAAACTGATATGCTAAATATATGTGAAATTTTTATAAACACTGAAATAATATCAAACTATAGTAAGTACAGTTAAAAAATATATACTCAAGTGCCTCATAGGTGGAGGACTAATGAGTCAAATATAAATACACAATGAACAAAGACATATTTCTTTATTGTAAATAAACATTGAACGTCGCCACATCCCTTCTGCTTTCTGAGCGTTCCCTCTTGTCTAGTACTGAAAAGCAAAAGTTTTAAAATTAAAATCTCTTTGTACAATTTAATTAACATTCCTTCAAGTCCCTACGTCGAGGTTTGACATACTTTCTGCTTTCACAAGTCATAAACAAAGTGTAAAAGGTCTTTTGATGTCCTACGATTTTTGTAAATAAAAACAGAGTCGTTCTTTTTTAGGACGAAAAGGGAAACAAATAATTTGTGCGGTTATTACGAGTTAGTCGTATAAAGTGTTTTTATTATAAAATTGGAAGGATAAGCTAAGACTATTATTCTTGAAATTATGTCAAGTTGGTTGCTGTATCTCATTGCCTAGGTGACGTTCTAGTTTTTTTTTTATATATTTTGTGATTACCGTGTTTTGATATAATGTATAAAAATTATGATACTTCATTTTACCAGCTTTTCTAACTACTTTCTTATCTTCATAAAGTGACAAAGAAGATAGTTAATTACCAAGCTGTAGTTAAAAAATACTGTAATATTAAAGAATATAGTATATTCATGCAGGTTTGTTAAATTGCATGGGATTTTATTAATATTGGTTTCGGTCGGGCTCAATTCCACATTGTTTGGGCCAAAAAAATACCCCAAAACCGATTGCAAATGACAGTACCAAATAACTTAAAAAAACTGTACCGCTCCTTCTAGCAAATATACCGTCAATGTTCCATCTATGGATTTAATAATAATCATAATCATCATAGATGGATAAAAATCAGCCGAGTATCAAGGTACTTATTACTGCGCTGTCTCCTGGTTTTTAAAGTAGCAATTACCAAAGAATGCAGTTACATAGGAGCACGTGTCGTACATCTAAGTATAAGTCATTGCCCCATCTAATTCTGGTCTTTGCTCGTTACTTCCTGCACTCAGCGTTGCCAGCTTTAAACAATAGTATTCCCTGTTTTTTATCTAGTACTCGTAGGTAACTTTATGGATGTATGATTTGCGTATATTTAACCTCGAGTATTGTCACAACATGAAGTGGGTTACAAAAATCTTTGATTCACATATCGTAGTTTGATGATCTATGAATTTAATTCTTTACTGGAACAAAAAAACTAATGTGTGTAAATTGTTTATTCGGAGCATATTAACTTAAAATATTGTTTACCAAAAATCCAAAATTTCAGTTCTAAATAATAATAAAAAATATTTAATTTTACGAGAATATGTGATCTTATCCTTTCTATATTCATTACTAAGTACCTATCCAAATTACCAAAAACTATGTAAATCAGTTTAGAGCTGGTATCACTGCCAGTACAGTAACTAAGATATCGGGGGCTATTTTCGTAGTAATAACCATTTCGAGTTCGATCACTCTTTTGTCAAGTGCTATGAGTAATAGTAATTTTAAGAGGAGTTTTTAAAATAAGCGCATAAAATATTTTATGTCCCAACGCAGAACGTTTGGATGCGTACTCATCAGTACTAAAATTAATCGTTGTTATGGTTATAAAAAAGTGAGAGATGAACATAAGATTAACTTGAAACCATTCGCATATTTAGCCTGAAATTATAACTTATAATATAATATTCCAAACATAAATTTATTTCTAACAAATTGACTTAGGTCTTGAATAACGCTGGTAAATAAGTATTTCTTATAAACTTTAAATGCCTCAGTACTATTATAAACTACAAAGCAAGATTATAAATGATTTATAAGAGCATAATAATACTCTCATAATACTGTGTATTAGTATATTAATGGAACTGTTAGTGTAAATAACATATTTAAACACTCACGGCTATCCCTAAAAAACTCAGCCATTTTTGTAAAAAAAAATATCAGTTAGCACTAAAAATTCCAAAAACCTTAACCTAAGCAGCCTTTTATGACACATTTGCGTAGAAACATGTTAGTGATAATCTAAGACGACACGATACAGCAAAACACAAACTTTGTCTTCCTTTTATAACAGTGGAATCAATTAGCAAAAAGTAAGACATTGAAAAATTAAATAATGTAGATAAAAATCGAAAACATGTAGTAAAAATGTCCATTGCTGGACATCGGTGGGGACATATACATACATACATACGTACATATACTAGTCAGCCAGAGCTAACGAATTAGAAATTCCTCAGCCACTTTTGGAAGTTGCGTGGGGAAAAGATGGTAAAATAAAGGTTGGTTGGTTGATGGGTCTCCAACTACATCGCCCAAAAATCCCTTAAAAATCCCCAATACCGTTAGTCGCCTCTTACGTACGCCCACCGGAAGAAATGGGTAGTGCTATTCTGAGCCGACACTACACTACTCATATACATGAGCTGTAACTATGAATACATTTTAAAAACTCTTGAGAACGCAAAGTGTGAATAATTATGGGTAATTAATACAGAAACGAGAAGCTCATAATGACCTGTTTAGTATATTTTAACGACCTCACCAAATAACTCAAGGGTGGCCTACACTATAAGCCGTACCGCTTGTTAAGAAATTGACTCCCGTACAATATTTTTTCAGTTATAAAATCTTTATGTTTATTAGAATGTACATAAATGAAAATATTGTTTGTTCCCATGATTATACTTGTATAGTCACAGCTTTAGAAATTAAAATTTATCCATCACTATTGCCGAAGAAGAAGTAAAAGAAGGCCGTTGTATTCATAATATCGTAGTATGTTGAATGTTGGAAGCTCCTGTACAAAATAATTTTATTGGAATTATTGAAGTGCTTCTCTGTTACTCGCATTATCGACATCGAGCAGAAAAGATGAAAAAAATATACTTTGCGTGCGTATTTATAGCCCTATAGATATATTTTTTATTTTACTTTTTAGTCGTTTTAGTAATTAGTGAAGCGGCAACAGAAGAAAATAACACCGTGAAAATTTAAACTATCTTACTGTCAGGGTGCAAGAGATAAATTTATTAGCCGAAAGGCAGTAAGCGAACTCTTTATAATATGATCCCGTTTTGAAATAGGGTCTGGAGTGCAAATAAAATACATTAATTTATTAATTATTTGATTCATTATACTATGACGTTTCATAAACTATTCTGAAACTCGCGTTTAGCACTAGGATAGCGTCGTTGCTACGCCACTTGTTATAAAAAATAGTAATGCATTTGTGTTATTCCGGCTGTTTATGATAATATTTGTTTTAGTATCTTTAATTGTCGCTAGATGGGTGTGTAAACGTTTTCTACATCGCGGTATGAATTCTTTTATACTTTTGTATAAATACCAAACCATGCTTGTTATCTTCACTTGAATAAATCACTGGTATCCAATTTTAATAGTGTTTTCTTATCAACAAAAGGAGTGTGGAACTTGGGAAACGTTACAGTTTTGTTCATGGTCCTTCGAGCCGGATAGACCAGTGAAATTTTAGTCACCGCAGCATAGAAACCAGGACGCGGAGTATTGGGGTGCTGGTGCTTCTAATCCCTTCGGAGAGGTTAAGAAGAACAGAAGACCTGGATCCTGCCTTTTCGACGAGCCCGGTTGCGGACAACTTGTGACATCTGTCAAGAAGCTATCAATCCAAGGCAGGAGTCAATCAAGTGACATTAGTTACCACATTGGTCAATGCTGTCAAAGTGAAGTCATCCTGATTGAAGCTGCCAACTTGACATGTGACAGTTGTGAAGTCAACCTGATTGAAGCTGCCAACTTGACGTGTGACAGTTGTCAAGTCAACCTGATTGAAGCTGGCAACTTGACATGTGACGGTTGTCAAGTCACCCTGATAGAAGCTGCCAACTTGACATATGACAGTTGTCAAGTCAACCTGATGGAAGCTGCCAATTTGACATGTGACTTAGTCAAGTCATAATTAAGGTTTGCAAAAGAAGATAGAGTCGTGAGTACAGTTTGTGTTTACTTTCTGGTGTAGTGAGTAAAACTTTCGAAATCTATGGACTTTAACTTTATAGTATTGATTTCTGATAGCCAAGCGTTGTAGGACTTAGAATAATTTAACATTAAGTGTTGAGTCTGGAAACCTATGCCCAATTTTGAGTTTAAGTTATTAAAACTATTGGAAAAAGTTTGGTTAAAAAACGTTCTCTTTTCTGACTGATAATGGATAACCTTATAAAATTACAATTTAATAGTAAAACTCTAATTGAAAAATCTATTAAAAATTTCAAAAAGTCACCAAAGGGACGCTTAACCGATCTGAATTATGTTCAGACTAGGTTAGAGTTATTAGATAAGGAATGGGAGGGTTTTGTCAAAACTCACAAACAAATAGTTATGCAGGCTGAATCAGAGGATTTACTATCTCCATATTTTAAAGATGAAGTTTTTGATCTGGTTGAAGAAGATTATGTTTGTTATAAATCGGATTTAAAATATCACATAGATAATCTAACGGAAGCATCTAACTCAACTACCCTAGGTAAATCTACTCGTTCAATTAACACCAGTGCAAAGTTACCAAAAATTGTTATACCTATGTTTTCTGGAGAATATAGCGAATGGAAATCGTTTAAAGATCTTTTCACATCTCTCATTCATAATAATGAATCTATTGATTTAGTTCAAAAGATGCACTATTTAAAAGCTCATTTATCAGGGGAAGCAGAACAGCTTCTCAGACAAACGCCAATTACTGGTGATAGTTATGAGGCATCTTGGAAGTTATTGAATGAGCGATTTGATAATAAAAGGTATTTAGCCAATTGTATACTCAAGCGATTTATGAATCAAAATAGCATTAATTTCGAATCCTCTCGTGCAATTAAAGAGCTTTTGGATGTTACGGTTGATTGTATGAATGGTCTTAAAAATCTTGATATTGATATTTCCTCTTGGGATATCATAATTATTTTCATCATCAGTGCAAAGCTTGACTCTGAATCTCGCAAACAGTGGGAAGCCAAAATTAGTTTATCTGATAATTTACCCACATTTGTTCAATTAAAAGAATTTCTTGAGTTAAGATTTAGATCATTAGAATTTCTAGATAGTAAACCTAAAGTAAGACCAGTAGTTTCAGGATATACCACACCGAAACCAAAAGCTCTTCATGAAGTTAAGACCACATCTCCAGAAAAGAATTTGTGCGCTTTCTGTAATAAAACAGATCACAAACTAGGTAATTGTAAACAATTTAGTAAAGAATCTGTCGATGATCGCCGTAAGTTTGTACAAACCAGTGGGCTTTGTTACAATTGCTTAGGCCCAAATCACTCTATCGCATTTTGTAAAATTACCACTAAATGTCACATTTGCAAACGAAAACATCATTCTTTGCTGCACAGTCCCAAACCCACTCCAATTTCAGACGTGGCTGAGGTTCAGGAATCGGAATGTACCACCTCAGACCAATCATCTTCCCAAGTAGCTGCATTGTTTTCGCGGGAAACCATAACTAAACAAGTTTTGTTAGCAACAGCAATCGTAGAAGCACAAGATAGTTACGGTTGTATCCAACCTTTAAGGGCGTTGCTAGATCAAGGTTCCCAAGCGTCGTTTGTAACTGAATCAGCAGTGCAACTACTTGGACTTAAGAAAACAGCCATAAAAGGTACTATATCAGGACTAGGTGGTGAAAATAGTTCATTGATATCAAATTTTATCGTCAAGATAAAAATTTACTCACGTCTAGATCCTAACTTTAACGTAGAAGTATCGGCATTTGTTTTGAAAACAATTACATCGCTGTTGCCTTCACAAAAGGTAACAGTATCAACTAGTTTGTGGCCAGAATTAGCACATATCACGTTAGCGGACCCGGAATTTCATACTCCGAACAAAATTGATATTTTGTTAGGCGCTGACATATATGGCCAAATCATTAGAGAAGGGTTGATCAAAGGTTCCAAAAGTTTACCAACTGCTCAGAATTCAGCCTTGGGATGGATCTTATCAGGTTCCACACATTTATCCGTAAATGCTGATCAATCCGACCAAAAGTTTACCTATCACAATGTTATCGTCAGTATGCATGCTCATATGTCTGACAATGAGTTGCTCAAAAGCTTTTGGCAATTAGAATCAGATATCTTTGAGACAAAGATATTATCACTAGAAGAGCAACAATGCGAAAAGTTTTATAATGAAACTACAACTAGGAATCCGGAAGGTCGTTATGTAGTTCGACTTCCTTTCCACGAACAGGACCCACCTTGTAAGTATGGTCAATCAAGAGATATTGCTCTTAAAAGATTTCGACTTCTCGAAACAAAATTTAGGAAGAATCCAGAATTTAAAACTAGATACGCAGAAGTCATACAGGAATACTTAGATCTGGGCCATATGGAACGTGTTGTTGGTAATGAAGAAATAACAAAAAGTACAGCTGTTTATTTACCACACCACGCTGTCATACGTGAAGACAAATCTACTACCAAGGTAAGGGTGGTATTCGACGCATCTTGTAAGTACATGAACGGGGTATCTTTGAACGACTCATTAATGGTCGGTCCTACACTGCAACAGGATCTGCGGCATCTCATAATGAGATGGCGTATGCATCCGATATGTCTCAGCGCTGACATAGTAAAGATGTACCGTCAAGTTTTAGTTTCCCCCGAAGATGCAGATTATCAAAGAATTGTTTGGCGTACTGATCCAGAATCTGAGATAGAAGATTTTAGGCTATTACGCGTCACATTTGGCACAGCATCAGCTCCCTATTTATCAATAAAGTCATTACAGCAAATCGCTCTAGATGAAGGTAAAAACTTTCCATTTGCATTTGAAAGAGTAATGAAAGACTTTTATGTAGACGATCTTATGACAGGCTGTGAGTCTGTAGAAGAAGGGCAGCAGATATACCAAGAAATGACAGAGTTACTATCAAAAGGAAAGTTTGAGATACAGAAGTGGATGACAAATAGTAAAGATTTAGCCAAAATTATTTCAAACCAGAGTACCAGTAGCCAAAAAGATAAGTTGCAAATAAAATTTGATGACGTTGTGAAAATTTTAGGAATATCATGGGATAGAGATACGGACTCATTCCAATATGCAGTCAAGCTTCCTCCTCTGCAACACCCAGTTAGCAAGAGACGAGTGATTTCAGATATTTCACGCCTCTTTGATCCTTTAGGATGGTTGGCACCTTGTGTAATAACAGCCAAGGTAATTATTCAAAAGTTGTGGCTTGCAGGCATCGATTGGGATGAAGAACTGCCTAAAGTTTTGCCTAAAATTACTTGTGGAATGGCAAATTTATAGAAGTAACTTAACGAATATCTGCGAAATTTCCTTTCCCAGGTGGGTGCAAGTTAGAAATAATGATTTACTGAAGGAGCTTCACGGTTTTTGTGATGCTTCTAATCTGGCCTATGCGGCTGTCATTTATCTCAGAACTGTCGCTAGTGATGGCACAGTTTATGTTAATTTGATAACGGCCAAAACAAAGGTTGCCCCTGTCAATCAAATTTCCATTCCTCGTTTGGAGCTAATGGGAGCAGTTCTCTTGGCCAAATTGATGAAAGAAGTTTCACAGGTATTGTCAATAGATAAACCCAATGTGCATGGATGGACAGATTCATCTGTAGTCTTAGCATGGCTCAGTAGTCATCCAAGTAAGTGGACTACATTTGTGGGCAATCGCACATCTGAGATCTTATCTAAAATGGACAATGAGCAATGGGCTCATGTAAAATCAGCTGACAATCCTGCTGACGCCGCTTCAAGAGGACTGACACCCGTGGAACTGAATCAAAGTTCTTTGTGGAAGAGAGGACCTCTTTGGCTGCAGAACCCTACTATAGAGTATAGCAGACCCAAGTCTATATCAACGTATTTAGAACAGCGAAACATCAAAGTGCATGTTTCGACGGTTGGTGATATACAGGAAGGATTTTATGAGAGATTTTCATCTTTACGGAAATTGATTTCTTTTGTAGCAATAGGAAGACGAGTTTTGAAAGTCAAACAAAATAAACTACAGGGAAAGAAATTTGAACGCTATATTACGAGTACAGAGCGAGATGAAGCCTTGCTAACATGCATAAAAGTAATGCAAAGTAAAGCATTTATGGAGGAAATAAATGATCTACAAAAAACTGGGAATGTGAAACAAAGAAGTAAGTTGAAAACATTGTGTCCTTTCATGGACGAGAAAGGAATTTTACGAGCTAATGGTAGGCTTAGAAATTCTGCCAGTTCTTCATTGACTAATACACCTATATTATTATCTTCCAATTGTCATCTCACAAAGTTAGTTGTTCATCAATCTCATATCAGCACATCACATGGAGGGCAAACTTTAATGTTACATTATTTGCGCAGGAAATACTGGATATTAGGAGCTAAGAATGCAGTTAAAGCTTGTGTACGTAAATGTGTTACTTGCATTCGTTATAAGGCAAATAACCAACATCCTTTCATGGGACAGTTACCAGAATGCAGAGTAAAGCCATCAAAGCCATTTTTACACTCTGGTATAGATTTTGCCGGACCCATAAATATGCGTGTATCAAAAGGTAGGGGCAACAAATCATATAAAGGGTACATTTGTGTTTTTGTTTGTATGGCTACAAAAGCCATACATCTCGAAGCTATCAGTGATCTAACAGCTCAGGGATTTATAGCTGGGTTTAAGAGATTTGTTGCTAGAAGAGGGCACTGCAGTGAAGTATGGAGTGACAACGGAACCAATTTTGTTGGTGCTTCAAAAGAGCTTCGAGCATTAGTTGAGGCAGAAAAGTCGATAGTTGCCTATGAGATTAGAGATTGGTTTAGTAGTAATAGCGTAACATGGCACTTCATACCTCCCCATGCCCCTAATTTCGGAGGTCTATGGGAAGCCGGGGTGAAATCCACTAAGCACCATTTAAGAAGAATTGTTGGGAATTCAACTCTTACATACGAAGAGATGGCAACCTTTCTTGCCCAAATAGAGGCATGCTTGAACTCACGACCTCTCTCAATGTTGCCTAGTGAAAGCAGCGAACCTTTGCCATTAACACCTGGTCATTTCCTTGTGGGAGAACCATTAGTTCTTGTCCCAGAAGTTAATTATGAGAAATCTAATTTGGGCAGTTTGAGGCGTTGGCAACTATTACAGCGAATGACGCAGGATTTTTGGAGACGTTGGTCTGCTGAATATCTTGCACAGCTTTTGCAGCGACATAAGTGGAACAAAATAATACCTGAACCAAAAATTGGAGACATAGTTTTGGTGAAGGATGATAATCTCCCACCAGCACGCTGGCTTTTAGGTAAAGTTGTTGAAAAGCACACTGGTTTGGACAAAATTACAAGAGTCGTGACTTTAAAATGTAACGGTTCTATTATTAAAAGACCAGTGTCTAAATTATGTATTTTACCTGTGGCCGATCAAGTGTAATAAAAAGTATATCATATCTAAACTCTAAAGTTTAAATGTTTTTATTGTTTTGTTTAATGTAAGGACATAAAATTACGTCCTTGGTGGGCGGTATGTTTATGATAATATTTGTTTTAGTATCTTTAATTGTCGCTAGATGGGTGTGTAAACGTTTTCTACATCGCGGTATGAATTCTTTTATACTTTTGTATAAATACCAAACCATGCTTGTTATCTTCACTTGAATAAATCACTGGTATCCAATTTTAATAGTGTTTTCTTATCAACAAAAGGAGTGTGGAACTTGGGAAACGTTACAGTTTTGTTCACCGGCTAAGAATATCACTACCCCTTTACCACCACCACGGGTGTCGTAAAAGGCGACTTAGGTTATGCGGCTTTTTTAAGTGGTTTTTGGGCGATGCGGTTGGAAACCCATCATCTAAGATACTTCATTTTTACCATCTGGTCTCCTATCAAGTTTCAAATCTGGCTGAGGAGTTTCCAGATCCAAAACTCTGGCTTCTCCTTTTTGGGATTTTTGGCCGTGAGCATGTATGTATGGTAATGCATTTATTCACTGACACTAGACTTGAATGGCTACGAAATAAAAATATACTCAAAATAAGAATGCCCCCATTTTAAGACCATCTGGAATAATTGTTCTAACAATAAAATGACTACACACACGAAACAGCATGCACTTGTTTAATTTAAAACAATAATATTTTAGTGACAGACTCGTCATTGTCATTTCGATCAATTCCAAAAGCAATTACATATGATGACTGTCGTAAACTATACCATCAACGTGTGTGGTCTTCAAGTGTGTAATCGGTTTACTTGGCACTGTACGCTTCTATTTTGATATGCACTAAAACATTAAATTTTAGGTCACTATCTGGACGTCAAAGCGGAAATATTTGAGTGTTTTTAATCCATCATAAAGTTTATTTTGGATGAACATAAATTCGTCTATTTATTGATCGCTCTGTCACTGGACGTCGTTCATACCGATGTGATTTTTATTTATGTTCTTCGTAGTTATTGGTTTTATTACGAAGCTGTTCGGGTTTTTCCAGATCACTGAAAGGCATGCAGGAAATTTTAATACATAATAGTAATGCTTTCAGTTTTTTCAAAGTCATTGATGTTTTATATAACATAAACGTTCACGCCGTTTATCCCCGAAGGCGTTGGCAGAGGTACCAATACTCCTGAACTCACATGGCAAGCGCCATCTAGTTTCCGGAGAAGGTACCCACGTTTTGCTTAGACAGTGTACTCACGTGATAGGGGGCAGGCATATCGCCGTTTTGTACGAATACACTGTCACATGACTAAGTACAACTCAGCCATGTGGGTTTCCTCACGATGTTTTCCCTCACCGTTAGCAACCATGAATTCATCACAGAAGGGCGTGAGTTCCAATCCTGGGACGGGCCTACACTAATTTGTCTTTTCTAAAGTCATATGTGTGGTTAATTTATCATGGTTGCTAACGGTGAGGGATGTTTTATATGGTCCCACTAAACTCGTGAAAGTAAGCGATCTGTTAAAGTAATTTAAAACTACATACTATATTTACGCAAAATTAGGAGAGAACCTAAATTACTTGATGAAGACAATGTCAATACATTTATTACGCTATTAGTTTCTTTTAAGGTAGGCAGAGTTAGGAAAACTCGTGAAAGTGTGATTGTGAAGTTATTTATGTACTTCACTCTACGAGGTATTTCTACGCAAAATTAGGAGTTAACCTTAATGGTTCGAGTCATAGTTTCTGATTTAGTAGATAGTATAGTAAACATAAAAAATAACAATCATATATTATTAGTAATGCTCTTCAGGTTACCATTACTTTTTATTAACATTTTACAGCGTTGATAGATTAGTAAGAAACATGACGTTTGATATTCTCTAACGCACGTTTATATTATTTATAAAGTCATATGAGTCTTCTATCTCTTCCCTGCAAAAATTTGATATTACGAAAAATTGCTCCCTCTTAAAAGTATTGAAGAAGAGCCATAGAACATTTCCATAAGCCTTCTTAAAACCCCTGGGCCATGCAAGATAATTAAGGGTTATGTGGATTATTAAATACATGTTTCGCAAAGTCCGACCTTACAGAATTAACTGAGGAGTTTAATTCTTTAAATTTCTATTCAACTCTGTAAGTAGTAGGTAGGTATATGTTTTTTCAAAATCACTTTTACATTAACAAGTCACCAAACGATAATTTTAAGCTTACAATCTGTTACCATGCAATCCAATGGCTACACACGCACCCGCGGGGCGGCGCACGGCGCTAAGATATATTTCTGTAAATCCATCCGCACGCATACATTACGCGCAGGGACACAGGCGGACGCGACGACAGAACATCAATCTTTTAATAAATACAACACGGACTTTGTTTACACGACTTTTACTAGGCGACAACATTTTATGGCCGCATTTAATAATCCGTTTTCATAGTTCACACTGCTGTTCTGGCGTTTTGACACAAACAAAACGATGGGGCATCCGCGACGCGGCTTAATAGGCGTTTTGAATGGTTGGGACTTCGGGTTTCGAGTTTCAGAAACCAGTATTATATTTATATGTACTGTATACTAGTAGTTGCTGCTTAAATTTAGGGATTTGCAAAAGATTATTTAAGCCGATAAATATTTCAAAGTATTTCAGACCCATCAATTATAAGCCAGAGCCGTGTTTGCCTGCTTTCATCATTTTTCTCATTGGTTTACCAGACTGAATAAACATAATTAAAACTTAATTATGTTTTTAAAAAGCGTGTAAGAGAGAGATCCTAGATCTACTGACTAGATTTTTCAAATTACTATGTCACTACTTAATGAAAACTCATGATTTTATCACATATGTTTTACATAAATACATACATATACTCACGGCCATACATCCAAAAAGGGGTAGCCAGAGCTTCAGAGCTAAAAACTCCTGAGCCGCATATGGAAGTTGATAGGGGACAAAATTGGTAGAAATTAAATATCGTTGGTGATGGGTCTCCAACCGCATCACCTAAAAACCACTTTAAAAGCCATATGCCCTTAGCGGCCTCTAACAACATCCATGGATGGATAGGACTAGTGACATTCTAAAGTCACTACACGGCAGTTTTTACAGTATTAAGTAGGATTGAAAAACTTGCTTTCCGAGAAAAGCCCAACCTTATCGCTAGTAAAGCATAAACTCTTGAACACAACTGTGTGCCCAAGAATTTACACGTGTTTTATAATACGCCACAGGCAAAGTTACCTAGATTCATCAAAGATAGTTAAATTGTCGCTAGCCAAGCCAGTTAAGTTTGCGTCATTTATATGTCCACTTTTGAAGCCTCCAGTCAAAAAATTATGTTTAGAGAAAAAAGATCGTGTATTTCAAATTAACTTTATCGTAGTTTGGTATTTATGAATGTGTAACTAAAACAAGCAGCTATTACTATTTAGAATATCTTACTATATTTATACTATAATTTTTGTATAGTTTTAAATAATAAAATTAGCAACAAATAACGTTTATGTTATCAGCGTTTTTTTTCAAATGTGACCCATTCTCTCAGATTTTGGTCTCGTATTCACTTTTTTCCTCTTTTTATTGCGTACTCATACTAAAACTTAAATTTACTTATGATGATGATCCCTACCAAAGGATTTGAAACTTGAAAATAAATAACTGCTCTTGGAATATTGACAACAGAACAAAACCACTTTGGTGTTGGCTTTGGTTCACTATATTGATCATTCGAGTGATAAGAAAGATAAATAAAAATCTCTTTTTCAAGAGATATTTTACATTGATGAAAATCTATATTTAACTCAGGGGAAGGCGCGAGACATATTTTAGTAACACTAAAATCAGCAAAGTTGTCTAAACCGGCCGAGAATTAGTGTTATTCTAACCTGATTCATTTCCATACTGAAAATATGCAAATCAATATTATTCCAGATTCCAAATATCAATGAACATCACATAACTGCCAATCGGTGCCACCCGTGACAGCTTAGTTTTAACGACGACAAATCAACGCCAATACCAATCTATTTTCGTTTCGTACATCACACTACTAATTTATTAGCCTATAAAGTTTTACATGTCACTCATTTGAGATTTACGTTCCGTTCGTCCCAAATGTGGGCTCGACAAAGACGCGTTTAAAACTAGGGAACAATGCGCGAAGAAAACGGTCGGGATGTGACAGAAGTCGCCTTGCCACATTTAATAGTTATGGAGGATGAAACAATTACTTCTTGAATATTTCTGCTAGTGCTAAACAAATTCACTGTGTTTCGGATTTATTGAGTGTTCTGGAATTTGACGCGTGCCAGTCGGTGTAAGAGATATTGCTTATGTATTAAGAAAGTGTTACCTCGCCAAGACATTTCAGAATTCATTTTAAAAGAATTCAGTAATAACTACATAACATAAACATATAAACATAAACGTTCACGCCGTTTATCCCCGAAGGGGTTGGCAGAGGTACCAATACTTCGGAACTCACATGGCAGCGCCATCTAGTGTCCAGAGAAGGTACCCACGTTTTGCTTAGACAGTGTACTCACGTGATAGGGGGCAGGCCTATCGCTGTTTTGTACGAATACACTGTCACATGACTAAGTACAACTCAGCCATGTGGGTTTCCTCACGATGTTTTCCCTCACCGTTAACAACCATGATAAATTAACCACACATATGACTTTAGAAAAGACAAATTGGTGTAGGTCCGACCCTGGATTGGAACTCACGCCCTTCTGTTTTCGGGCGGGTGTTCTACCCACTGGACTATCATGTCGCTGTAAGTAATAACTAAAATCATTAAAATAGCATGACTGTGCTTATATGCCTTTTCCTCATAAAGTTTGGAAAAAATGTGACTATTATTAGTCATTACTATCCTCACTGCTAGCAACTATTGGTTTTGGAATCATTAGATTCAACGATTGAAGATTTAAGGCATTGGGATTTATTTCAATCACATTGCTCAACATCACATAACTAGCTCAGGTGTCTATATCTTTAAATGACACTAACATAGTATTGAAAACTTTAATTTTTATTCATTTCACATTTCCATTCGTTGAACACTGCAACGATTAGCATTATATAAAAGAACCCATTAAAAAATAAACTCAATCACATCAACAGCTACAGCGATGAAAGCCAAAAAGCAAGAGTGTGTCCAGGAAAAATGTATAAAAGCGTCCGTAGGAGTTCCGGGAACGGCGTATCGGGAGCAGGTTTGTTTACACTGTCTGCCCGTGCTTTCACAGATGTCATTTGTGACCGGCAAACTGGGGAACTATTAGCTGTTGTAAGATCTTTCACACCTCTGTGTTTTAGGGTTTGATTACGTTTGATTAATTTTGATTGTATTTTTTTAGTATTGTTACGTACCGGGTTCTTAATTTGATAAATACCAGTCACACTTTCGTGCAATAAGGTGTAATTATATTTATTGACCAATAACGCACTTTACACAACACAACAAACACTATCGATAATTAACTATCGATACTCGCACTAATTAACAACACTAATTTACTCCGTTATAGTAACACTGTCCACACCGTTAAGCTTATTTCCGTAATCCGTATATCACTGCACTGTCGTATTTAATTTCTTCGCTCTAGTATTTCGCTTGTTCTCGCTTTAGTTCTTCGCACTCGAATAACTCCGTAGCACGCGTCGCTCTTTATATATGCCAAATCTCAAATACGCGAATATTACAGAAAGTTCTAGTACCACATTCTCGAAAAGTCGATATTCGAGAAACATCTAGTAATTCCTTTTTCTACTTATTAAAATACTAGTAACGCCATCTGTTCTCTAGTAGTGGCAAATCGTATCTCCTACTTGCGAACAGATGTCGTAACATTACCCCCTCCTTACATTAATACTCGTCCCGAGTATTATTGCTTCCATGGTACTTCGCAAGTCGATCGATGTGAACTATTTTCCAAGCCCCTCTAGGTTGGCGTTGAATTCTGTACGTTACATCGTTTATTCTAGTGACCACCTTGTACGGTCCTTCCCACCTATTTTGTAACTTAGGGGACTTCCCTTTCTGGCGAGTTGGATTGTGTAACCAGACGAGCGTACCCTCTTCGAAACGCGGCGTGTTAGCTTTACGGTCATATCTGGTTTTCATCTTTTCACTAGCATGTAAACCATTTTCACGCACTAGGGAATGTACATCTTGCATTCTTTCCCTCAAATCGCTTACATATTCAGTTACACTCTGCGGCTCATCTGGTGACCCTCCTGTCAACAAATCTACAGGCAATCGTAGCTCTCTTCCGAAATTGACGAAAGCAGGTGTTTCCTTCGTGCTTTCGTGAACAGCTGACCGGTAAGACAGTAAAAATAATGGAATGTGTTTGTCCCAGTCCTTCTGATGTTTTTCAACCATCTTCGCCAACTGTCTCTCCAGTGTTTGGTTGAACCTCTCCACCATTCCATCTGACTGAGGATGATATGGCGTCGTCCTGGTTTTATGCATTCCAAGTAGTTTGCACACCTCTTGAAATACTTGTGACTCAAAATTTCTTCCCTGGTCAGAGTGTATCTCCAGGGGCATGCCAAATCGACAGATCACTTCCTCAACCAGTTTTGTAGCCACAGTTATTGCTTCTTGATTGGGTATGGCAAACACTTCAGGCCACTTAGTGAAGTAATCCATCACCACCATGAAATATTTATTTCCGGACTCTGATTGTGGAAACGGTCCAGCCACATCAACGGCAATCCTCTCCCAGGGAGCTCCCACATTGTACAACCGTAATCCCCCTCTACTCCGGGTCTGCGGACCTTTCACCGCGGCACACGTTGTACATTTCCGGCACCAGTCCTGTACGTCGTCCCTACAATGAAGCCAGTAAAACTTCGCACGAACCTTCTGCAACGTACGATTTACCCCAAGATGCCCGCCCGAAACACCGTCATGTGTTTCCCGCAGTACATCTTTAACCTTGGCTCTGGGCACGACCAATTGTAGGTGCTCTTCCTTACCGTTGGGTTTCTCCCACCTCCGGTACAGTAGACCATTGATCAGAACTAGGCTGTTCCATTGCGCCCAGTAAGCTTTCGTACTCACTCCTGTGGACGCTACTTCACTCCAAGCCGGTTGATCGTGTTTTTCCTTCTTCCATTTCATGATGGGTCTGAGGTTCTCATCTTCTTCTTGGGCCTTCTGCATAGCTTCTGTTTCCCATCCATCCAATGGACAAATTCGAGTCACTTTCACGACTTCCTCCTTCGACTCTTGCTTCCTGCAATGTTTACAGTCTTGATCATTGACACAGCCCAATATCACTAAACTGTTCCCGTTACAGGCTTGTGAGATGGTCATTGTCGGGGCTTTCTCCTCTCTAGCCAGCACCTGCCCCCCGGTCCTGGCTAATGCTCGTTTCCCTGGACGTTTGCGGCAGGAGCCTCTGCCTGCCTCTTTTCTTCCTTCCTCAGCGGGCAACTTAATCTCAAATGGCCCCTTTTCCCGCAGCCATAACAAATCGGTCCAGTACTCCTTCCGACGGGTGCTTTAATGACCTTGACGTCCTCATTTGCTTCCGCAATCTCACGAAGTCGATGAGTTTGGCGCGTATCCTGGCGGCAAGCTTCAACTTCTAGAGCGTTCGCCAAGGCATCCTTGAGAGACGTGTGGTGTTGAAGTCTCACCGCTGTTCTCACTTCGATATCTCTGATGCCGTCGACGAATGCTTGCACCAGGTTCATTTCCACCGTCTTCGGATCTACACTGGGATAGGCCTTGCGGACGAGCTTCTCGATTTCAAGGGCCCACTGCTGAAGTCCCTCTCCAGAACGCTGGACCCTATCACGCAGCTGAGCGCGGAACACGTGCTCCAGGTGTCGCTCTCCATAGCGAGACTCCAACGCATCCAGCAGGTCCTTGAAACCACCACTCGGAGTCGGCAGCGCCTCTATTACTGACAGTGCTTGACCTCGGAGCGCCACCGTCAGTGCAGTCAAACACTGTTCATCAGTCCAACCATTGGCAGCCGCAACAGTCTGGAACTGATGTCTATACGCCGACCAGGATGTTGTTCCGTCGTAGGGAGGAACCTTCACACGAGGACCATGGACAGCTACTACATTCTCACCGGAGACAACCTTGACCGGTCGTGATTCAAGCTGCAGAACCCTTTTCTCCATTCCGCGGAAGTCGGTCTTCATGTCATCGATATCTTTCTCAATAGTGGTTACCTGCTCCTTCATCTGCTCTACGTCTTTTTCCACAGTAACCACCCGACCACTGACTTCATTGACCGCAGTGAGAACTTGTGAGAACTTAGTTTGCTGTTCCTCGCGCAACTCACGAACTTCTTGTTTAACACCCTGTACCTCCGAATGTATGTTTTTCAACATTTCAACTATCATCGCCAAGTCAGTATTAGTTGCGGCCGCCGGCGCCGTTGATGTAGGCGGCGCGTTAGTCACCGCGGACGTCTCCTCTGGAATGTCACTCCGAGGGTTCGTGACCGATGACCTCATTTCCGACAGCTGTTCACCCTCTGCGGCTTTCTGAGCGCGCGTCTTCATACCCTCTCTTCCGTCTTCCTTCGGCATAACTGGCATCTTCAAATCCCACTTCTGACACCAATTGTTACGTACCGGGTTCTTAATTTGATAAATACCAGTCACACTTTCGTGCAATAAGGTGTAATTATATTTATTGACCAATAACGCACTTTACACAACACAACAAACACTATCGATAATTAACTATCGATACTCGCACTAATTAACAACACTAATTTACTCCGTTATAGTAACACTGTCCACACCGTTAAGCTTATTTCCGTAATCCGTATATCACTGCACTGTCGTATTTAATTTCTTCGCTCTAGTATTTCGCTTGTTCTCGCTTTAGTTCTTCGCACTCGAATAACTCCGTAGCACGCGTCGCTCTTTATATATGCCAAATCTCAAATACGCGAATATTACAGAAAGTTCTAGTACCACATTCTCGAAAAGTCGATATTCGAGAAACATCTAGTAATTCCTTTTTCTACTTATTAAAATACTAGTAACGCCATCTGTTCTCTAGTAGTGGCAAATCGTATCTCCTACTTGCGAACAGATGTCGTAACAGTATTTTCATGAGAATAAATCAGAGAATTTCGGAAATAGTGTATTTTGAAAAAAGAAGAAGAAATTGCTTCACCAAGAAGCGAAAACTATCCGTCAGATTTTAGTTACGAAGATTTTCTTATATGAAACTGTAGCTGTGTTTTATAAAGTTCTGTTGTTGTTTTCCTTAAATATATTGACGTATCATTTACTGGAGAACAGTCCACAGAAATTTCAAAGACAGTATAAACGATTTCAAAACAAACAACCGCCCGTGAAAACACCTTGTTTTACATCACCAATTTGTCTACAAATAATAAACATGGAAGCAATCTGACATTATACAGGGGATACTCAAAAATGAACACTGCAATTTTCTTGAAATTTTATTGAATACCTAGTCATAATAAAGATATGAACTTAATTCAATTTTACATCGAAATCATCTTATTTCATATATTGTCTAGATTTTTTTTGCTATTCAAAATGACTGTAAATACGTGAACAGATAAGATTCCAATGATTTTAAGTATTTTAAGAAAATGAATAACTGTTATAGTTCTGTTCTAGTAAACACAGCTTTATAATTTCAAAATTGACCGAAACTTGGCACCTTTGAGTAGTTTTAGTACAAAGATATGTACTTCAAGATCATTTCAAGGTAGTATTATCATATAATACCTAAAACACGCCAAAACTTCAAAATATCGTACCAAAACAGCACAAAACATCCCCCTGTACAGAAAAGCGTTCGCCGTTGAAACTGAAAGGAGAAATTCATTGACAAAATCCATTAAGCTGGCAGCGTCAGAACATTAATCGAGAGCATTTAGTGAGTAAATGAGTCGGGTGACAGATCGAGATAGTTGGCACTGCGTCAACTGTCAACCTCGATTAGGGAAGGCGTGAACGTTTTAAATTATGTGTGATCTGATCACCCATTAGATTGGCTGCTTTTCTTTTACACTTTGGTTAATGTTTCAGTTGTTTTATTTAGAGTAATTGTAATTGGGGAAATATATTTTGTTCTGTATGATTCTCAGTATCATCGTTTTTTTAATAAATTGAAACCTTATATTTGACATACACTGTTCCATTTAAAAAATACAAAATATGACTCCATGTCAACACTCTGTGATTATTTTATAAATAGGACCTAAATAAAAAAATACTATGAATGAATTTATAATTTTGACTTAATCGTATTATACTGTGCGTTAGTTTGTTATGTTGGTTAGTAAAACAGGAAATAGTTCCAAATTGTGACTTACTTTCTTTTGCAACCGCTCTTTTCGAACGGATACTGTAAATGCACCTAGTATACGAGTATGATCTAATAAAAAATGAATATTTTTGAAAAAAGTTGTGAATTTCTTTCTTTATACAAACGAAGCCGCAATCAATAGTCATCTGCACACAGTCAAGGTTTTGCAAAATATAGGTACCTATGTATCTTATTATTTTGTGTTAATGTTTATTAAACAAATTAATACCTAGAAATTACAGACTAAGTTACATATAAGAAAAATAGAGCATTATCAAAACAAAATAATAAAAAGCATAAAGAACCATAATCTTAAAACAAACAACCAAACCGAAATCCAAATATGAAAGCAATACAACCCCATTTCAAAACAAAGCTAAGCCCCAACACATTGCATGTCACAAACAAGCCAACAACCAAGCGTTCGACCAAAACCGATCCCAAAATATCACTTGTTGGCCAGAAAGAATAATTACAAATAGCGGTGACAGGCCAACATGTGTCGTGCAGTTTAAAGATCCAGAAAGATTCCGATAAACACCGGAGATGTTTACTGGCGGCTATTTCTGATTTAATGACAAAGTCTGCTTTCCGAATGGGTTGCACGTTCGCTTTTCAAACAATCGAATTCAGTAAAGATTGTCTTCGTAACTAAATTGATGCAAGTAATTTGTGAGCTCAGCAGCTTTCGTGGGATATATTTTAAGATGAAATATTTTAACGTAACATGGAAAGTTAGACTATTCTTAAGTTTATTTTTAAATAATAGCCAGCTAATCAGTTATGTAGGTATATCAAGCACTTAAAGATTATAGAGTAAGGCACAGTTGTAGAATCGGAATCGGAAAATAAGTAACAATGATTGTATTACATTTCTAAATCTAAATACTTAAAAAAAAGTAAGTAAACACGCGCTAATCAGAAAAACGTCTCACTTCCAAAACATAATAGGACAGCGACAAAGATATCAACGTTACAAAAACCGTTTAAATACCGTCACGTGGTTTCAATAAATGTTTTGTTATTCGTTTCAGAAGGTTTGTCATGTCACGGGTGGCTGGTGGTGATTAGTCACGTGTGTTTAAGTGAAATTGACTGTAAATGATTAGAGTAAACAGATGTTTTCTGTTATTGGATCATCTGTCTTTTCGTTTAAGTTATTTGTCAACCGTTGTTTTACTTTAATTACTTAAAGGTTAATTAAGGTATGAAGGAAGCGAAGTACGTAGAATCGATATCATTAATTATAGATATTTTAAAGCGGGAATTAAACTTATCGAGTTGTTATTAAGCTTTCTGTCTTATCAAATTCGAGTTACATTGATAAAGGATATGGAATGGAGCAGAATAACTCCTTTTGGTATAAAATAATTATAATTAGTCTTTTCTGTTGGATTTAAAGCTCAAATAAGTCTCAGCTATTCTATAGTAAGTGTATATTAATATTTAAATAAAAAGACTTTCTGAGGTTAACAGGCTCGGATCCTGCAGATTATATGTACCAGTTCTGTGTAACTAAAATGTACGCAGGAAATTCAATTTAGGCTTTTTTCTTGCTTGAATGCTCAGTAGTCTTGGCTTAGAATAACAGTAACCCAATTCGTCCCGTAGGTTTTATAATGGAGCCCCAATACCCTTAGTGATTTTTGGGCGATGCGGTTGGAGACCCATCACCACAAACCTTGGTTTTACAATCTTCTCTCCACATAAGTTTCTAATGTGGCTGAGGAATGTCTTATTCCGAAGCTCTGGCTCTGGCTGGATATTGTTTTTTCTATCCGATTAAGCTTAGGTACACTCCTTTGCCCGCCAGGGCGGCCCTCAGCTGCCTTGCACACATAAAGTCACGGTGAAGCCGCACAGGCCACAGGGCCAGCAGCAACCAATCCTTTAGAAAAAACAAAAAAAAAATAACATAGCATAACATAAACGTTCACGCCGTTTATCCCCGAAGGGGTTGGCAGAGGTACCAATACTCCTGAACTCACATGGCAAGCGCCATCTAGTTACCAGAGAAGGTACCCACGTTTTGCTTAGACAGTGTACTCACGTGATAGGGGGCAGGCCTATCGCCGTTTTGTACGAATACACTGTCACATGACTAAGTACAACTCAGCCATGTGGGTTTCCTCACGATGTTTTCCCTCACCTCACCTCACCTCACCCCAAAAAAAAATATTTTCAAAATTTTATTGTAAGAATCATTTAAATTAAAAGTTTCACTTTTATGCGAAATAAAGACATAACATATACTCACGGCTATAAATCCCTAGAAGGGGTAGCCAGAGCTAAGGAATTAGAAATTCTTCAGCCACTTTTGGAAATGTGAGTGCTGAAAAGATGGTAACGGATGGCGAAATAAAGGTGCTGTTTATTTCGAGTATTTTCTAAATATTTTCTTATTAATGCCCCGATAAAATAATATTCTCTAACAAGACTACATTTAAAGCTATTAGCATAATCCATTGCAACAGACATTATGAAACTAAACTGTAGAAAACTAATTATAAAAGCACTCAGTCTGATCAACTCAAGAAGTCTCATTGAAGAGCAAAGACCATCAGACGAATAAATGTTGCAAAACTAAATTAATGCGCCATCCGGTGACCACACAGAGATACGAAACATGAATGATATACGCTGAATTTTATGTGAAATTCGCAAAATTTTGAAGGAAACTACTGATATAGAAATATAGAACTTACGCAGTGAGTCGCAAAGATAGTTTTCACGTGAAAAAGCGATAAAGTTAGCTTCCTGAAATGTATTTACGCGGAAAGTGTCACTAGAATGTTTGTAGCTTGTCGTCGGAAGCTGTGATCCTAATTCTAAAATGCTGGAACTGCTGTAAGTGTCCTTCGTTCTTTGAATTTGTTACTTAATAGTGTGTTACTACATACATTCCCAGAATCAAAACCAAAAATGTATTTTTATTGCCGTCCTGGAATATAAACAAATAATGGATATATATGACAATGACAAGGCAAGTCTTATTGTGGAATCTGAAGCACGAAAGTAGTTAATAATATGTAGAAGTAACTCATTACCACAGATAAAAAAAAACAACTTACTGCATACGGCATACTAGTACGGAACACTGTTTTAATATCATCAATGATTGCGGTTTCTTTCAAAAAATCACAATATTGAAAAATATATCCCCAAAGTGGTTGGCAGAGGTACTAATACATCTGAACATCACGTGACATTGTCGCCTGGTGTTCAGAGTACCCACGTATTGCTTGGGCAATGTACTCACGTGATAGGGGGCAGGTCTATCCGTTTTGTACGAATACACTGTCATATGACTAAGTACAACTCAGCCATGTGGGTTTCCTCACGATGTTTTCCCTTACCGTTAACAACGATGATAAATAAACAACACATAAGTCTTTAGAAAAAATAATTGTTCCTACCCGGGATTTGAACCCTCGTCTGCACGATAAGCGTTGTTCTACCCACTGAGCTATCACAGTTTCTATCACCAACCAATAATAGTCAGTGACTATTGTTTCTTCAAAAAGTTCACACAAGTAAACCGAGACCCATCACCAACAACCTTTATTTTACCATCTTTTCCCCACTCAGCTTGCCAAAATTGGCTGAGGAATTTCGAATACCTTAGCTCTGGCTACCCCTTCTAGGGATTTATAGCCGTGAGTATATGTAAGTAAACCGAGTGCCAGAAGATATTGATTCCCGGTCCCGGCTAAGATGACACAGAGCTGTCACATTGATTTAAATCCAGAATAAAAGGCAGGAGTGCGTCAATGACCTCACGTTGTAAGGTTAAAACGTTTCTATAATTAGCAGATCCAGGGATTATTGTCTAGGGCTGCCATAATTGTATTCTGTTTTTTTTGAGTAGATTAAATTAAGCTGTAGATTTCATGCTGTGTAGTTTCGGCTTAGAATAGCACTACGCCATTTCTGCCGGTGGGTGTACGTAAGAGGCGACTAACGGTATTGGGGCTTTTAAGGGATTTTTGGGCGATGCGGTTGGAGACCCATTACCAACAAACTTATTTTAACCATCTGTTCCCCACTCACATTTCCAAAAGTGGCTGAGGAATTTCTAATTCCTTGGCTCTGGCTACCCCTTCTAGGGATTTACAGCCGTGAGTATATGTATGTATTTAATTAAGCTTAGTGGAATATAACACTGCCTTTGCAGATCAGTATTTATTCAAATCCTGAGTAGTGTTAATCTAAATGTGATGTGCAGTATTAACGTCTAATTGAGGTAATTAATGGAATTCTATTTTTCTGTTGCGTAATACGATGAGATTGAAAAATGTGACATCATTTTGTTGACAATGTTTTGAACGAGTGTTCTTATTGCTTTTAATACATTATTAATTAGTTACTCTCTTTTAAGCATACATTAATTAAGGTTAAAAACGGATACTTATCTATTATTACGGTTAAGTTTTATTTTGTGATAGTTTTTCATAACCAAAACTGTTTGTTATCTCATTACCAAACCTATGTATTACCAAAAAAACACCTCGATATATACTTCCATATTTCCGACTAAACCAGTCCTTGCCAGCCCTATCGGTGATGCAATGATCTGGTTTGTGTCGTAGCGGACGTAAACACTTGTGTAAACAAACATGCGGCAGAATCATATGAGCACGCGCATGGGTGGCCCGCCAACATTGGGACGATATACATATACTCACGGCTATAAATCCCTAGAAGGGGTAGCCAGTGCTAAGGCATAAGAAATTCCTCAGTCACTCTTGGACGTTAAGTGGGGAAAAAATGGTGTTATAAAGTATGTTGGTGATGGGTCTCCTATCGCATCGCCCAAAAATTAAAAAGTCCTGATACCCTTAGTCGCTTCTTAGGTACACCCACGGGAAGAAATGGGGTAGTGCTATTCTAAGACGACGCTACACAGCGACGAACTCAATATTTATATACTCACGGCATTCGTTTTCATTGGGGTAGGCAGCGACAATGAGTCGTCATTTTGTAGCATCTTCGTAAAGCAGTTGGGCTTTTTTAAATTCAGCAACGTTTCATCCGAAGACTGAAGATACGAATTACGGATATACATTATACATACAAGGTCACACATAAGTCCTTGGAAAGTTTTAAGCGATTCTTGGGCGATGTGACTGATACCATCTTTAAATATGCTTCATCCATCCCCACTCAACTTTCAAAAGTGGCTAAACGATGTCTAAATCTATAGCACTGGTTACCCCTTATTGCAATGTATAAGTGTGAGCGTAAACATATTGTACTCAGTATATATACGAAGACGAAAATTACATTTGCCATTTTGCATATTAGCTTAAGAAATAGTTAAAATTAATATTTGATTTTTTCGCACCTATTTTTTTACACGCTTTTGAATTATTAAGGTCCAAATTTAACCTTCTTTCTATTTGTTACTAAGAAACCAAAAATATAAAAAGACTTAGAAAATATGGCTTAGCCTTTTTGTCCTTCTCGTTTTTATATTAAACTCTTACAAAGAAGCTCTTTAGGATCAGAGATAAATGATGTCACGCATCGAAGTTCAATTGACCAGCACTTTTGTTAAAAAATGTTAAATTAACGTATTTACTTTTTAAACAGTCATCTTCAAGCACCTGCCCGACATAATTACATTCAACATTTTAGAGTTCCTTGGCAAGCAAAACATCAGGTTTTTTTTAATACTGATTCTTAACAGAAATACTCACGCTATTAGTTCTAGTTAATGTAGGCAGATACTGTCAAATAACACGTTTTGAGATACTGATGAGTATCTTCTTGTTTAAGACATTCATCATTTCATACCTAATATTATAAATTTATATTTTAAATTAGGTCTCTACCTACAACAGCGGTAGTTGATGGCGTAACTTATTTTGTAGAAGAGGGATATTTGTCTTCAATAGCTCATTTTCAATTTTTTTCCATAATATACATACATCAACTCACAGCCGTAAATCCCAAAACGGGATAGCCAGATCTTCAGAGCTAGGAACTTCTCTGCCACATTTGCAATTGACAGGGGACAAGATGATTGAAACATTGGTGATGGGCCTCGCCCAGAAAAAAACTAAAAAATGCCCCATACCGTCAGTCGCCTCTTACGACACCCGAAGGTAGCAAGGGGTAGTGACATTCTAAGCCGGTACTACACGGCAATGTATTCCATAATGAAATGTGTATATAACATATTTTGAACGTTAACCACAATTGAAGAAACAAACATGTGTTTAGTCATTACCCTTCCAGCATCAAAAATACGGTACCTTACTTTACAACAAATGACTTATCAGAATTTTCTACGGAACCTAGGCAAAAAAATCAATCTCGCACATGACCAAACTATTCTTATTACAATAGTCACGGTTTGGGGACGTCGTTGTTTAGATGTTATCACATTAATTGGCGTAGGACCCCATCTTGACATGACTCTAATTGAATGGCTGCGTGGCATTTTTCATTACTGCTTTTTAAATTGGAAGGGTTATTTTATAGCTGTGATTGTTTTTAATTCAATGTGGTGTTGTTGATGATTTTATTTGTAGCTTAACCTACCTACCTAAAGGATGTTAGATATTTTTGATTTTCCTAGACATATATGGTCATTTTAATGCTGTGTAGTGTCGGCTTAGAATAGCACTAACCCATTTCTTCCGGTGGGTGTACGTAAGAGGCGACTAACGGTAAGGGGCTTTTAAGGGATTAAAATGTGTGATTTCCATTTCTTTTTAGTTTTAGCAAATGTATAGTAAATAAGGGTTATATATTTTTTTAATATAACATACTTAAAAAACTAATTTATATTTTTACAAAAGCTATTTAACTTATAATCATAGATGGGATAATCGGATGCATATTTACCTAAAGTTGACCGGCGGCTTAGTATGGAAAGCACTTCTTTATCGTTAAGATTTCGGGATTTCGGAATTGATGCATTTAATGTTCGGAATATAGAATTAAATGTATTTTTATTACGTTTGTAGTGTTTTCTATTACAATATATTATTCGTATGTACATTACTTGTATGGAAAAAACCCAATGTTTCGGGATGAATACCGTTAGCGTTTTGGTTATAAATATAATTGAATGCACACTCAAATAATGGTTTTTAAATGAGGAGCCGTAATTTTTTGCGTTGAGAACAATATTTGAATAACACTGTAAAGCTTGTTGTGCACTTAGCTGCAAATTTACTAACGTTAAGATTTTAACTATTAGGGAATATATCAAAAAATAAATGGAGATCAATTTCAGTTTTGAATTTACAATTCTCGTTATGTTCAAAAAAGCGTTATAAATGTGAATGTGCGAGTGAGACGGATAGGTAATTTTGGCTGCTTGTGCGAGTGAAACGGCATTCTCAATTAGTTTTTAAAAACGATTAGTTCAAAATCCCTGTTATTTTCGACATTGAAAAAGACAATTCCGAAAAAAGAAGCCGTCTCCATATTTTCTTAGCCAAAAAATTTGTTTAGGTAAATATGCATCCGATTATCCGATCTATGCTTATAATACATACAGAAATCGCTTAATATATCGGGTAAAATAGCACTGTAAGAAATGAAAAGTAAAATAATGTAATTAGAATAGTACTACTCTAAGGCTGTTGGGGCTTGTTAAGTGATTTTTGGCCGATGCGATTAGAGACCAATCACCAACAACCTTTATTTTACAATCTTGTCACCGCTCAACTTTCAAAAACAGATGAGCGATTTCTTATTTTGAAGCTCTAGCTACCCCTTCTCGAGATTTACATCAGTGAGTATATGTATGTAGATTGAACGCCAACACCCATAGATAGTTCCTTTTAAACTCATCAATCAATAGAGCTCGTAAGTAACATATAATAACACAGTACTGATGACGCAAAGGTTAAATTCTATTTAAGAAGATTCATCGTAACGTCAAAGATGACACCCACATAATAAATGATAGTTACTATAAGTGTATTGTAAGAAAACAATAAAACATTTCGCAATGACCATATTTTTAAAGTCATACGTTCTCATTAGTTAAGAAGTTTCGTAAAACCAGATCACGATCGACTCACGCAAATCGTGGTGAGTCCGTTAAAATTATGACAGAGGTCTAAAATAATAACATCGTGCAGTAATCCACCCGTTTATTCGAAGACGTCATAGTTAACCAATTTAGTTTGACCTTTTCTATACGAATAGTGTTGGCTATAGTATCTTGGAACCGCCAAATTGAGCAAAGTATTTTTGTTTATGCATACATTATACCGACGGCTATAAATCCCATCAGGGGTAGGCAGAACTTTAGAGCTAGACACTCCTCAGCCATATTTTGAAGTTGCAAAGGGACAAGATGGTAGAAATAAAGTGTATAATAGTGAGGGATCTCCAACTGCATCGCCCAATATCACTTAAAATTCAATACCATTAGTCGCCTCTTACGACACGCGTAGGTAGAAAGAGATAGTGACATTCTAAGCTGTCACTAGACGGCATAATATTTTTTTTACAATAATTGTGAAATTTCTCAACAGCCTCATTCACAATAGCAAACGTGTATGTGGAAGTCTTTTATACGGTGTAAAAAAATACACACCGAAAAAATTTGCCTAATCTTACTACCTTTATCTAGCCAGGACTTCTTAATTATTATTATTATTTCTTCATTTTCTTCCTCCTTCGGATTCCTCAGCCACTTCAAGAAGATATTCAAATATTTTCATCGCATATCTAAACCACTTTTTAATCTATACTATCCATACTAATATTATAAATTGGAAAGTGAGTTTGTTTGTTTGTTTATTTGTGCCGCTTTCACGCCGTATCTACTGAACCGATTGCTTTGAAATTTTGCAGACGTATAGTTAGATGTCCAGATTAAATAATAGAGTACTTTAAATCCCGGGAAAATGATATTCCCGAGGGAAAACTAAAATATTGTTTGCTTGCTGGATGAATTGGAGATGGCGCTGTGTATGATTTAAAACAAGGTACTATATTGCAAACCAATATAAACATGTAAATTTAGAAGCTAAATGATAGGTGCAATAATGTATCCTTGAGAATGAGGAATTCCCGAGGGATGACGTACAATTTGTTTTATCGTCTAAACTGTTTTTTTACATTATTAGTATTTACATTACGTTAGTTCTTGAGGTATGCAATAGATGGCGCTCTGGGTATTTTTTAAACCGTGGTGTCGACTATCGATGTTTTTTAAGATACGTAAGAAGTGTAATATTGCGCTTTAACCTGTAGCTCATACAATTACTCGGTGCACTTTTCGAATCATTTACCTACTTTCTGTTTTATCTTTATTCACTGTTTTTCATTTTACATTGAATTGTGGATTTTGGCGCTCGATATCGGTAGGGTATGAAAATGCGGGATAATACAAGGGGAGCGGGAGTTAATTTAATTTTTTGTCAATAGTAAGACTATAAGAAAATACAGGGTATTCAAAATTTGCCGTCGGTAAATCTAACCTCTATGAACATTCGTTAGACCCGGGATCAAAACTCAAAGGACACAAGCTTTCAGTAAAGAAGTTGTTTCATGATTCTTATCATATGTTTTATGGCACTGAGGGGTTGAAATAGCAAATGAAAGTTAGTATAGAGATTTTTGACATTTCTGTATTTAGAAACTTGAAACTTGGTGCGATTGACTGTTATAACTTATAATTATAACCATTAAAAAATAGAATTTATGAAATTCATCCATCAATCAATCAATCAACTGCAGTGTAGTGTCGGCTTAGAATAACACTACCCCATTTCTACCCGTGGGTGATCGTAAGAGGCGACTAAGGGTATAGGGGCTTCTGAAGTGAGTTTTGGGCGATGTGGTTGGAGACCCGTCACCATAAACATTTATTTATTATTACCACCTTTTCCCCAATCAACTTCCAAAATTAGCTGAGGAATTTCTAATTCCAAAGCTCTGGCTTCCCCGTTAAGGGATTTATAGCCGTGAGTATATGTATGTATCCATCAATCATTCATGAGTATATATACACTAACGGCCATAAATCCCAAAAAGGGTAGCCATAGCTCCGGAGATAGTAATTCTTCATCCGCTTTATGAAGTTGAATAGGGAAAAGGTAGTCAAATAAAGGATTTTAGTGATGGGTCTCCAATCGCATCGCTGAACAATCACTTAAAAAGCCTCAATGTCCTTTATATCTTTTATACAACTTTTTCTTATATAAACTGGATGAAAAAAATGTAGTCGACGCGGACGTAGTCGCGGGCAAAAAGCTAGTGTTACAATAAATCAAAGTGAAAATCCGATGCATTAAGTTTGACAATGTGACTGTAACTTCTGCATAGTTCACTTCGCAGGACTTCTGTAAAATGTTAATAAATCTTAGTAAATTACCTTATTTGTTTTGTCATACAAAACGAGACAAACCAATAAACTACGAATAATAAATAATTCGAACCATTTCATAATAGAGAGAGATATTTAAGTGGTAGTAATTAAAATATTATTCTCTTTTGTATGAAGCTTTGAAATGAATCTATGTATATGATATAAACTTGTGATATCTACTTAAACTATGGTTGGTCCTAGCACAGACTCCAGTCTATTTGGACTGCCTCGGTAACATCTAACTAAGCAAGAGATAACCGTTTTACTTGGTTCTATAGGTTTGGTGTATAAAAAGTATTTTTAAATATGTATAAATAAATAAAATAAAGGAAGGTGGTGGTGGAGACATGTGGTGATCCAAGGTCTGGTGTGTATTTTGCCCAACGTATTAGTTTGGCTATACAAAGGGGCAATGCCGTCAGGCTCCTTGGTACCTTACTACCAAGCGGCAGCGATTTAGAAGATATGTTTTATATAAAATAGTATATAATTTTTAAGTAATTAAAATGCTGTGTAGTGTCGGCTTAGAATAGCACTACCCCATTTCTTCCGGTGGGTGTACGTAAGAGGCGACTAACGGTATTGGGGCTTTTTAAGGGATTTTTGGGCGATGCGGTTGGAAACCCATCACCAAGAACCTTTAGACGACAGCCGTGGCCGAGTGGATAGGTGACTAGCTTCTCGGTCCGGAGGTCGCGGGTTCGATCCCCGCTGAGAGCATCATTTATGTGATGAGCATAAATGATTGTTTCTTAGTCTTGGATGTTATTTATATGTGTATTATATAATATTAAATATATCGTTGAGTTAGTATCCCATAATACAAGTTCTACTTAGTTTGGGGCTAACTTGATCTGTGTAATATGTCCATATGTCCATATATATTATATTATATTTCACCATCTATTCCCCACGCACCTTCCAAAAGTGGCTGAGGAATTTCTAATTCCTTAGCTCTGGCTACCCCTTTCTTGGGATTTATAGCCGTGAGTATATGTATGTATGTATGTATGTAAAATATAAAAAATAAATTTTCAGAATCAAAAAGATGAGAATATATCCAGATTATTTCCATGATTGTTTTGTTAGAGCTTTGGTAATTTAGCATCAAAATCACTGCCAAAGACGTTATTCATGGGTTCATTAGCTGAGTTGGGTCTGCACCTATGGGCTTATTTTCTATAGTCTTAAGTGTAATACTTTAGCTATGGTCGTTAATGGAGAGAATATCTAATATATAAAATTCAAATAGCACAGTGTTTTGTGACAACTCCTCCGGAACGGCTAAATCTATTTAAATTATTTTTTTATTTACATTTGATAGGTGTGAGGATAGGTTTATTTCTTTTTATGCTCCCAAGTGATTAGGGTGGTCCACCGTTAACATTATTTTTTTCTCATTTCATGAATTTTCATACATACACATGCTCACGGCTATATATCCCTAAACGGGGTAGCCAAAGCTTTGGAGATAAAATATATTGAAAAGATGGTAATAATAAATAATTGTTAAAATTGGTAAAAGATACTTAAAAAGCCCCTATTCCCTTAGTCGCCTCTTACGATCACCCACGGGTAGAAATGGGGTAGTGCTATTTTAAGCCGACACTACACAGCATATTTTCATAGATATAGCATATATGGCAAAGCAACGTTTGCCGGGTCAACTAGTAATCTTATGGAACACACAGAATGGGGTAATGTTTAGTCATTTGAAATTGCAAACGTATAAAAAGGGACTAATTTCAGGTAAAGTAGAGACAAGTAGTTGAGGTAGAGGTAAATAGGTACTTCTACTGCACTGTTTAAAATAATTAGTAGCTCTGATACCTCTTTTGGGTAGATTTAAATCAAGCCTGAGCTTCTTTACCGTTTTTTTATTCACTATTGTCATTATTGAGGCATCGTCCAGTAACGATTATATAGTTTACCTGCTTTCATACAAACATATACTCACGCCATTAGTTCACATTGGATTAGGTAGGGACTATCGATCGCCATCTTGTAAGATCCTGGCTAACCTCTACGGCTTCGTTCACACCAATCAATCCTTTCATACATGCTCTTTTATATTTCATACTTTGGACGCCGCCGGCCTTTTTGAGCACAATCTCCGAGGTCGTCCTCTACTAACATTACCTTCCAAATAGTATACTTATAATTTTAATCTTTTTGTTCCTGAAAACCTTATGTGATGATTATAACTAATAAATAAAGAATATAGAAAGGAAAGAAAAATTTCGACAAAGGCGGGAATCGAACCCGCGACCTGGGGTATACGCCCCGTATACCCCCCATACCATACCATACATACCGTATACGGGGGCGTACACCCGAGGTCGCGGGTTCGATTCCCGCCTGTGTCGATCTTTTTCTTTCCTTTATTTATTAGTAGTATACTTATAGCTAATAGTGACGATAAGTAAGGTAAGAAATTAAAGTTGCGCTTTACTAAGCCGCTCTTACACATACATTTAACTTAAAAAATCCTAGCCTAGTATCTATTCAGTTTTTCTTTCGCAGTGGTTACGCTTGGATGCGTGAGGGCGGATATTAACAAGTTCACTGACAGATGCATTAATTATAATTATCCCATCGCATGTTCCCGGATTGTTTGCTTTAAGGTTTTTATTCTTCAACAAATTAAAGGTATTAAAACGTATAGTGTTGCGTAAGAAATGTGGGGACAACGACTATAGCAACGGGGTTGTTATTTTGTAGAGATCGCAATGACTAAAATAATTTTTGTTTTAGATTAGTTTTTAGATGATTCTACCAATCATCAATAATACACAGGCATCAATTATAGGTAATTTAGAGTAAAATAAACGGTTGTTGATGATAAATTGTAAACCCTTTTGCCCTCCACGACTACGCAAAAAATTACAATACTGTAGACTTGGAAAACCCCGAAATTTCAACATGTAAACGATTTATAAAGAATACCAATATAGTAAATACAGATATCATATGATTTTTAAGAACAACGACAACACATTAAGTAGTCTAAAACAGCCCCCACAGCATGAGTCTTGTGAGAGTGAGATTTTTTTTTTCAATAAAATATATCTGACGGTTTGTCCCAAAAATCGTGACAAAGTCGCTCTCATCAACTTCATGCTCCGGGGGTTGATAATTTTAAAATAGCCCTCACTAAAACTCTATAAGAAAAATAGCAATGCTTACTCTACACAAGTTGATATAAAAACTACCTTAACTAGACAAGACAAGTGTCGCATGTTTTCCCGTACGAATTTAATGATTATAACGATTCTTCGGTTTCTTTGACGTGACGCGACAAAATGGCCGCCTGGATCAAAGGCGCCGCCGCTTACGTGTGCGTATGCGCTGGTAAAATGTCATCGGGCGCATCAATTAATGATTATCTACTATATACGATATGGATATCGAAATAGCGACGACCGTTGATGACCATGCGTGACTTATTCGGTATGTTTTTTCACGTCGAGTTCAAGTCACAGCAATGTCGATGGAAAAAATTAATAGTTTGTTAAACACTGTTTAAAGTACATTAGGTTTAATCATGTCAATAAAGTAGATGCTTTTAAATAGTAAAAGTCGTCGGTTGCCTGCCAAGGTTTGTTTTAATTTGGCACTTAGTTGTGGTAATGTGTTTTTTGTTGCTTACGGTATTTAGACGAGTCATTCTTAATTAGTAATTTGTTTAGTGTTTAGTTTGGGATTAGATATTATGAATAAAGGTGAGCCATAGTGTTTTACTTTTCGTTTGCGCTACCTGGAAGTTGGCTTAAGATTTTCAAATAACCTATAAATATATACTAAATGTATATACAAAAAAAAAACAGTTGTATAATCACAAATTAAGTCTATATTTTTAGAATTTTAAATAAACACGTCAAATCAGTAATTTTTCAGTTTATTTATACCTTTAAATACACTATCTCTTCACTGCAATACTATCTTTTTAGTTTTGAACTTCATTTGCTTTCATTTATTTCCTTCCTATGATCTCAACAAAAAAATAAAAACCTTTTTTAAAACTTGGACCACACCCACCAAAGTTCGGCTAAATTGTAGAAACCAAATTCAGATAGTTCTATTGCCATATCTAATTGTTGAAGATACGAATCCAGCTTGAAACCGGGCTATTAATTGGAGCCGGCCAAATTGACGTCGTTCAATAGATACGACTGATGAAAACTGTTATTTAGCTTCAATTTTTATTTTGTCGTCAAGATATAGCAATTTTAGTTGATTGTCGCTTTTTCACTTGGTATTTTAATGTATAAATACTGAACTCATCCTTATGGTTTCGATCTAAATATGGTTGCATAATAATAACTTTCAGGTGATTGAACTAGAATATGAAAGATATTTGGTTGACCCTGTTCAAGCCAAAAATATAAGCGTAAACTACGTTTTGGTACTGCATCTGAGCAAAAAATTATGTCTTTTGGAAAATATAATTATTATGATGTTGTACTGTGTGCATGCCTTATATTTAAAATTAAATAAATAAATAAATAAATCTAAACTAAACCTTATTTCCTCACAAATTGTCGTATTTTATTTTAATCTTATTTAAACATTTATAAATGACCTTTTTATAAAAATATATTTCTAAATTATTTGATGTTTGTTGACTTTTGTGCAGGCATCAAGATTATTTTAGATACATACAAACTCGTACATATACTCACGGACATAAATCCTAAAAAGGTGTAGCCAGAGCTTCAAAGCTGGAAACTCCTCAGCCACATTAGGAAGTTGAAAGGGACAAGATGGTTGAAATAAAGTATCGTTGGTGATGGGTTTCCAACCACATCGCCCAAAACACTTAAAAAAACCCCATACGCTTTTTACCTCTTACGAGAGTGTTATTTCCTTATTTTATACTCGCTCACACATTGAAATATTTGTAACCAATTGAAATTCATCAATTATCTCATTAAAATATATCGCAGTGAACATAAAATATTAAAATGGACTTGAAACAAAACATTGCTTACTTAAAGAATACTAGAATTTATATTACCTCAAAAAAATATTTAGTTTACCCCTTTTTTTGATACGTACATACGAACTACCGTTTGGATTTTAAAGGCAATGTGATCCTACGCACAAAACAACTGCAATTCACATTGTATTTCTATCGTCCCTCTATCTGTCTATCGGTCGGTATAATATTGTTTATATGATAAACAGATTCATCGTCACATAATCTAGTTTGGAATTGCAGCCTCGACTTCCTACAGATAAAACCTTGTAAATTTCACCAAGACAAAATAATTAGTATCATTAAGATATATTACCAGATAATTCTAAATCGTTGTTACTCAAGTATAAGTGTTACCCAACCAGTTCGGTTACAAATGCAAATTCACGAAAACGGTAATGTTCCGTGACTTACTATTGTGGTACAGTCGTGAAGAAGAAGCAACAAAAAACCAAAACTGTACATACATACATATGTACATATATACATATGTAAATATTTGGTAATATAATTCTAAAGTTTAGTAAGAGAATCTATTGCACCGTGTTTTAGTAATAGAAGTACATTTAAATTGACAACTCGTTATGAGGCCGGTGCACACCAAAGATGTAGGGAATACGTCGTCTACCTACGAGTATATATAATTCTAACAAAATTTTCTACGTAAACTGAATTTCTCTACTTATCTGTTCAACTCTAAATAAAACAAAACGAAATCAAGACAACTAAAATTATCAAGCAACTCGCTTAAAATACTCTTAAACAACTTAAAATATTCTTAAACACAGTTTTTTATCACTATCCCTAAACAGATCATATTCAAGTAACTTCTGATATTGAGTATACATTTGTACATAGCTTAAGTAACTTAAAAGTGGAACTATGCTACCGTGAAGTGGTATATATGTCCTCAGCAGCAAGCGACAGTAACGAATGTGCTTCATTCACAGTCCAGTTACACCGCTACACATAGAGACAATAAGACGGGCTAAAAAACTAATACAGCAGACATCAAACTTGTACCACTACCATGTGATTCAGATTAGGAAACTCGATAATGCTGTATACTGTTCCGTATATTGATGATAGGGATATGATTTTAAAGTAAGTAAGTATATAAGAATAGAAGCTGTTGTTCATGAATAAATTGGTTGTTCGGATTTTTAAAATCATATGAACGCTCTACATACACTCATGATACTCTTGCCATTATTACTATTTGAGTAAGCAGGAATTAGAATTTTGCCGTGTACTGTCGGCTTAGAATAACACTACCCCATTTCTACCCGTGGGTGATATTAAGAGGCGACTAAGGGTATAGGGGCTTTTTAAGTGATTTTTGGGCGATGTGGTTGGAGACCCGTTACCAAAAACATTCATTATTACTATCTTTTCCCCATCAACTTCCAAAAGTAGCTTAGGAATTTCTCATTCCAAAGCTCTGGCTACCCCGTTAAGGGATTTATAGCCGTGAGTATATGTAGGTATGTAACTTTTCTGTTTTTGAACATCTATGACTTTTTTATATATATTTGGCTCTGGACGACCAATTTTTTTTTTAACTTTTGGGGTTAAATATTAACCCTTGCACCAACATGCAAAATTATGATCCGTACATGACATCTACAATAATACCATTTCATTTGTACCAAAAATAAATTTCGAATCTATCGAACGAATTGCAATGTCCAGTATAAAGCACATGTTAGGGGCCCCGTACCAAAAATCGTCGAAGCGCAAAGATTTAATAGCATCGAGTGTCGTTAATACGGCACCGTTACGGACAAAACTGTTAATGACTGGTCCAAATGAAAGGCGGTATTTCGACACTTTGACTCACATGCTTCGCTTGTAATAGCTCTTGCGATAGATTGTGTACTACGAACGGAATTACTCAAATATTTAAATAGTCATCGTGATTTTGTTACGTCGTATGTACGAAGATTTTTTATTTCTTTTTAATCAAAACACTGTCTAAACTGGGAAGTAATCATAATCATAAACGTTCACGCCGAATATCCCTGAAGGGGTGGGCAGAAGTACTAATACTTCTGAACATCATGTGGCATTGTCACCTGGCGTTCAGAGTACCCACGTTTTGCATGGACAGTGTACTCACGTGATAGGGGGCAGGCCTATCGCCGTGAAACTTGGAAGTGTATGAAAATTATTTATTTTTAATCAGTTTATCGAATTGGATAGTGCATTTGGTACATACACTTGCATCCTCCATAGCAATTTCTTACACCAATTGTAATGAATAGAAAATTTTTGCTTTTATTTAGGAAAAACTATCTATGGTATAACTATGTATGTATACGGTGTGGTGAACACACACTTATCACGAGTTACGTATAATGTCCTGAGAACTATTCCTTCCCAGATAAATCCAATAGATGAAAACATTGATTAAGTGATATCAAAAACAAGAGCACCATCCAACAACAATATCACCCTAATGATAGTGTACTCCAAAAATACCAACAGTCACACAATTCCGACTTGATTCCGGACATCAAAACACAATCAAATTACTGTAATGCCAGTAATAATAGACGAACTTGGTCAAAAACAGTAAGACAACACCATACGCCCGTTATCGAATTAAAAATCTATGCGTTTCGGCATTGAAAACGCCAAGCCGACAATTTCAAGGGGAAACGGTAAGCCCTGGGGCAGCCGAAAATTAGATTTACTCAAAACAACATGTTATTATGTAAATGATGAGAACCAAATACGTGTGATTTGCGTACGGACGCGACACCGAGCGAAACTCGAATTGTAACGAACAACTGGTCATACTAAATTATGGAGTGACTAGTGGAACGCTCCAGTTTGCTCGGAGAGTGTCATCTTTTTAATATTTAAGGTTGCTTCGATCATTGTTTACCTATACCAATTGTATATTTCTTATTGTGAAATAACTTTTACTTACGTTTCAATTTGTTCCAGGATTCTTCTTACAAGAAAAAATTATCAAAGATAAAAACCATTCCTTATTATACTCGTAAAAGTAAAAAAGATGGACGTCTGATTAACGAATTATTAGCTTAATCGATTAAAACTGTAATGTTAAATAAATAAAGAATAAATAAAGGAAAGAAAAATTTCGACACAGGCGGGGAAAAAAGAAATTTTTCTTTCCTTTATTTATTCTTTATTTATTAGTAATAATCCCTACATGAGGTTTTCATGAACAAAAAGATTTAAATTATGTAATGTTAAATGTTTAATGTTATAGACGAGTTTAATTTTCTTACCACAACCCATATTAAAAATTAAAATACTTAGAGGAAAAGTTTAAACACACCCGGACATCCAAATGAGATAGCTCGAATACCAAGAAACAGCAAACGGTGAGGTCAACTCACGACTTGCAACCAACGTAATCATAGCCAGTGACAGTCCTATTGAATTATATACGAGATAAGATCGTGCCACTGATATACCAACCAATGTACCCTCCTTTCATACACGTCAAGCCATTTACTATTCATGCCACTCATAAAAATGACAGATGTCTTGAGACTTCCAATAGTTTAATGGTTTTTCAAAGTTTACGATTAGGAATTTCACATATACAAAACCTGGATGTAAAAGCAGATCATAGAAATATAGTGAAGATGAGAAGATGTGAAGTTTATGGTGAAAATAGAATTGACAATAATATTTTATTTGAATCGTCATCGTTAATGCTCTCTTGATTAGATTTTTAGGTAGCCGCTTGAAGATGTAATGAAAGGTTGTATATTTATCGAATTCTATTGATAAATTAAAATGGCTATCATTGCTAATGATTCCGCATAAGTTGATTTGAATCCGCGTATGATGAATAATGAATTTATCTTATTGCGTCAATAAGGTCATGAGTTGACCCAACAGTTCAAGGTCGCGGTATCGAGGTAGAATCAACAGTAGTGCAAATTTTAGTGATTGGAAGTTCAACCACTGTTTAGTTTGATTTTCTTCGTCTAATCTTCTGAATGATTTTTCATTTGTGGTCTTGTGTACTGCAACGAAAATCCCTGCATTATACAATATGACTTAGATGGGTCAATCAACTTTTAAGCAGACAATTTCATGGGTGGGTTAACATTTTTCATGAAATAAAAAATATTAACTTTTTCCCTAAACTGTTAAAGATTTTTGTATAAAAACTATTAAACTATTGAATTGCAAAAGGGGCGTGACCTAGGATTATGGACTATCGATTAATTTGATAAAATTTTACCTTAGGTCACAATTTGAGTCTCTTGCGTTACCAACTGTTTTCTTTATAATAAAACATGATTGAAAAGTTTTTAAATATTATTTATTGAATAAACTACTTATGACTAATTAAACAATTAACTTTTGTAATCAGTCTTTTAAGTTTCTTTTAATAATAATTTTAAAAAGAAAGGTAGATGTCACTTTAGTTACCGCATGTCAAAATGAATAACATTTTTTTGCAAAAAACTATGAAGATGTCTATTTAAAGTGGCGGTGAGCAGTGGTTTCCACAAAATTTAAAAGTGCTCATTCTTTTCACAGTAAAAGTTATAACAATATATATTATTTTGTTGATATATTAAGGAAAACAAAAGATAAAAACTGGGGACAAAAAGTAACTCCAAAGACATTTTGGTAACTCCAAATACAACACTTACCAAAATACAACAAGAGTAGTAGGTAACCTATAAACAATCAACAGACTTAAACATTGAACAACAAACATTTCACACATTGAGATAAAAATTAAGATAGTGAGATCTATTTCAGGTTTCTCGTTAAGTATAGTTAAGAAATAAATCATATTTATTTTTCAAAAACATCGACTGGAGATTCAAACTTGTACAGCATTCTGTTTCCCCTCCTTTCTTCAACAGGAGCTGCTAGAATTTTGATAATGTCTTCATAGGGTACTGAATATACATCGGCCTTTTCTAATCTAAATGTTTGCGCATCTTTACCCACAATCTTTGCAAACATTACCCAAAGTTCATCCAAATCATCATCATGAGCCAACACTTTGCAGACGTAAGAATACATCTTCTTAGTTTTGTCACCTCCGTGAACGCGAACATGCAAGAAATCTCCATCCATGTCTTTTGATTGACTTAGATTTTTTAAGCAAAAACTATTTAAACATGAACATAGGAGTATATAAATATAGTCACTACTACACAACACGGTAGATAGAGTACGATGGCAAATAAAGTTTTACTTAGATAAACTTAGGCATACGTAGCTTATCACCCAGCCAGTTTACTTGCTGTTGCAACCATACTCATTTTACCACATAAATACATATATATACTCAAGGCCATAAATCCCAAAAAGGGGTAACCAGAACTTTTAATCTAGTATCACCTAAGCCACATTTGGAAGTTGATAGGGGACAAGATGGTAGAAATAAAGTATCGTTAGTAATGGGTCTCCAACCGCATCACCCAAAAACCACTTAAAAAAGCCCCATAACCTCAGTTGCCTCTTACGACGCCCGTGGGTAGAAAGGGGTAGTGACATTCTGAGCCGGTACTACACGGCTCAGCCGGCACTAAAACATAAAAATAAATAAATTTAAGCTAACTATATAGACGAGCAGAACATCCGAAGCAAATAGAATACTTCTGATGACAAAGCAAAATCGTACAGCGACATAGTGGGAGGAAGACAATCGTGGTCAAAATGGACTGGACAGTCGAACCGTTTATAATAATTATTGCCAATCTATAATGAAGATCAGAGGCACCTCCACGCGTCTAGCCGTTCTATTACTTGACATCTATTGGTGTAGTATATGGAATATTATAAGACAAAATATTTTATTCTTTCTTAATTTACCCTTAAGTAAATACAATGTTACTTGAAACTGATTTTGTTAATAGTAATAATCGAAATTAGTGAAAATCTTTGTAGTATTTGCTTTAAGTCGTTTGCTATTTTAAAAAAGAAAAATGATAAATCCGGAATTATTTGTGCCATAGTCTCATTCTGTTCTAAGCGAAGTGAAAAATAGAAAATATAAAAAACATTGACAGTCAGAAACATAGCCAATAAAAAGAAATGTAAAAGTGTTTAACAACTTAGTAAATATCATTAAATTAATTAGTTACCTAAATAATATATTTCTGTCTAGATACAACAATTTAAAATTATTTAATCAACTACACACACATTTAATAAAAACAGCGAAATTTACTGCTAAATCTTAACAATCTCAAAACCAAGAGCATACTACAAAGGGCGCGAGCGGCAATATTTTTTGTCACAGCGCAAGATAGGATCGACGCATGCGCGACGCGACGGCTATCCGGCCACAATGGGATGGTAATTGACAAACCATGACTTGGTAAAGTCAAGGATCACTCCTCTGGCGTCCTCAACCTTTCTATGGGACTGTTTGTTTCTATATAATGTTGTTGTTTCTATAAATTTTGTTGTTAAGTTTAACTTTAAATTTTTCATTATTTGAACAAACATGAAACCATTATGCCAATTGTAGATACATAAAAGTATCAAATAGGTCCATTTGCAACTATTATTTTTGTTTCACAAAGAATCGACTATGAAAAGTGTTTTATGTGTATAAAAACATCGTAAAATCAGACCAAATTAAAATTAGTTTATTATAAAGGTACGCAAGTTTGTTGATTTATAGGGTCAACCCTACCAAAACAACAATTACAGGACACCAAAACCGTCGCAATTGCAATATTTACCTTAACCTGAGCCCATGACATTTCAATAATTTCAACAGATCGCTACTCAATCGAGCGGCATGATTAGAATCGTGACGAAAAAATAATATCAAAATCGTATTTCGTTTAAGTGTTTTCCGTTGCATGCTCAAATGTTTTGGACTTCCGACATTGATTATCATGACCCTCACCAGCTATATAGATGTCACGACAACACCTCACGACTGCCAAAGGTCAGGGTTACTCCAGCATTCAACATCAGATTCTGTTGTCCACATGTCATGAGAATTGAGAATCCTACGCATCATCGCCATTATCAATCAATTCGTTTATGTTATGAAGGTCGTGATGTGTTATTTAAAAACATGCATTGGCATTTTTAATTATCTTGGTACTAGTTAAAATAGTTTCGTGTTTATTTGATATTTCTGTACACATGTATGGGTGTTATAACACAATGTGATACAATGCTGTATTCCCCATTCTTTCTATGGGTGTCTTAAGAGGCGACTAAGGGTATGTGGCTTCTTTAAGTGGTTATTGGGCGATGCGTTTGGAGACTCATCAATCACCAACGATACTATATTTCTATCATCTTGTCCTCAATTTAACATCCACATGAGACCGAGGAGTTACTAGCTCCAAAGTTCTGGCTACCCCTTTTTGGGATTTATGGCCGTGAGTTTATGTATGCAGGTATGTAGGTACGTGGTACAGTGAGTATGGTAGCAATAGCAAGTAAACCAGCTGCGTGCTAAGCCAAGTAAGTCTAAGTTTATCAAACCAAAACTGTATTTGCAAACGTACTCTCTGTACCGTGTTGTGTAGTAGCGACTATATATTGTATTTTATTTTTATAATACTGTGTTCATGTCTAAATGTTTACGTTGCAAGCTCAATTATTTTGAACTGTGTTAACAGACGTAAAGGGCTATTTTAGCTTAAAATAACACTACTTATAAATCTTCCTTCTATAAATCCATCTTTCCGCAGCAGGTGTCTTAAGAGGTGACTCTGGGTAATGCGGTTTTATAAGTGTGATATGATGGCAATGGAGACCATCACCGACCATATTTTTTTTGACACTAAAGAGGCTAAGGATTTTTAATTCTGAAGCTCTAGCTACTCCTAGTGATGATCGTTAGGTCTTTTCTAGTAATATTGTGCGAATCAAGTTACTTGATTGATGGTAGATTGATTGTTATTACAGTTCAGCCAAAGCTTTTTTCATAACTCCGGTCGTTAGCGTTTCTAGACTTTTAAAAATGACTAAAGCATTTAATTTAACATCAATAAGAAGTAAATAATTGACAGTAAAACGTTAAGAGGTGGAATTAGTAAAACCTCGTTTCTTGTCAAAGACGAAACTAATTTTATTTAAAAAGCCAGACGATTAGTCTGACACATCCTTTTGAGAAATGGCCGATGTTTTTTGATCATTAATCATATTTTTTTGTCACCTTTCCGTGCTAACATGTCCAAATTATGTTCTTTGTATTGTAATCTTGGGGCGTCGCCTCAGTTGAGAAACCTAGTCACCGACGAGTTGTAATTACTTTTTTTCAAAAAGAATACGAAACCAAAAATCTAATAATATTTATAAACCGTTAGTCTGTCTAGGAAAGAACAAAGATCATACAAAAATATATTTCAGATGTGTTTCATGAATATTGAAGTTCACGCTGTATATGTAATGTATACTGAAAAAGACCGGAGAGATAAATGTTATCTGGAAAATATGGTCAGTATTCTCACAAAATTTCTTGACACCTACTTTTTCCCTCTTCCTACAGAGTACCACGAATCACTCCTTACGCCAATCCCAATATTACTTTTCTTTCGCTTCCTAAGTAAGATGCTATCTATTCTAATGGAGTACTACATCAAACGCCCAAACATAACTCTAAGATTGAGTCGCTTAAGGCGTCACAAAGAAGCTTATTTAAACGTTTCTCCCACATTATAATTCAGGACCCAATCGCGCGGGAACAATTGACTTCGGTGACAGCGCCCGTTCACCGTCAATGACGTCAATCCGTCAATATAGTTAGCTGGGCGCATGCGCTGTACTGTCAAGTGTCATGGCGCCCAGACGCATTTCACTTGTACGCTCAATTATCGTTGATGTATTTTTAGTTTAGTTGCGGTTGATTTATTTTGGTGCTGGAATAATAGATTAATCTTTACTTTCTTCAATTTAAAACTTTTTTTTCCAGAAACTTTCGAAAGTCTCACACGAGGAACATGCATTTTTCTAATTATTAGCTCGATGGATATATTCAAATTTTATTCAACACAAAAGTGTGTATAGCGGCTTGGAATAGGGTATGGGGCGAATCAAGAGATTTGGACGATGCGGTTGGAGAGTAGTCACCAACAACTTCCCTAAGTGGCTGAGAAGTATCTTATTCTCCCACCACTTCTACCACTTCTACGGGTATATTTATGTAGTATATATGTTCAAATGTGTATCTGTAAAACTATTCTAGTTCTGAAGACACATTATCTCATATTCCTTAATTAGCAGCAATCATATCTTTTTACGTATACGTAAGCATTTAGACCATATATAACTTATCAGTGCAACCTTCTCCAGTTCTAGTAATATTATTGAATTACAAGGTTTTATTCAAAAATAACTAAAATAATTACTTAATTCTAATAAATTTATAAAATATCCTAGTCCTCATATTTTCAAATAATTGGAGCAATCCACGATAATACGACGTCGACGGTTGTTTACTTTCAATTCTTTGTTCATTATCTTATCACCAATTGATTTATATTCTGAAATTATTACACACAGTTAAAAAAAGTTTTGAAAGTCAAATAGTACAGGGTGGTTGTACGATCCAATGGCATCTACTTATCTCAATCCAAGTAAAAAACTCAACCAAAAAGGAATACCACAAACTCCCAGTGTTACCACTATACAGGACATTACCTGACAAGAACGAAATTAAGCAGGTGCATTACATCAAATGACCCTTGACCATCGTATTTTCATGCCGCGGGCTCTAAAAAAGGTATCGAATATGATTAATAGTGTTTTGTGTCGAGATGCGAGCCGTATGTGAGTCTCGTCGTGTGACAGATTGTCCAACTTCGGCCGCCTTAGTGCGCCCCACGGTGACAGTAATGATGTTATCCGTGTGAGCAATGACGTAACTCACGATGTTATATCGATGAAAGTTAGAGCTGTATTTTGCAATAAACATGGCGAAAATTGTACTTTGTTTAAAGTAATGCAATATTAAGCTTTACTAAATGTTTAGTTGGGAATATCTATTTTCTAGAATTAAATAATAATTTCCTAACTTAATGTTAACAATCTGTAATAATAATGTTAATTTAATTTATTACAATAATTATTATTAACTGAGAACAGTTAAAAACGAAGTAGAAACTTAAAAACGTGTTAATTAGCAGTGTTTACATTTGTCAACTAAAATATAATTTGAAATTAAAATTATGGCAGGTCCTAATATCACTAAAATCACAAGTAACATTTAATTTCACAGTAGAAACAGCAACTATCGATATAAAATACCGATAGCACACCACTAGTTCAGGGTCGACCGTAGATTGCTCACAGCACGATATGGTCCCACGGCGAGCGACGCTTTGACATCCCGCGCGTCAACCGATACACGATGTCTTTTGACATTTCGAATATGCAACCTTTTTAGAGCGCCCTATTCAACCTGCTTCGTGTCACTAAAAAAGAAGTAAAACAGTAGTCGCTCTCTTTTGTTGGATTTTAATTTGAATATTTTTTTATGTGTCTGCCATAAAAACAAAAGATTAAGAAAATTTTATTTTCCTAAAATATAGGTACCAACTTTTCAATATTACGGAAAATTTATATTATGATTCCTCTCCCTTCTCCCAGATGCTATATTTTTTTATGTACCAATCATACAGGTTTCAGAGAAGCCTACCACCGAGAAGCGGCAAGGTCCCTTAGACAATAGTTGTCATTTGATTTGAAACGTCATGTTTTTGGAGATAAATATCTTGATTTCGGAGCCTGCGAGGTCAACTGGAACAAGCGCTTCAATTACATTTGACATGTGACATAAATTTGGTCAAGAAATAAAAATACATGAAAATTTTACTGGCTTGTTCTCGGACGTTTAAAGAGTTTGATACTATAGGCGGAGAAAATAAGTTTACAGCTCCTTCTACAGCACAACATATGAGCAACCAAATACATACTTAACATAGCAAACTTTCAAGCTGCGAATATATCTTGGATGTGATATTTTATGACCAGATGTTCAAGGGAGCACTGCTGTGACTGGATTATGGAAAAACGTAATACCATCACGTAATGATAAATTTATTAACATTTTTGTTTGGTTAATTTTCACTTAATTAAATCTGAAATTAGTTGGGGTACCATGAGCTTAAGGTAAAAAACGCACCTCTTTAAGGCGGGCGTTGTACTGAGGAACCATTCAGGAATCCATCATCCTTCTGCAATTGGATACAGTATAATAAATTAAAAAGCTCAGCCTAACATTTTACTTTATTTATTTATTACTTCTAGGGATAACAGTCGTGAACATAAGTGTGATGATAAACTATATATTTTTCGGCGAATCTTACAATATACTCCGCCATGGACACTAAATAAAACATCAAAAATAAATACTTACTGGCAAAGCAATTCGTAACCTTATAAAACGCTGTTAATAGACCATGTACCATTTGAGTTGTATTTCCAAATAGCAATCATTAAAATATACATTTTCTTAAAGCAACACGAAATTGGACAACGACTCTTAATGACACTTAATAACTACTATCAAGGTGATACCATATCAATGCAATTACGCCTTCATTTTAAGTAGAAGATGGTAAAAGTGTACGAGTATTAGCGACTTCGCATATATTTGTTAGATTCGGTATCATTACGTTGAATCATTATTTTATTGCTTAAGTTATTTGGAATATTTGAGGTATCATAACAAGGGGATGTTTAACTATAATGTTTTACCAGTTAATGATATGATTATTAGAATAAGTAAAAGATCTCCATTCTCGGTTCTCTATTCGGGTGAAAGTTTCGTATTTAGTTGAATCAAAATAACTGTGTCACAAATAAAATATAATAATAATTCTGAACATCACGTGATATTCGCACCTGGTGTTTAGAGTACCCACGTTTTGATAGGACAGTATCTCACGTGATAGGGGGCAGTCCTATCGCCTTCATCGTAAAATATGCATAAATCTGTGACACAGCTCAAAATGTCCTTGCCAAAAACAACAACGTGCAATATGAGGGTCGACCTTCTCTACCCCTCCTGGTTTTAATATTTTAAATTCCTGGCTCTTGTGATCGTAATTCTCCTACACAAAGTTGGACTATATTAAATATATTACAATTCACATAAATAGTACGACATAAAAACAATATCCCTTAAAAGTAAGTGCCGGATTAGAATAGCACTAACCCCTTTGCGCTGACGGTGTCGTAAAATGCAACTTCGGCTACAACACTTTTTAAATTGTGTTTGGGCGATATGGCTAGGGGGTCTCTAGCCAAATCACCAACCATTCTTAATATTTCTACGCATCCTTTGAAATTGAGACATTGGCCTATTATGTATTATTTAATGTAACATAATCACTTCAAGTATTTTTTTATTTTGAATTCCATATATGATGTCATAATTAGACTGATTGACGAAATAAAAAAAACTAGGAACAACCATCCATCATTAAAATACAATAGACATGCAGATTCCCCTCGTAACCAAATCTCCTATGTCCATTGTTATTAGGTTTCGTTTACACTGTTCGAAACGTTCGAAATGTCAAATACTTTTGACAGTAAGATTGACAATGACAGTTGGTATGTTTGATTGTATCTGGCAGACGGATGAGGCACCTCGGCCTATGAACTTACCATCGTATAGTTTTGAAGGTCAAATAGTTTTCGATTGGACTTTAGCAACTTTTTGCTTGGAACTCGGACAATTATGTTCAAATTATGGCGCTCGTCATATGTAAGCTTTGAATCGTTTCCGTGTTATGATCAGTGATCATGTCGACACTTTAATTCAGGGTTTTCATTAAATCCTTCTGATTTATTGTTTATATATCGCATGGGTTCATCGATACCCCATTATAAATTTTCAAGTAAGCATTTATGAGTATTTTTTTAAAGCATAACCAAAAATGCATTTTCTCTACATTCCTTTTGTAACCATAATTTTAATAATTATTAAATTGTTATTTTTAACAAGGCAAATTTCAACATAAAAACTATTTAAAAAAGTAAAAAATATATATGACAATACAGTACTTTCTACTTAACAACATAAAAATAACTGAATGTGAACTGTTTTTGTTTACCACACCACAGTTTTCTTCTATTAAATGATTGCATGCAGCTCTACCAATATTTATTTTTAAAACTGAATAATGATATGTTCGCTTCGAATAGCAGTACCCCGTTGTGGGTCGTGTGCGAATTGACTGGGGTTTGGGCTTTTAAATAGCTGTGTGACGGTAATGCTGGAGACCCATCACTTTACCATACCACTACCATTCTTTACTTTTGTGGAAACAGCAATGATATACTGGCCAGTACAACCTGCTGTGTACCAACTTATAATTTGTATCTATGCTTAACTCGAAAAACATTTACACTCCGCGATGTAGGAATATGAGTGAGACGCTACTATGTGCGAGTGAGTCCGCAGTAGTGTGCGCTCTAACATGACTCCCACCCTTTTATTAACATTTTCCTTATCAACTTCCAAAAGTGTTAACTCCTAGGCTCTGACTACCCGTATCCGGAATCGGATAGCTGTCTTTTGACTGAAATTTTTCTTTTCCAGACAACCAAAATTCGTTGAACTAAATTGAAGTTCATATTTTATGGTATTTAATTTATAAAATGGTTTCAACTGTGTGGTCGATACCAAAACAGTCGACAGTATAATAGTTAACAAAGTTTTATTTTTTAATCATACTGAATCGTTACAACTAGATTTAATAGTGGGTACGTCATTTTATCACATATTATTTCCTTAACCAAACAGAAACGTATATCGAACACAATAACTTTAATTACGCGTTGCTTCTTGTGAATCGTAAAAAGCCAAAAATGACGACACGAGACGAGACCTCTCAATAGCAATTACTCGGAGTCGTCCATTCATAAGAAAATCTGCATATTATCAGAAGTGTAATCTTATGCCAAAGACAATACAATATAAAAAGTTTCATTACAAAAACCCTTTATCTCTTCGGATGCGATTTTCGAAACGAAACCGTCTGTCGCAACGATTGACAAAAAGGCCGTGTGAATCTGACGTTGCCTAATCGTAATAAAAAGTAATAATTCACTCTGCTCTTATTAAAGAGACGACCTGGCTATTTGTAAAATTGTCTTGCCTTAGGCAATTACTTTGGTAGTTATGGAAAGATGTCTACTTACGTTACGTCACCGCAGTCACATCGCTAATGCGTCACTCAAAAGCTCACCTTGGAGGCTTTTAAATTGTGCGACAGTTCATACCAAAAGTGCCTTTTATCTAAATATGTTTTTGTGACCTTATATTTTTATCGAGTTACTTGCTTTTACTATATTGTACAACTCTGATTTGTCAATAAGTCAAATAGTAAGCTGTTAAGTAAGATTTTTTTTTACTTATTTAAAACAATTTTATATGAACCTTATTTAAGATAATATGTACCACCCGATCACTTAGTCACAGTTCACGTGGCTGCCACTTTAAAATATGTGAGCCACAAGAACTGTGGTGGATCTCTTTATCATTCCTCTTTTCAGTTCACTTTCTGTAGTTTACTCGAACTCTTGTTAAAAGTAAAAGTCCCGTAAAAAATATGTGGGACGATATCTTTTGCGACTGATCTTGTTTGAGCTCTCCTTACTTTGTGATATGACACGTTACTACATATATAGGATCAGTTAGATAATATACAGCTTCTAATATAAAATGATCATATAGGTTTAAATTTTTAAATTTTGACGTTCAAAAATTTTAATTTTTAAAAATAACTTTTGGACTTTTAAAGTCAAAAATATGACAAGTTCTTCTCTGGGGAAAGTCAGCGTAAATCTTCGTACCTTAACCGAATTCCTCGTATAGAAAAATATAATCATTATCTGAAATTTAGTTTTTAAGTGGTTTTTGGGCGATGCGGTTGGAGACCCATCACCAGCATTACTTTGTTTCTATCAGCTTCACCCCTATCAACTTCCAAATGTAACTGAGGAGTTTCTAGTTCTGAAGCCATGAATATAATAAAATCAGCAAAATAAACTGATATCCTAAAACAAGTTGAATAGTTCAGTCATTACTCAGAGGAAAACAGGGCTGATAATAATCTGATGGTGATGATTTCGACAAAAACTAAATTAATTATGTCATGCGAACTCCGTAATTCAAGATGGTTATTTCAAAATGGCCGTGTCGTTTTTATAACTAATATTGAAGGTAATAAGCACTCCTAAATAAAGCTTACTCGAATAAATTGGGAATTAATAACACCTTCCAATAGATTTGCATGATTAAGGTAGCTGTATACAGATAACATTATTTTCAGATGAACTAAGTGTCTTTGATCGTTTGTAATATGTCTTCGTATAAACGATAGGCAGACTTCGGAATTAACAATTTCTTATTTTTAAATTTTATTGAAAAATGTATGATTACTTATTTTAAAAGATAACAGAGAGTGTGTATTACTATCGGTAGAGGACGAGCACGGAGGAATATTAGATTGAATACTGTACATACATACATACATATACTTACGGCTAGAAATCCCTAGAAGCTAGCCAGAGCTTCGAAATAAAAAATACTTCAGACACTTTTGGAAGTTAGGTAGGGAAAAGTTTGTAAAACAAAGGTTTTTGGTGACGGAACGCCCACGAGAAGAAAGAGTGTATTCTAATGTGCTGGCTTAGAATAGCACTACCCCATTACACAGCTAATCGAAATTGTGTTATCTTAAAAAATAAAGTCAACGAAACTGAGAAACATTTAAAAGTCAAAGGTTAAAAAAAGGGACTAGTGCGAGTTGAACTCGCCTGAAGAGAGTTCCGTACGATGTTAAAGTTGGTACACACAGTATTGAGTGATTTACCATGTTATTTTAATATCATGGACTTCTTATAGATTCTCCTATAATCTATAAGGAGAAAACTATTTTCTGTATTTTTTTCAAAATTTTAGGTGCAGTAGTTTCGGAGATAAGGGTGGGGAGTGGTCAATTTTCGCCTATTTTTTTTAATAACTTGGAAACTATTTATTTTAAAATTACAAAAAAATACATTTTTGATCTTCTCAACAAGACCTTTCACTTGATATGCCACACGATGCAGTTTTCAGAACTTTTTATTAATTTTTCCCCTTCTTCTCCAAAAATGACCCCCCATATACAGATTTCATCTGCTCACGTCACACCTCTGTGTTTGGGTCACAGGAATTAATATTGGTACCAAATTTCAACTAAATCGGTCAAATATATTCGGAGATAATTGACTGTAAGCGACGGACGGACAGACACACGAGTGATCTTTTAAGGGTTCCGTTTTTGTATTCAGACGTACGGAACCCTAAAAACGAAAGTAAATGAAACTCGAAGGTGCTCCGGGATCATACAAAATCGCGATCGAAATACCCTGCCTACATGAACGCATACTAATGGCGTGAGTTTTATATTTGTACATCTAGTAATTATGATAAGGAAACATGATGACATTAAGGACCTCCGTGGCCGAGTGGATAGGTGACTTCTCGGTGATAGTGAGTTCTCGGCCCGGAGGTTACGGGTTCCATCACCGCCGAGAGCAACATTTATGTGATAAGCAGATATGATTGTTTCTTAGTCTCGTGTGTTATTTTTATGTATATTATTTAATATTAAATATATCCTTGATTTATTATCCCATGTTACAAATGCTACTTAGTTTGGGGCTAGTTGCATACATATACTCACGGCTATAAATCCCTTAACGGGGTAGCCAGAGCTTTGGAATGAGAAATTCCTCAGCCACTTTTGGAAGTTGATTGGGGAAAGATGGTAATAAGAAATGTTTTTGGTGACGGGTCTCCAACCACATCGCCCAAAAATCACTTAAAAAGCCCCTTAGTCGCGTCTTACGATTACCCACGGGTAGAAATGGGGTAGTGTTATTTTAAGCCGACACTACACAGCAAATATAAAAGTAATATGTCCGTATATTATTTATTTGTCTTTTAAAAAGCTGCAGAACTTTTCAGCGGGCAGAAAATGAACACCCGATTGATCTCAGTCATATCATCCAATTTATGAATGTTGCGAAAATAATATATAACATGTGAACCAAACATTTGGGACAAAATAATTAAAACTGATTTGCAACGTTTTATCAAGCTGTTATCTTTACATAGATGTCACAAAACTTCCTGCATAGTTAGTACGAGCGAGTTTTACCTAGATACAGCGTGATATAAAACATCCATCTCTTTCGCGCTTACGTAGTATCGTATACTGTCATCTCATTCTAACCGATATCGTGACGATAAAATAGCGCTCGTGCTAGTTCTCCTGATGAAATGAAATTTGGGTGCCCTTAACATGTTGGAAACGATTTGGTCTTATCTCTTTCATATGATATTAAAATAGATAGACCCAAAAACATAACTTTCCTTAATTCAGGTGCATTGTATTTTGATTATAGCTGGACAAATGGATAACGATAAGCTCTTTTTGTGTCATTTGATTACAACTATAAATATCGTTTAATATGGTAGTCTAAAAGTTATAGAGAAAATAGTGCCGGTGGAGTAGATATAGTTTTATTCCTATACGCGGAAAGAGTTCTGGCTACTCAAAATTACCTAAATACAGTTCGCTCAAGCTTAAAATATTATAAATTAAAAAATACACAAACCCTGAGGATCGCGGAATATTTTCTTTGTTCAAAAATAAGTATAGCTATGAAAAATATAAACAAATACATTTTTAAATAATAACTTCAGTATTAATATGAAGACTTTAAAAATTTATTTACACTAGGTTACAAAAACAGACTAGAAACACACTAATAGTCAGAATATTGTGGTAGATATCCCCTTCACACAACGCAAGACAGCTTTGCTTAATTCCCCACTAATTAATATAAGCAACACAAGTGGCAATAAAGTGGAAAAGACTGTGCTATCCACCCCCATAACGTAATGTGAGGGTGAATGTGTCTAATGCTGGTCAGATTAGCGATGTAAGAAAGCTTATACGTGTTAAGAACGATAATAGGACTGCCAATCATTGGTGTAGCTTTTATACGATAACGTCGACATTTATTCTTTGGTATTTTCTTCTCTGCTCTATATGCATATATATTTATTTTTATTACATACATACACACATATACTCACGGCTGTAAATCCCTTGAAGGGGTAGCCAGAGCTAGGGAATCAGAAATTCCTTAGCCACTTGTGGAAGTTGTGTGGGGAAAAGATGGTGTAATAAAGGTTCTTGGTGATGGGTCTATAACCGCATCGCCCGAAAATCCCTTAAAAGCCCCAATACCGTTAGTCGCCTCTTACGTACACCCATCGGAAGAAATGGGGTAGTGCTATTCTAAGCCGACACTACACAGCTATATTTATTTTTATTATATATTTATATACATATACTGACGAATATAAATCCCAAACAGGGATAGCTAGAGGTTTAAAATTAGAAATCCTTTAGCCACATTGGAAGTTCAGTGGGAAAAGATGGTCAACTAAATATTGTTGTTTACCGAACATACATACCTACATACACTCACAGCCATAAATTCCAAAATGGGGGAGCCAGATCTTTACAGATGAAAAGCTATCTTATTCGCCGAAAAATTAATTAAAATGGAAATTTGTAGTAATAAAATGAAGGTATAGTCTTATGTCTCTCTTTGTGACTTGTTTTACGGGACTTTTTTGGTGGGCGATTTGGAAACCTAACACCATCAATCATATATTTGACTATGTTTTGCCTCCTAAGATATGAGTTTTCTCGTATACAAAATATTAAAAATATATTAACTTACAGTAAACTTTTCCCAAACACATTTCATTATTACCGACTCCCAACAACTACGGAGTTACACCTTTAGATAAACTCACTTTACTTAGACAATTGCAGTGCAGTCGATAGCCACTGTCTGTGCAAAGAATGTCATAACAGTAAAAGCATATATTTCAATCAAGCCTGCCAGCTGAGGCTCAACATTGGTAATCTTGTGGTGGCGGGCTGCACCATGACAAAGGCAGTTTGATTTGATCCCATACGATACACGGACACTGACCATTTAGTTGCAGATGTAGCTGCGAGCTGAAAATAGAAATCAAAGTTGATCCTGATACCCTGGTACAAAAGCATGATGACATTTACGTTAAAAACGGTTCTGCACTAGTGTTGCAATCAAAATTTAATTGAATACTACAATTTATATTTTGTGGATATAGCTACCTATCTGATTGGTTATAAAAATACTTTAATAAAACTGCGTATGTGTTTTTTTTTTATTTCCCAAGTATGTAGGCCTGAAAATTACGGAACAAGATTTATTAAGATATTTTTTCTTGTATTTATTAGAAATAATCCCCACATGAGGTTTTCATGAACAAAAACATTCTAACAAATATAAAATTAGGGGGACACATGACACATCATGAAATTAATATTTTAAAGCGTAAAATTGGAACAGGTTGATTTATTTTGTTACAAAAATCTGTTCTTTCTTTCACTCCTGTAATTGGCCTATGGTTGCACCAAATGCTGCATCAGTTATACGAGCAACCTGCAAATTTTAGTGACATTAAAAACAGAGTTTTAGCTTTAATGTCCAGTTGCGTTTTTAATTCATTTCGTAAATCAAATCATCTATCATTTGCAGTTCAAACTTATTACATCGAAGTCTGCTAGCTAAACAGTCAGTAGTCTGTGGTCTTAGCAAATTGCCTCGGCATGTACGCAATTTTCTATGTCGGGCCGCGGCCGCGAATGCCATATGAGATGCAGACAACTCAGATTAGTCGTGTCGTGACCAGCTTCCTTCCTATGCGTTTATTGAAGATTGGACCTACGCCCTTCAACTATTTTCAACTACCTTTTTTTCCATAGAACTAAGATGATTTAGGTTGATTCATAAGTAAACAAACTTACATAATCTCTTAAACTATATACGCTACTATACACCGTATAATGGGTTATACAGAGCTGCGAAACAAGTAAATTCTTCAGTGACTTTTGGACGTTGAATTAGCAACATATTCTTACATTAAACTTAAATTGCATTTCCCTGTAATACTTTGTAAAGCCCCAACGCTCTAAGTAGCCCTTTACGACATCCGCGTGAATAAATGGGTGAGTGCTACCGCGATACCGCCAAATAAATGTTTTTTATTAAATAGTAATAAATAAATAGAATTTTAGGGCACAACCCGCCATTAAAGTTTATTAGTAAAACAGACTGCCTGAAAAAATAATAAACTTTAATCACGTAATATGTAAGCAACTAAAAATAGTTTCACCTTAACTAAATCTTGAACTCTGACTGATCTAGACTGACCTTATACACAAATAAAGTTGGCTAACAGATCTAGAACTGGCAACTCAAGCTAGTAGTTTTGTATGTTCTTTGAAGGTCTGTAATACTATTCTAAGCCGACACTACAAGTCTAAGTAAGTTCTAAAAGAATAACATAACAACAATGTTCACGCCGAATATCCCCGAAGGGGTTGGCAGAGGTACTAATACTTCTGAACATCACGTGACTTTGTCACTGGTGTTCACAGTCCCCACGTTTTGCATGGACAGTGTATTCACGTGATAGGGGGCAGGCCTATCGCCGTTTTGTACGAATACACTGTCACATGACTAAGTACAACTTAGTCATGTGGGTTTCCTCACGATGTTTTCCTTCACCGTTAGCAACCATGATAAATTAACCACACATATGTCTTTAGAAAAGACAAATTGGTGTGGGCCCGACCCGGGATTTGAACACTAGTCGTTTGCGCGTTAACCGGTGTTCTACCCATTGAACTATCACGTCGTCTAAAAGAATATTGTGTGGAAATTCACCCATTATGACCTGGTTTTCTTATACGTTTTTTGCTAACAAAAACTTATGCTTAATTTATTTAGAGATGTCAAATAGACTATTTGAATTAGTAAGTGATATGATATAATTTGTTATGACTCCTCTGCCAACCTCTTCGGGGATATACGATGTGAACGTTTAATTTTAATTTAAGTGATCTAATAATAAAATCGAGTAGATTACCGAGTGAAATGAAATAGCAAGGTCTAAAAGATGGCAGTAATAAAAGGTACTTGTGATTTCTCACATTTTCAGTCCATTTATAAAATGACATGGTTAAGATTATAAAACAATTGTGGTTAATGAGTGGCTCAAGAGTTCTGTAAATTATTATCTTCACATCCTATTACACTGCAACCCTTCTTTAGCCTTTACTATCGCTGTGGAATAAATGTCTGTACTTGAATTTATGTTATTTTACAATAGCTTTGTAGTGTCGGCTTGGAAGAGCACTAACACATATTTTTCGATGTGAGTACGTAAGAGGCGACTGGTATAGTATTGGTGCTTTTAAGGAACTTTTAGGTGATGCGGTTGGAGACCCATCACCAACAACCTTTGTTTTACCATCTTTTCCCAACTCGACTTTCCCAAAATGGCTAAGAAATTTCTAATTCATTAGCTCTGGTGACCCCTTCTAGGGATTTATAGCCGTGAGTATGTATGATCATTGTCGAATTTTGTGAATAAAATATACATTTTCATATAGGAAAGGAAAGGTTTTTTCGATATTTAATTCACTCAGCAACTATTATTTATTACTAATAAATAAAGGAAAGAAAAATTTCGACACAGGCGGGAATCGAACCCGTGACCTCGGGTATACGCCCCGACGCTCTGCCAATTGAGCCACCGTATCAATGGCTGCCAGCGCGAAATTCTTTCCGCCTGTTTCAAAATTTTTCTTTCATGAACAAAAAGATTTAAAGTATTATTTATGTTAAATTTGCAATTCTATGTTTTATTAGCAAGGCAGCAGTGTACCATCGCCCAGTTCATGTATGCTCACAATTGCGCACAAAACACTTCATGCAATATTGAGATGATTTTCTTATGGCTGGGAGCAGTTTGAGGTTTTGAGTACATTATGAGCATCCCTGTGATTAGACATTAGAAACCAACCAACCATATTCTTTTCTCATTACAACGTTATCCTTTGACGTAACATACAGCCTTTAAGCTTTCATCTCTATCAGACACAGGGATAAAGAAAAGGATGTAAACGTAAGAGAATAGTGTGTGGAATAGATTAAGGTGTTTATAATAGTTCTTTAATAGTATTATGTTGGCTTTCAAACAAAACGTATGTTGGATTCTGTGGCTTTGTACGGTGGGACGTGTATGATGATAATTTTATCATTATTATGATGAAAAATGAGTTTTGTACTGTTTGTTGCATAGTCTCAGCAGCTCAGTGTCACAGGTATCGCCTTGTGCAGCTCAGTGTCACAGGTATCGCCTTGTCCTCCCGAATACGTCTTTGCCCCGCTCTTCTTCGAAAATCAGTAAATTCTCAGCCTTTGAAGACTCCCGAAATACTTTTAGCTTTCATTTATAAGAGCTGAAACTTCCTCTAGCGACATAAAGGAAAATATAATAAAATAATTATAAAAGAGCATGTATGAAAAGATTGATAGACAAAAACGAAGCTAGAGAGGTTTGCCAGGATCGTACAAAGTGACCATCGATATTTTTTGCCTACCCCAATGGGAACTAACGGCGTTAGTATATTTATGTATGCGACAAAAAATAACATGTTTGTGAAGTAGGTACACCGTTTAATTTTCAATTAGTCCTAAGTATGTTGCACTTGAAATCTATCAGTTATAATTGAATACACCTCTTGATACTAAAATTAAAATGCCCGATTCGTGATATGGTTTCTACTAATGGTTTCATTACTTCTTGTACAAAATGTACGAATATAGTCGTATGACACCACAGCACACCTGAAAACAAATTTCAGTAAAAATAAATTAGATATATCAATGACATATATTTTTTTTAACATACATATATAGACTTGAGGCTATAAATCCCTAGAAGGTGTAGCCAGAGCTACAAAATCAGAAATTCTTTTAGCCACTTTTGGAAGTTAAATAGGGAAAATATTATAAAAAAAAAAAATATTATAAAAATTATTCCACTAATCCCCGTTGACAATCCCCGTCAACGGGGATTAGTGAACTTTTTGTTCACAAATCCCCGTTAACGCCAAATGGAGCTTGTAATGGGGATTAGTGAACTTAAAAGTTCATTAATCCCCGTTAAGTTAAAAATAAAATAATCATGTAAGAGTCAGGTACCTTCTTTTTATTGTTGGATAAGAACTCACTTATTGATTATTGTTATAATCAAATTAAATTAAATTTAAGCTTCATTACAACACCATTCATACTAAAATCAAAATTATTACTGTTATTTACGTTTTTTCAATTAAATGAGAGAGCTGTTAATAACAAAACGCAAGTACATACTATACAATTAACAGTTCAGAAATTATATGCTAAGGCAATGGTTACAAGACGATTTTATTAAAATATGGTGTATATTTGGCCAGACCCATCGCACTACTAATTTAATGGAAGCATGGAACAATAAAATCAAAAAGCGAGTGTTAAAAAGAAACCTAATATCTTGAAGCTTCTCACAGCGCTAGCTGGAAACGCATCGCATTATGAAGTACTAGCATTGCGGGTTTCTGAAGGTAAAGGTAATGCAGAAGAAACGATGAAAAGCATTAATTGCGAAAAATTTAAACAGGAGGTCCAAATGGAATTTCTTACTGGGGAAATTACGATTGGGCACTCCTTAGAGAAGCTTAGGTAATTCAAAACCTTTTATTATTAACACATTTTGTTAATTATGTTAATTTTGTATTCTTCCTCAAATAGCATATCATAAAGAAGCTTAGGTATATTATTTTTTATTAATAATCGTAACAATCTGTGATTTTACCAATTGTCAATCAATCTGTGAATTTATTATGTTAGAAATGCTATGTTTTGATGTATCCTTTTTAATAAATACATGTAACAAACTGTGTTTTGATAGGCGTGTTAAGTAAATATAACTAATAAACTGTGATTGTAGGCAGTAAGAAATGCAAAATATGTTATTACTTGAAAGTAACTGTCTGTATTTTATTATTTAGTATGTACTTACGTTTTGTTATTCACAGCTCTATCATTATATTGAAGAAACGTAAATAATAGTAAAAAATTTGATTTTTAGAATAGCAATAGTTTAGTAGTAAAACAGTAATTTAATTTGATTATTACAATAATCAATAAGTGAGTTCTTATCCAACAATAAATAGAAGGTAACTGATTCTTACATGATTATTTTATTTTTAACTTAACGGGGATTAATGTCCACTAATCCCCATTACAAGCTCCAATTGGCGATAACGGGGATTTGTGAACAAAAAGTTCACTAATCCCTTTTGACGGGGATTGTCAACGGGGATATGTGGAATAAGCCTATAAAAAGTAAGTAAGTAAGTAAAATTAAGAACTGGGGTAGTGTATTCTAAGCCATCACTACGCACCATTTTTTAAATTCAATTAATTACAAATGATATAGACACTACAAATAGTGACAGCCTGACACGATTCAAATTAAACGAGAACATAACCTATGATATGCAGGTATTTTTTTTATCTATCTCTCTATTTTTCGTAAGTGGCTGTATACTAGTCAATTTGAAGACTTCTATTTCCCATTCTTGAAATTATAGCCGTATTATGAGTAAGAAAATTAATATATTCATGTTAACAATTGATACCTATTACGATTATCGCGAAAAGAAATGGCTTAGTGCTGTTTTAATCATAATCAACAAAGCATACCTCTCATGAAATATTCCAATAAAATGACATACACGATTTTTTTTTGCTGTGTAGTGTCGGTTTAGATTAGCACTACCCCGTTTCTTCCCGTCTAAGAGGCGACTAAGGATATTGGGGCTTCTTAATGGAGTTTGGGTGATGCGGTTGGATACCCATCACCAACAACCTCCAATATTTTTCACTGCACAGTAAGTTGTAAAATAAAATAAAGCAAAGTGTAATTTCGTTTAACTTAAGCTTTATTTTATTAAGCGCCAACCACAGGCATCAATATCCAGCCCTCTATTTGGGCTGAAAATATATTATGGGATTCAGAGTCAAACTTTAGTATAGAGTACTGAATAAATTCATTCAGTCAGTTATTTCAATGCTTTTATTTCAAATTTTAATAATTATAACATTATTGTGTGGTTTTTCTTATGTCTGTTTATATGGGTCACCGTTGCCTGAAATAAATGATAATTTTTTTTATTGGTCAGTTTCGACTCTAGATTGAAATCATCCACGCACAGCTTTGACTTTTATTTCGCCTCCAAAGATACTTTTGGAAAGAAATGAGCCTATGATGTCTAAGCACTGCATGACAAAAAATCGCGAATATCTTGAAAATTTATAATAAAATATAACTTTTAATTTTTATGAAAAAAATACACCACACTTTTGCTTGCGATGCAAGCAAAAGTGTGGTGTTACATCACACAAATCAATATCGCTATATTATGCATGATCTTAATAAAAACATGCATACACGAAAAAAATACGATACGTCGCGACTCGCACGCGATGCAGACTCTACAACTTACGATTTCATCCTCACATCTTTATCTTAAGTGATTAAATCTGTTTAGTAATTAGTCTTTTAACTTCCATCAGTCCGTCATATCAAACACTTGGCGGCTCTTTTGGGCTGATGATGACGAATCATCGATTTCCGTTGACGTTGATTTGATCGATGGAAATGGACCGTGTTTCATATAGTCATTGTTTTGTTTCGAGTCTTGAGTTGTCTCGTAGATATCTCAGATTTACGATTGGTTATATTTCACAGCGTAGTAAAAGAAAGGGTTAAGATGAAAGGTAAAAAGTAGTAATGTCATCTTGTCCCCCATCAACTTCCAAATGTGGAAGAGGAGTATCAAACTTTAAAGCTCTGGCTACCCCTTTTTGGGATTTTCGGCCGTGAGTATATGTATATATATATATATATATATATGTGAGTAGCTGTGTAGCGCCGGCTCAGAATAGCGCTACCCAATTTCTACCGTCGGGTGTACGTAAGAGGCGACTAACGGTATTGGGGTTTTTAAGGGAATATTGGGCGATGCGGTGGGATACCCATCGTCACCAACCTTTATTATACCATCTTTTCCCCACTGAACTTTCCAAAAGTGGCTGAGGAATTTCTAATTCCTTAGCTCTGACTACCCCTTCTAGGGAATTATAGCCGTGAGTATATGTATGTATGTACATGTATATGTATGTAGAAAGTAGGTATGATCGTGGTACAATGAAAAAGAAAGAATTTTATTCGCCGTAACAAAAGACACACAATTACAGAAAAATAATAGATCTTCTAGAGAGTATCATATAATAGGAGAGGTAATCTCTGCTAACCCTTTAACTAATAAGCCGTAGCCATGACATTATATTAATAGATAACTCAAAGTCTTCAAAAATATCAAAGCTCAGTTACGTGACCGTTTGACCAAATAATTATCTCAGGTTCAATCATTTTGCAATTAAAATCACATCCAAAGTATACAAACGTATTCTTTTTTCCATCACTTATCAGGCTTATTACATACATACATGCATCAACTCACAGCCATAAGTCCCAAAAAGGGGTAGCTAGAGCTTAAGAGCTAAGAAAACCTCAGCCATGTTTAAAAGTTGATAGGGGAAAAGATGGTAGAAATAAAGTATCGTTGGTGATGGGTCTCCAACCGCATCGCCCAAAAACTACTTAAAAAGCCCCCATACTCATAGGCTCAGGGGGCTGAGGGCATAACTATATTACTATATAGTACTATGAGTGCATTATAGTATATACTCACGGCTATAATTCCCTAGAAGGGGAATTATAAATCCCTCAGCCACTTTTGGAAGTTGAGTGGGGAAAAGATCGTAAAATAAAGGTTTTTGGTGATGGGTCTCCAACCGCATCGCCCAAAAATCCAATAGAAAGCCCCAATACCCTTAGTCGCCTCTTACGACACCCGTGGGTAGAAAGGGGTAGAGCGACATTCTAAGCCGGCACTACACGGCATTATAGCTAAGACTATTTCTTAATCACATCAACGTATGTGATACAAACACAGAAGATAATCATCAAAACAATCCGTCCACAAAAACAAAACCCTAGTTCAATAACCCTGCCATCGGCATCGCTCATAAAACATACACAACACAACCACAAGAGTACAAAAACGAAAAGCAATTACGCGATATCACCAAAATCTACGACAGAGTGACCGTTGAGACGACCATCAAGTCCGCTTCCTGCATTACATACGCAGATAATACATAGAAATTGTATATTAAACTCGCCTCATAAATATGTATGTGTCTCGGTTTGTGGTCACACTACACTTGCACAATCGGAATGGACAAAGATGTTTGAGGTGTCTTCGTGTTTTGCTTCGATGGGACGTAATAATGGTAAAAATGTCTAGCATTACAAACGGGTAGTATATTCATCCCTAAAGTATTTTCTTTGGTATTCTATGTTTTTACTTATAACGAAAATGTTTACGTTAAAATTTAATAAATATCAGGTTTAAAAACTAAACGCTACAACAACCTACACAGCATTGCAATCCGAGATATAAGGTTATGTGTGTATAAAATAAGAGTTTTACATTTCGCGAGGGCTTATATTAATACATAAATACTTCTATGAAAGTAAAAATTACCAGCTCAATGTAATTTCAAACTAAACCATCACAGCATTTACTTCAATCTATTAATCAACATTTTATACCATCAGTTATTTTACCGCTTGCAATATTCCCTCTAAATCGTTCACGGCGATATGACGGCGAAGCTAGGTGTAATAGAAAAAGTGATACGCGGCTGACCGCACACTAATACATTCTTATCGCATTGTTTGTTTGTGCCGCAGCCACACGATGTTTTGCGTAAATAAAGTAATGTCAGGCGCTCGCCGCCATTGTTCCGTGGCATTTTGCAAATGCGGTTATAAATGAACGCTTTTTCTGTATGAATAAGAGTTAATGCATTTTACTGGTTCGGCATTGAAAAATGTTAAGGCTTTTTAAGTGTATTAAGTTGACGTTTGTGACAATCACTTTAATTGCGTAATATCAAAAGAAAATTCAATTATTATTACTATGCGTTCTATGACCAAGAGTTTTAGTGCATCTTTTTGTGAGCTAAAGCGTTTATTATTTGTGGGTAGAAAAGCAAATAAAAACTGCAACAATTTTAATTAACTTGCTGATTTTTAGGTATGTAAGATAGGAAAAGCTCCAGAACAAGAAATTCCTCAGCATCTTTTGTGAGTTGAACGTGGAAGATATAGCCAGAATCAAAGTAATCACTCAAAATCTTTCAATCATAAGTCACCTCCATTGACTGATTGGTGCATAAAAACTGTTTTGGTGCAATTACACCGATATCCACGATACAAAAATCGATCGAGTATATCAATTTATGAACTTGACCAACAAAATTGCAGGTTTATTTCCAGCGAAAAGTAGTAGAGGCGTGCTCCAAGGCACCTTGCCGGAAGGATGCGCTGCTCGATCGACTATATCGGAGAACGGTTGGCGCGGAAGGAACCGACCGATAGGAAGTTACCTAACAGCGGTACAACACGCCACGCGCCGTTTTAGGGTTAACAATCGTGACCTATTTATTACTTGATTTACTAATCGCTGTACGTTCATGTTGTATATGGTTATTATTGATGCGAAATGGTTGGGGATTTTTTAGGTTGGTTGGTGGTGAGCGGAGTTTTATATGCAAACGATTCATTCATTTCATTTTCATTTCTTGTCATCACTTAATTTAAAATTTTAGTATATACAATATTTTTGTACTCGTAAGTTACTGCTTCATAAGACTTGTCCCCATATATAGCTGATTTAAGTGATTTAAATATAAAAAATGGCGCTCGTTGCATAGCTAAATTGACAAAACCACGATAGGTTTGATTACGGCTTCACCTTGACCATTTTTGCAATCGTTAGTAACTAAAATATCTAAGTAAAATTTATTTCTCGTTTTGTCTCTTTTAGACCGATTTTCACGTCGTGTCACGACGCGTCGAGTTCTAATTTTCAGTATTTTTTTATACCTATAAGTATGGTTATCGATTCTTACACATCTAAATCTACAGCGAAAAGTGAATGTACATAAATGTGTTAGAAATAAAATCAGTTTTCATTTAAATAATATATTTTAACGGCCTGAACAATAAAGTTTTTATACATTTCTGCTTTCGTGAGTTTATTTCTACGAGTGGACTATCTTTTTAATTATACAGGCAAGTTATTTACTGATTAAATCTATAGTGTCGTAGACTTAGCAATGATAATTAACTAAACCATGGTTGGTTTTTATTTCTTGAAACAAATTAGGTGATAAATATGTTATTTTTTGATAAATTAATAAACATTTACTTAGCTCTCAAATAGCAATTGACAGTAACTTTAGATGGTAAGTATTGATATTTAATAAAACATATTGTTACGTACTTAAAAATAAGGTACGTTTATTATGGTTGTTAGGTAAAAATTTAGGATATCGAAAAGAAACTCACATTACTTAGTTATACCAGTGAAGTGGCGATCAATAGTCTCTGCCTACCCCAATGGGAACTAATAGCGTGAGTATATGTTTGTATGTATGTACTTATGTACCAGTGAAGTGCCTTAATCGTGTGATATAAAGTTCGTATAAAGCAAATAAAACCTGCCTGTCTCCTATTACATGGCACAAAATTCACAAGACTTTCTGAAGAATAAATATCACATTTACCCTTACTGGGATATGCGACGTTCAAAATTTAAAAACCTCGTAATTTTATACCATTTTTTTTAATAAGAAGGAAATTGTAAGTTCATAATAATAAATTTGCCGTGTAGTGCCGGCTTAGAATGTCGCTACCCCTTTCTTCCCACGGGTGTCGTAAGAAGCGACTAAGGGTATCGGGGCTTTATATTGGATTTTTGGGCGATGCGGTTGGAGACCCATCACTAAAAACCTTTATTTTTACCATATTTTCCCCACTGAACTTCCAAAAGTGGCTGAGGAATTTCTAATTCCTTAGCTCTGGCTACCCCTTCCAGGGATTTATAGCCGTGAGTATATGTATATGTATGTATGTATCACAAGCAACAAACGAACCAGCACTTCTTCTTAGTAGTTAATCCTGGCGTTGTAATTAGCGGTGGATCACGAAATGCCATTAAAATCCGCGGTCCCTCATTAATAGTTATCAACATTGTATCATTTTGAGACAATGTCTACTGCCTCTGATAAAGGCGGTTCGTTTGGCTCCCTGATTCAGGTTCATCACAGATCTAGAACTAAGAGTTGATATTGTTACAATTTAAGATAATCTAAAAGTTAATATTGACACAATGTAAGATAACTTTTTGTGGGTTTGGAAGCTTTCATTTATTTAATATCCTTTAAAGAACCAGTTTAGTACATACATACATATACTCACGGCTAATATATATATATATATATATATATATATATAAATCCCAAGAATGGGGTAGCCAGAGCTAAGGAATTAGAAATTCCTCAGCCACTTTTGGAAGGTGCGTGGGGAATAGATGGTGAAATAAAGGTTCTTGGTGATGGGTCTCCAACCGCATCGCCCAAAAATCCCTTAAAAGCCCCAATACCGTTAGTCGCCTTTTACGTACACCCACCGGAAGAAATGGGGTAGTGCTATTCTAAGCCGACACTACACAGCACTTTAGTCTTAAAAATATTTAAGATGTATTTTTAATTTTATTAGTTAATATTTTTTCATGTTTTTTTTTTAAATATGAATATTAATGCGACATAAAATACTCTATGATATAATAAACTATGATAAACTCGGATATCATATGGTAGCTTGTAAATTTGTTATTTATCTAAGCGACAGACAAAATTTTAGGACTACAAGAGGAAACAAGCTAAGTGACAAATATGTATCAATATCGAAAAGAAAGTCTTCCTCATCGATTTCGGAATATAGTAGAACGTTGCGTTCAGTTGAGAACTGAATCAGGGAGCAATATTGAATGATGAACTTGCGAAGTAATTACATTGCAACCATTAAATCTTTACTTTTATATTATCTAATTTTTCAAAGACGCATCTTTTCCAACCATCTCACCCGGAATGGTATCCTAAGTAGTCATCTAGTTTCCATGAAATTGCATTCCACGAAGAGAATTCTGTCTACCCCAATGGGAACTTATGGCGTGAGTATATGTATGTATGTATGAATATTTTTATTATTCCAAACAGGTGTGGTGTGACTAAAGCTTAATATAATGAGTTAAATGACACGATGAATTGTACAACCTTTTATTTCCTATTCAAATTTTTACTAATGTGCAACTAATACATATTAAAATTATCCTGAAAAGGTTATTTAAAGGAATGCGCTTCTCTCTTTTAACCATCGGTGGTTCTAGATAGAATATACAGAATATAATATAATAGCCAGCTATGAATTATGATTAAGATTCGTAGTATCTTACTAACTAAATAAACAACTAGGCTGTAACTACGACTAGCCTCGTAAAAATGTTCAGATACACCCAAAAACCAACGGCGATAGGCCTGCCCCCTATCACGTGAGTACACTGTCTAAGCAAAACGTGGGTACCTTCTCTGGAAACTAGATGGCGCTTGCCATGCGAGTTCAGGAGTATTGGTACCTCTGCCAACCCCTTCGGGGATAAACGGCGTGAACGTTTATGTTTATATTTATGTATGTTACACCCAAAAACACTATCCGTTAAGTCACAGTTAGCAGTCAAACCCATTACGGTCGGGCCGTTGGGGCTCGAAGATCCTGAAGTGGCTGTCATTTACTGGAAGACACAGTGTGGTAGGCCTCTCATAAGGTGGAGCGACCATTAGGTGAATGACATCACAAGGCCAGTTCCAAAACATTGTTTGTGGACTATTTCCTATGAGCATCTATTGGTTGATGATGATGAATATTAAAATTACTAAAAAATTACGATAATAACTAAACTTGTGACTCCTAGTGATAGTCATGTCAAAAATCGTCGGCATGTCGGCTTGGATAGCACTAGCTACATTCCGCAGATGTCGTAAGAGGCAACTTAGGCTATTGGAGTTTTCAAGTGACCCACCGGCCACAACCGTTATTATTAATTGTTTTCCCACTCAACTTTCAAAAGTGAAAAATTTCTAACTGCTGATGAAGCTCCTAGCCTAATTTCTAATGAAGCTCTTGCTACCCCATCCGTACCTCTTGTCTATGTTAGGTTAGGTAAGCTGTATGTATGTATTAACATGTCTATAAACTCTAAAACACTGACAAGCCTTCCATGGGAATATAGCCGTAACTTTATTACGCAATCAAAATAACATGTTTAGTAATGCAATACAGTTAGAATATTGTTATTAAAAAATATGATCATTAATGTTAATTGAGAGTCACCCACCGTTTCTCAAGTCCCTGCTTCGTTGCCTCTACTTAGTCATTTTACTTCACTCTGACCAATGCGAGATGCTTTTTGCTCGTATTATGAAAGAGGGTGTTTCACCGGCTTTCGACATACGTTTAATTAACCATGGTTTATCTAAACCGATCTAAAAACCTACTTTAAGGTTGTAATGTAACTTCAAAAAGGCTAGTTACAATTTCGGTTTAATGCTAATTTTAGAAGTTGGTAAGTGATAATGGGCAAATAAACTCACAAAAATCAGTTGTCATGGGAAGCGATGGAATTTTATTATGTTACACGGCTGTTTATTTTGTGGCTTGTATCAAGTGATATTGATATTTCTTGCTGGCATTTATGGCCGTAGTTGTCACACACTTTTTGCACAGCTATTTCAAACAGACGGAACATACCTATAGTTGATGCAGTTCATTTCGCATATTTTTATTCACAACTACAGTAAACTTTTCCATTATCCAGTATTAATAACATAAAAAAATATCACACCAACAATATAATTGGCGTGTTAGTTAAACTCGGTTTAAGTGTCACAAATGCAAGTTGAAAAGCATAATTAAATGAAATCAGGTGAGCTGAACTAATGAATTCAACTGGCGACACACTAATCACATCGTAATTGTGTGACCGTTTTACTCGTAATGCTAATGTATTCAACTACACATATCTGACGTCTTCCTGTATTTAAAGGTTAATTTTAACTATTAGTTAGGGTGGAAGTGTGTGTCATTTCGTTTAGCGACAGTGTTGTGACATTTTATTAATTTCAATAAGTAATTAAATAATACTTTGTTAATGTTTAATTTAAGAGAAATTAATTTAAGAGAATTGTAATATTTAGGTAGGTTGAACTGACGCGTGTGGAATAAAGAAATTGCTAATGTATTAATCACAGTTATCATATTCAATTAAAAAACTTATTTCGTACTTTTTAGTTCTAGATTGTTTATTTTCGGTTGTTTTTCCAACAATGAAGTCGGTTTTCTTTTTGTTAATCTAAGATCTGACTTATATTATTATTAATTAGTGATCTAGTCCAACCCGTAAATATATTTAAAAAGTAATTAATTTTATTTTATACAGATTCTGGTCAGACCACGCAATATTTAAAGTTGTTAATTAATTTGTATTACTTAAAGTTTTTTTTTCTTTCAACGTATTTTTTTATTGAATTAAAAAACTCGTTTTCCCGGTACATGGAGTGATGTGAAGTATAGAGTGTTTCTTATAGTTTTTTTTACTTATTTATTTTATTTAGTGCTGGCTTAGAATGTCACGACCCCTTTCTACCTACGGGTGTCGTAAGAGGCGACTAAGGGTATGGGGCTTTTTAAGTCGTTTTGGGGCGATGCGGTTTGCAACTCATCACCAACGATACTTTATTTCTAACACCTTCTCCCCTATCAACTTCCAAATGTGACTGAGGAATTTTTAGCTCTAAAACTCTGGCCACCCCTTCTTGGGATTAATGGCCGTGAGTATAAACTATATATTTTTACAGGCTCTTGTATGTCTCTCTAATTAGAAAACCTGCAAAATGAAGACATAGTCATCATCATACTTTTTTTAAATTAAAGACACTGAACTGAAAGTGTCAAATTTGATCACCTCTCCATACGTTTCAAAGACAATTAGCCATCCTATGACAGTAAAATGACTAAAAGTAATTTGTGAACATTCCGCAAAAGTAATTACTCTTAAGAAATATGCCATTTAACCTTAAGGCACAATTTTTCTCTGTCACAATAAATCTTCTTATTACAACTATTTTGTTGGTCAGTGATAAATATACGACGACAAAACTAAACGTGGAAGAGGAACAATCAATCATAAAATGCTTAACAACTACATAAATCTGTATGGTTAATGATAATTTTAAATGATGGCGACTCTATTGTTGTAAGTATGATAGGTTATGGAGGCCGAGTATTATTTATTACACATTTGATCCGATAAGAGTTCTGTCGTTGGCTATTTGGACTCACGAAGGGCCAAAATTGGACTCAGTAAATCAAATGTGAAAAACAAGGTCGCAGATAATAATATAGAATATAGAGCATATAAATATAAAAAGATATAACACCGCTTAAGCTTTAAAACGACAAAAAGGTGGCAGAAGTGCGGTTTCTACTATACTTTTAAATAATTATTTTTTCTTGAAAGATATGATTAAAGTCATTGACCACGATATTAAATTTTATATCTTTTTAACCCACACCTTTAGCAAAACCATCCCTATAAAAGAGTTGTAGATACCATAGTTGCTCTGGCTAACCTTTGTTGCACAAAAAGCGTGAATGTAGACATGTACCTAAAAATTTCTCTGTCCGTAATTTAGCACCCCTATATTTAACAGTGTAGACACATTCATAAGTCCCATTCATCATGAGGTCAGCTCGCCATCCGTCATCCACCTTATCTGATACTGGACAAGACCCTTCTTCGGAAGTCTGCTGAGACAATGCCGTATTTTCACAAGTGTCTTATATATTTTTGTATATTTACTGCTTCTGTGGTCTCGCGGTTAAACGTTTGGCTTAAATTATGGAGGTCTCGGATTCGATTCCCGGTGGTTAAAATCACATATATAATTTGTAAGATTTAACCCAGTTGGGAAGGACATTGCAGGCTTGAATTATCCGCAAATTAAGAGGATTCCGTGCTACAGAGGGCACGTTAAGCCGCCGGTCTCGGCTACTATGCTAGTCGTTAGTCTGCCAACTCACACATGGCCAGCATGGTGGACTATGGCCAAATCAAACTATCTAGGGTAGGCTCGAGCCCTTTAATGGGGACAATATTGGCTGTGAGATACTGCTTTTTTCACGTTTCCTTTATTTTATTCTTAGATTTAGTTTTGATTCAACTATTGCAGCAAATTAAAATAGTGGTTAAGTACAACTCATATTTTGATTTAAGAGCATCTTAAACTCATTTATTATATTTTTCTTATTTAATAATAACAAAACATAAACGTTCACGCCGAATATCCCCGAAGAGGTTGGCAGAGGAACTCATACTTCTGAACATCAAGTGACTTTGTCACCTGTATTTATTTACTATACGTATGTAACGGCAAGCACTACATTTCATATGTTCTTATATTTTTAAAAAAGAAGAGTTTAGAGTTCTTAGAAACAATCAGTAATTACTCATGAAAGATAGCAAATAGTTTATGTCATAAAAAGTATATGTTTTCACTACCTTAATAAGAAATTTGGCATAAGCAGAAAGAGCGATATATTCTCATAACACGCCATTATTTGGATAGTCTCCTAAACTTAATAAAAAAAATCAGGAATACAAATTATAAAGAATACATTGATCGTAATTTTACTTCCATTTCGTTTCCAAGTCGCACTTGCCAATACCAAACCGCGCATTTCGGCCAACAACATCTACCGAGCAGATAATTATCTGTAGAGAGGTAACGATGATCTAGTTAATGAGGCACGCACGCAATGCGACGGTTTGACACACCATGGGACTATAGGACATTGGCGACCCTTGTGGGCTTGATTCTTTACTTTTAGCTTTTTTATTCTTTATATGTTTATAAATAAATTAAGTCTCATATTAAAAATATGTTTTTGCAAAGATATAATAGTTGTTCTAGCTTAAAAATGATAATAAAATGTGTTCAAAGTTTTTGTGATTTTATATACTCACTGTAATCCCTAAAAGAAGCTGCAAGGACTTCAGAAAGAAATTTTCTTCCACCTCTTTTGAAATTCGAGGAATAAAAAGATGGTTTAATGTTTTTGTTTATGAAAACCTCATGTGGGGTTATCACTAATAAAGGAAAGAAAAATTTCGACACAGGCAGGAATCGAACCCGCGACCTCGGAACACTACTTAATAAGTGTAAAAGAAACAAAATATAGAAGAATTTCGCACTGGCAGCCATTGATACGGTAGTTCAATTGGCAGAGCGACGGGGGCGTATAACCGAGGTCGCGGGTTCGATTCCCGCCTGTGTCGAAAATTTCCTTTCCTTTATTTATTAGTAAAAAGATGGTTTACTCACAATACTGTCATAACAAGCCATCAATGTTAAAGTAGGCAAATAAATTAATGCCACTGGAAAATCCGTTGCGCTGCACTCTAATTCATAAATTTTGCTTGCTTATTTTTATATACTGTTTCTCTCTTTCCACATCCGACGTGGAAAGACGAAAGTTCCTACTTTTAACCTTAAATTTTTAAACCTTTTTAATTTTTTGCCTCTTCATTTTATCATGAATTTAAGGCGCAAATATTGTACATAAGACAAGTCACTAGACAAAAAAACAGTAGATACTATACGTTTTCACCGCAAATAATAAACAAAGCTGAATCAGGTATCAGGCAGACCCCTGTTTCTATAGCATGTCGTGACATCGGACAATGTTTTCTCAAGACGAAAATCGAGGGTTGAGAGGGTGAGTAGAAACAATGCAGCTGTAGTGGACGATAGGACAAGGATATTATTTGGCCTTTATATGTTCCGCTTAAATTTCGCAAACCAATATGTAACCGTAGGTTAGTTTTTAACAATAAAAATATTGAAAACCATAGTGAAAAAGTAAAAATAAAACGATTCCTTTTAAATTTGTTTATAAAAAAATTTACATATCAGCGTAGTTTTACCAATTCATTAGCTAAAAATAAAAAAGGCATTTTTTATCAAAAATTCACATATCCGATAACAAAACGGTGATCCACGCACTAGGCGTTGCCTGTATCGCATGGATCTTATATTATTAAAAGGGTAAAGACTGTCAACCACAGAGCAAAAGTATAAAATGATAGGAGCGTAAAATCTGTGTCGAAATTTTTGTTTCCTTTATTTATTCTTTATTTATTAGTAGTAATCCCCACATGAGGTTTTCATGAACAAAAAGATTTATATTAGGAGCGTAAAACCCACGCGTGCCGAGCCTGGTCCTTTGTGCCGCGTGGATGATCTTCCCGCGTAAAACCACCTCTTCTCAAACTCAAACCCAAACGTTCAGGGGTTGGCAGAGGTACTAATATTTTTAAACATCACGTGACATTGCCATCTGGTGTTCAGAGTATCCACGTTTTGCTTGGAAAGTGTACTTACGTGGTACGTTTTCATGTTTCAGAAAGTGTGACTGAAAAATATATCATTGCATAACGCCCGATACGTTCTTCACAGGAATCGACTCAAAACGACTATATCTTTCACTTAAAGATCAATAACTCTAAATATTCAGTTTTCACAGAAAACAAAATAATATTTATCTTATTTAGTGGGTAGTTGGTAAATTCTCGCTGGATCAGATTGGGTAGGAGGAACTTCTCTGTTACATGTTTTAGTAAAGTAAGATCTTTGAACGTTTACACAGATTCAAGCATGTTGGTTTTCTGAAAAAACTGCATAATTTGAATTTATTTTTGTGATTATTTAAACATAGTTTTAAAATATACTTAAATTCTAGTTGACAAAAGCTGCAGAGCTTTAAATTTTAATGCCTGTAAGGTCTCGGCCTATAGACCAATTGATAATGATTATGTATATTCCTATCCTATCGCCAAGTAGTAGTAGAGTATGGGGATATATAGCTTAACAGTTTTACTAATATTATTAAATGAAATAATTATTTGGTCCTAAAATACTTGAAAAGTCATTATGTGCCTTTGTTAATACTCTTTGAGAAATGTATCACCTGTTTTGAGCTGAATAATTTTAATAAAAATATTTTCACGGCGATAAACCCCAGAAAGAGGTGGCAGAGCTTCAGAATTAATAATTCTTCAGCCTCTTTTGCAAGTTGAGTAGGGACAGGATAGTGAAATAAATATTGTTGATGATGGGTTCCAAACCGCTCACTACGCCCAATCAAACTAAGGCAAATCTTAGAATACCCCCAGTTAGAAATGGGTTAATGCAATTCTAAACCGACACAACACAGAACCAATTAATCGAATTACAAGCCTACGGATACCATTACCCAAGGTGCTGAAGCAATACAGTTCAGTTATTTTTCTTCATTATTTGGTGATGCTTAACGTTTGACATTCGACTAATGCCTTGTTATCGATAAGGTGTTAGAAAAAGGGCCGCAATTAAAATAAATAAAACGATATTGGGAAAAGCGATCCTTTTTACCAGTTCCAAATATTTTTTAGTAGCTGGGGATTTCTTAGCTCTCAAACTTGGCTACCCCTTTTAGAGATTTATGGCCGTGAGTATATGTATGTATGTAAATACTTATACTATAAGAGAATTGTTTTAAGAGATATATAAAGCCAACCTAGATACATGGTAATTTCAGATGACGACGACCACGATTGACACATTTAAATCAAGAGAAAATGTGTCAAAAAGGCAGGTGTGTAAATTGTGATGAATAAAAGGATGAATAAATATATGGATGAATATAAATAATGTCTGAGAGTCCCGAAGAAAACCAAACGAAAAAAAAAACGTCTTAAGCCCTAACCCAAACCCCAATTGGAAGTAATTGCAGAAATATAAATATTCTCAAACATAACTGATTCAAATGACGCATTTTCACAAAGTTTTGAAAATGACAATTCTCTAGCCAGACAACATCGAGTAAAACTAATAAATAATAAATAAAGGAAAGAAAAACTTTCGACACAGGACACGGGCGCGAAAATTTTTCTTTCCTTTATTTATTAGTAATAATCCCCACATGAGGTTTTCATGAACAAAAAGATTTAAAAAATCGAGTAAAACTGCGAGAATTGGTCCACCACTGCACGTTAGGAGCTGCTAAGTCTGTCATATTGATACGTCGTCTAAGTGGCAAGACAAGTTAATTAATCCGTCTATTTACTGCGATGATGAAGGGGGTCTCCTTGAGCCGATTGGGAGAGACGCCTCATTTGTCCTCTTGTGTTTACGTTCACTCACTTGCTTTTACTTCGATTGTCTTATTGTACCATGTTTTCGATATTAACTTTTATTACGTGGAATGCTGACTTTTAATAGTACCTACAAAATTTTCTTTCTGCGAGTGACTTAGGGTATAGTGGTTTTTTTACAAATTGTTGGACAACATGACATTTTCTAAGACTTTTGCGTTTTATTTTGCGTATTATTGCGCACATTATAATTAGAGCAGCTATTGATAAACCATGAGTACACTGTCCATGCAAAACGTGGGTACTCTGAACACCAGGTGACAATGTCACGTGATGTTCAGAAGTATTAGTACCTCTGCCAACCCCTTCGGGGATGTTCGGCGTGAACGTTTATGTTTATGCTATGTTATGTAATGATAAACCATGTAATATCACGCGATTAAATATGCCAAATCGTTTAATGTTGGACGTTTGGCTGGTGATTTAATGTTCATTCCCCAATCAACTTATATTAAAGCTATGAGTATATGTAGCATTTTTTAGTTTTATTTACATAGTCATTGACATACCTCTATCAAATTTCTTATTTACTCAATTATGATGCTCAAGTTTAAGAGGAAAAAAAATAAATCTAATTCAAACTTTACTAAAAAATGTGAAACGAATAAATCATTGAGACCCTTAGGACATTTTAATAAGTATCAAATGAATAACAATCAACTTCTTAGTGCAGGGGGCCCGTCAAAATATCTCATCATAAACAAAGTTCGATAATGAATGACACAGACGAAAGCCCACTAATCATAACGCAATAGATAGTGACGAAACCAAAGCAAGCCGTCCAAATCAAAAACAACTCATTTGATAAAGGGAACATCGGGCGAAGGAACAATGCATCTAATTTTTGGACTCCGTGATTGATAGGCAATCCCATTTCTTCGTCATATGACGTGTCCATACAAAACGACATTTTGACAGGCGAGATTGGTAGATTTATAGCATTTGTTCACCCTGCCCGCGACAAAGGAGAGGCCATATCGTATTAAGTGGACGCTGATGCTATATAATGGCTTCGTTAAACAGATTTATGACAATTCGAATTATTGGGCTGTGACTGTAATACTGCAGGCTAAGGAGACAATTTTTTTAAGTTTAATACCAAAAACAAAATGTAGGTATATGTTATTTTTTTTTTTACTTTTAATATTTGAAGTTTAAGTTTACAAGATGATTGAAATATCAATTTTCAAAAGAGGCAAATAAAATTTGGTTGCAAAGCATTGGCGAGTTGGCGACCAGGTGCAAGTTTAGGTAAAGTATTGAAAAGCTGTTCAATACGTAAATTAAAATTGGTGGAATTGGAGCAATAATGAAAAAATACAACACACACTGTAGTATATTTCTTAAAGTGTACCTATATCATTTATTTTTTATACTTTGTACCGCCTTGATTTTTTTCCTTTAATACTTATTTTTGTTAAACATGTAACCAAAAGGAAATTGTCAATTTATATTGTTATATATTCCCATGAATGCTGTCACCTATATTTTTCAATAATATTGTGAAACGCCCTTATTTAGAAAAGATACATCCCTTATTTATTTATTTATTTATTTTGGACAAACAACAGACACAGACTAAATACATTATTTCTAATTAAATTACATGGTGAAATCAGTCTGTATCCAGAACTGTTCATCACAGAATATACCTTACCGGTAATCAGCCGATCAATATTAATAACCAAAATCAGATCACGTACCCAAGCAATATGACACACAACAAATTAGTCTAAGCAAACTTTGGTCAGATAATGGCACCTGGGTGGACGCTTAACCGAAGATTGCCGCTTTCACCCTTGCCTTGGAGGTCACAAATAACGTTTCAGCTCGTAAAGTAGTTGCCGCATTAACCATAACGAATAAAGGCAGTAAAAGCGAAGCCCGAGTCCCTTAGGGCCATTTCGGCTGTCAATTCGCAAATTTAAGAGCAAGCCTGCCACACCCATGCACTCCAGAAGGGTCGACCTGTTTGCCCTTTGTCTCAATTATTACTTTACGAGACTTGTGGCAACCAATCTCGGCGTGGACGACACTAACATTAACAAGTACCTAATGATGATTGTTGTTCCTGATAACGAGTATTTGCGAATAAAGATTTTCAGAATCTTAAATGAAGCACTAATCAATACAGTTTAGGCACTTAAAGGGCAAATGAAATGAAGTAAAAATGAAAAGTAATATTATATACTTAACATTTACTTATAAAACGCAAAAAAAGTGTGAGCACAATTGAGTCACTAACAACTATGGTGGTATTCAAAGTGATTCATTACCGAAAATAATCAACAATATAAAATTGTAGGTATGCTAAGGATGTTATAATTATAAACATCTAAGTCTCATCAAAAAGTCAATTTCTGAATAACCTGCTATTTAAATAGTAAATGAACACTACACCTTTCAAGCTTTACTTTTATAAAAGATTTATTGCAACAGTTTAATAAAACGCTATCAAGAGTAATCGATTTATCTTATCACGCGACAATGTCTTGATATATTTGATCACATTATATTAGAGTAGAAATATTTACACTACCCACCATACAATGAAGATCCCTGCCCACCCTTGCCTTTACTTCTTTTTAACAATATATCGTTTAATACCACAGTCCTAGGTAATTTGGTTAATACTGCCAGCTATTCCGTGCCCGTAGTGTTAACACTCTTATTTGTCAACTGTCAATTCTATTTCTATTTTGAATTTAGATTCTTAAAAAGCTTTTATGAATAATTGTAGCGTTCTATGAAAGTCTGTCATCATTATTTTTGAGTTAACTAGTTTAACGATGTTATGATATTTTGGGTCTTCATAACTGCATTATTTTCGTAACCTTTTAATAGGAAGTATCTATCGTCCTGCTGTTTGAAGTAGAATATATTTATGTGTAATAGTTAAACAGTATACTTCTACCCGTACCCCTTTCTACCCGTGGGTGATCGTAAGAGGCGACTAAGGGTATAGGGGCTTTTTAAGTGATTTTTGGGCGATGCGGTTGGAGACCCTTCACCAAAAACTTTTATTATTACTTTTATTATTAATTTCACATTCCAAAGCTCTGGCTATCCCGTCAAGGGATTTATAGCCGTAAGTATATGTATGTATGTATGTAGTTAAACAGTATAGCTTGGTGACAAATGCAAGTTTGTATTTGTCAAGTACAACATATTATTCAAGGAGCTAATTCACCCTTCTCATCAGCAGTAATAGAAGCGGAACGGAAAGTTTAGTGATGGATTTTAAATGTCACCAATAAAACAACCTTTAAAAGGTATTGATGTCTCGTTAAAGCTTGTCAAGCCATTCATGACAACCAACAAGATCTCGTCTAGGTGTCAAACGATTCGGAGTACAGTGTAAAAACTACACATAACATAAATTTTCAAGATCAAGGAAGATTACAAACTCATACAACATATACTCACGCCCATTAATCCTAAAAAGGGATAGCCAGAGCTTTAGAGCTAGAAAACTCCTCAGTCACATTTGGAAGTTGATAGGAGACAAGATGTTAAAAATAAAGAATGTAATCAACCACATACATATACTCACGGTTATAAATCCCTAGACGGGGTAACCAGACCTAAGGAATTAGAAATTCCTCAGCCACTTTTGGAAATTGAATGGGGAAAAGATGGTAAAATAAAGGTTGTCGGTGATGGGTCTCCAACCGCATCGCCCATAAAATCCCTTAATAGCCCCAAAACCGTTAGTCGCCTCTTACGTACGTAATCAACCACATCAGCCAAAAACCTCTTCCACACCCGTAGTCACATCTTACGTAGACATTCTAAGTGTAAGTAAGATTAACTCACGTATTTCAATTTTTATATCAATATTGATGAAAGCTTTTTTAAACAGATAACATAAACATAACATAAACGTTCACGCCGAATATCCCCAAAGGGGTTGGCAGAGGCACTAATACTTCTGAACATCACGTGACTTTGTCACCTGGTGTTCAGAGTACCCACGTTTTGCATGGACAGTGTACTCACGTGATAGGGGGCAGGCCTATCGCCGTTTTGTACGAATACACTGTGACATGACTAAGTACAACTCAGCCATGTGGGTTTCCTCACGATGTTTTCCCTCACCGTTAACAACCATGATAAATTAACCACCATATGTCTTTAGAAAAGACAAATTGGTGTAGGCCCGACCCAGGATTTGAACACTAGTCGTTTGCACGATAACCGAGTGTTCTACCCACTGGGCTATCAGGGTTGCTTTAAACAGATATCAGCACAAAATAATAAATGGTAGTTGGTCTTTAGCTTTCAGTTAAATAACCCCAGTATCTTAAATCCTCTCTTACTATACCCGCGGAAAAAAATGAATAAGTAATATTGTCAACTGACAATACACAGCAAAAGATGAGATGATAAGCACATGCACAAAACTTTACCATTAAAATTTTTACTCATATGTTTACATACATACATACATATACTCACGGCCATAAACCCCAAGAAAAGGGTAACCAGAGCCCGAGAGCTAGAAATTGCTCAGCCACATTTGGAAGTTGATAGGGGACAAGATAGCAGAATTAAATTATTGTTGGTGATATTCTCCAACCGCGTCGCCAAAAATCCACTTAAAAAGTCCCATATTATCCCTAAGTCGTCTCTTACGACATCCGTGGGTAGAAAAGGGCAGTGACATTGCACTACACGGCAAAAATATAGTGCATTAAATGAAGTGGTAATTGCTAATTATGGAGAACCATTAAAACCAAAACTATTTTAGTAATATTTTACCTACCTCCACAGTTTATACAGCAGAATCAAGTTGCTAAATTGCATCCCGCTTAAGGTTCGTAAAAATATTTCGGTCATATACCACTAAAAAAGGGCTAGAAAAAACACATTTACTACCTATCATTTTTATTAATAATAGCATCCGTGGTTTTTGAAATTTTAATCGAATCAATATATTCCTCGCATAGCCTTCCGAACTTCTATTATAGATCAATTCCTTTCCAACGCTTTTAAAAACAGTCTCTATTAAGAAGTTTTAGAGTCCAATTTTGATAAAACGAAGTATTAGAATCATTTTAATTTGAGACCAAAGTCTTATATTACCTGCGACCAAAACTGCCGCGTTGTTGATAATCCTTATAATTAGAGTCATCCCACAGTTTTTGATTGATAGTTCTACCTTCATACAATACCTGATGCCGTCAAATGAGAATCAAATCACATATGAGGAAAAGAAGTGAATAGGATAGGTTACAGTAGTACAATACATTAAGGTGGCGGTGATTTTAATTGAAGTATAGGCGCATTTTTTGAATAGGAGACATGAAACGCGGGTGTCTGTAACAGACATCTAAGGTCGTTGGGGTTTCTTCAAGTGAATTTTATGGGATGCGGAGATCCATCAGCATCAATCTTTATTTTACCATCTTCTTCCCACTAAACTTACAAACATGGATAAAGAGTTTTAATTCTTAATCTCTAGCAACTACTCCTTTCAGCGGTTAAATGACCGTAAGGTCCGAGGCCTAGTCCGAGGCATTACATATCTGAATTTATATACATATACTCACCCCATTAGTTTCTATTGGAGAAGGCAGGGACTATTAATCGCCACATTGTACGATCCAGGCATACCTCTCAAGCTTGTTTTTATTAGAATTAAATATAATTTCGTTGATTTAGTATACCTTACCACAAGTCATTAAATTATACTTACTCTGAGGCTCGTCTGTGTAATATTTCCGTAAATATTTATTTACAAATACATACTGTAATTCATAAATAAAAGATGTTATTAAAGGAAAGAAACATGAGGAATTCATGTCAAAAAACATTAAAATTACACACTGTAATTGTTTAAGTTTTTTCTTTTTTTAAAACTAAAAGTACCACTAGCTTTTTGTTTCCAATAAATGGTATCTTTTAACTACAGTTACAGCACTCTAGCATTTACGCAGCGTCAAATGCTGCGTAAATGCTAGAATTGGTATTTGTAAAACAATTTGCATCGATTTGAAATTCATTTAAGAAAACACATAAATTAAATACATACAAATACTCTCTCCATTAGTTCCCATTGGGATAGGCAGATACTATAAATAGCTAATTCGTACAGTCCTGATAAACATCTAGAACTTCATCTGCATTTATCAATCTATACTTATAAGAAATCTGTAGAGAGGTCTTGAATCTATTTTCAAAAATGCAATCAATTTTTTTTTGTCTGTCTGTCTGTCTTTCTTTCTGTCTGTCGGTTTGTATGTTCCTTATGGAAATAAAAACTACTCAAAGGATTTTAACGAAACTTGGTACAACTATTCTCCATACAACTAGGCAGGTTATAGTATACTTTTCAACAGAGTAGTGAAGGGTAATTGTAGGAAATTTTGTGAAAACGGGAGAAGTTATACCATTTTTTTAAGCTTCCGTTACGTATGCAGCCTTAGTGGTTAAAGCTATGAAAATTATGTATTACGGAAATATTCTTCATAAAAAAGTCTCAAACATATGGCGTAACAGCATATGTCTATCTTTATGGTTGCCTCACAATAACACGTGTAACTCCTGATAGCTTAACAGTTCGGAGCATGTGCCGTGTCGTGTCGGCTTAGAATAACACTACCCCATTTCTACCCATGGGTGATCGCAAGAGGCGACTAAGGGTATAGGGGCCATTTAAGTGATTTTTGAGCGAAGTGGTTGGAGGCCCGTCACCAAAAACATTTATTATTAGCATCTTTTCTCCAATCAACTTCCAAAAGTGGCTGAGGAATTTCTCATTCCAAAGCTCTGGCTACCCCGTTAAGGATTTATAGCCGTGAGTATATGTATGTATGTTTCTATGTAAGGAGCATTCTAATTATATTTGTTTACTCTTAAGTTATAATACTCCCACTCGTCTCTAATTTAAAAAGTTTACATTATCACCTAATAAATTAAAAAACAGTCATAGAAATCGGTATAGAAACACCAAACTTATACATGAAATGAGCCATCGCACCGATTATTTTTGTGCAACGGTTGTGCGGGCAAAAGATAACCGTGAGGATGTGTCATGAGGAATGTTTGAGTGTTCGTGAGGAATGCCATGATGTATGCTTATTTTCGAGGATACTGAACCGTTTCTAAAAGCGCTTTCACAATCTCAAAGCTATACTATTCAAGAGTGCTATAAGTTGTAATCATTGCGCTAAATTTCAAAAAGGGCGAGCTGTGTTAAAAGAAACATAAGATATTTTTAAAACTACGCTACCCGTGCGAAGCTAAGCCGATCCACTAGTCTTTAATAATTAGTTTATTTAATTAAAAAGATTAAACATACATACATACATACATATTCTCACGCCGTTAGTTCCCATTGGGGTAGGCAGAGACTATCGATCGCCACTTTGTACGATCCTGGCAAACCTCTCTGGCTTCGTTTACATCCATCAATCTTTTCATACATGCTCTTTTATTCTTCATACTGCGGACACCTGCCTTTTTCAGCACATTTTCTATTTGATCCAAATGTGTCCTCCGAGGTCGTCATCTACTAACATTACCTTCCACATTGGCTCTATATATCTCTTTCACCAATTTACTGTCATCCATCCTCTCTATGTGCCCAAACCATCTCAACATTCCTTTTTCTATCTTTCTTACAATATCATCTTTTACACCACACCATTCACGAATCACATCATTCCTCACACGATCACATAACCTTACATTACACACTTTTCTGAGGGATCTCATTTTCAGACACCGACTGACTAGACATTAGACTATCCAGTGCTCCATTTACCGCATTATCCTTTTTAGAAGAAGAAGAAGAAGAAAAAAATTTTATTCAAAAAGTAAGAAGTTTTTTCACTCTTCTCTCGATATCTTCATCACACTTTCCATCCCTAGTAAACAAACTTCGGAAACTTAAAAAGATTAAAAAAGAATGCAAAACATAAATGTAAGTCCATAATCCACCATAATCTTAAGCCAAGAAATATATCGTTATTCAACGTTGTTATTTGGGAGTCGGTGTGATCTTTACTTAATATAATTTTGTTCAGGATAGTGTATATTTTGTATAATAATGATCATTAAACAATCTAATAATTTTTTTTCTGATAAAATATTTACGATAGTTAAAAGGTTAAAAGGCTAAAAAATTTGAAATATTTTGTGAATGCCTTTTTAGTTTACTTATAAAAACAAAAAAATGGATCCCAATAATTATTAAAGAGAAAATTTTTTTCTTTACTGGTAATTAATACAAACGTATTCAAGTCATAATAATAAATAATAATACAAATAAATAAATATAAGGGCATATTATATACCTATCCACTCGGCCACGGAGGTCGACAATAAAATATCTAGTTGATATAAAATTCTAGTCGCCAATATCTATATACTTAGATAATTATATCTAACAAGTTTGACATTTGAGCGGAAGTCACAGCTAAGTGCACTCGGGGCACCCTACAATCTTAGATTTACACTTTATACGGATGGCCGCCTACTTACCACGGATAGAGTTTTTCTATGTACCAAACGATTGCATGTAGAATTTTCTTTAGATTACATTACTTGAAAAGAATATCAAATAAAGGATTGTTGGGATGTGATGGGATTTCAATCAACTTAGGCTTCTCTTACACTCAAGTGAAGATATGGAATAGTACTATTTTAAGTGAACATACATACATACATACATATACTCACAGCTACAAATCCCTAAAAAGGAGTAGCCAGAGCTGAGGAATTACAAATTCCTCAGCCACTTTTGGAAGTTGCGTGGGGAAAAGATGGTAAAATAAAGGTTGTTGGTGATGGGTCTCCAACCGCATCGCCCAAAAATACCTCAAAAGCCCCAATACCGTTAGTCGCCTCTTACGTAAACCCACCGGAAGAAATGGGGTAGTGCTATTCTAAGCCGACACTACGCAGCTTATATAAACATTATACGTTAGATTGATCATGGATCCAAGTTTGAGCCTTTAAAGTTATCAAGGCTAATGGAAGAGCTTTAATTAAAGTTTGGTAATACATATCGCTATTCACTTAGCATTAAACATTGTTAAGTCTTTTGAATGTTTTTATTTACTATCCATTTTATTTTGTTTGTATTATTACATACATAAATACATACATATGCTCACGGCTATAAATCCCTAGAAGGGGTAACCAGAGTTAAGGAATTGGAAATTTCTCAGCCACGTTTGGAAATTTTCGTGGGGAAAAGATGGTAAAATAAAGGTTTTCGGTGATGGGTCTCCAACCACATCGCCCAAAAATCCCTTAAAAGCTTCAAATCCGTTAGTCGCCTCTTACGTACACCCACCGGAAGAAATGGGGTAGTGTTATTCTATGCCGACACTACACAGCAAATATTTATTTGTATTATTCTACATAAATATTCCTTTACATTTAGTAATACAACGAGTGTTGTTTTATACCTATGATAATGGGGAAGAAGAGTAAAAGGCATTTCTGAAAAGATTGGTAATTGTTGAAGCTCAAGATTGTACAAAAAGGATATCGATTGTATCTGCCCATGCCAGTAGGTATTACGAGTAATACTGTGAGAATATACATGCTATGTATGTATGTAATAGGGAAATCATCATTTTGATGCAAAGAAGTTTTTGTTTAATTCCTTTCCCTAGCAGAAATTAACAGTAGTCCTTTTCAACATAACATTTTATGTCCCGTTCAAATACAGCCCATAGCACAAAAATACGCACCATCGTACGCTACACCTCGGAGCACAAAGCACTTGTCAGAGCACCGTCGCCCTCAGGAAGGTGTCAGTAGTTTTTATCAACTTTCTTTCATCCAAGACGTTTAATTACATACGTCCATTGTGCACATGAATAATTCATTCGCGCATGCGCATTGGACGGAACGGTCACACAAGCGCGACGTGACCGCTAGATTTATATGATTGTTAGTTTCTGCGCCTTTGTTTCCTCATTATAATTACTTGATTACGGCCGGGATGGCTGTAGATTGATTTTAGATAAAGCGCGACAAGTTGAGATTGTATGTCTTGTACAGTTTACTAGTCATGGGTCTTTGGTATACGTAACTCATGTGGTGATTGAATAGGGCTGGCTTTTTCTTATAGTGTTACGCTGTGTAGTGTCAGCTTAGAATAGCAATTACCCCAATTCTACCGGTGGGTATTCGTAAGAGGCAACTAATGGTGTAGGGGCTTTTGAGTGATTTTTGGGCGATGCATTTGGAGACCGATCACCTTTATTTTACAATCTTTTACCAACTCAACTTCCAAAACTGGCTGAGGAATTTCTTCTTCCGAAGCTCTGGCTACCCGTTCTATAGATTTATAGCCGTGCGTATATATGTATGTATGCATGTGTGTTTACCTTACAATTGGCTTCTAAATCATTTTGTTGCATAGAATACTCACAATTTACTTGAATAACATCTCTTGTGACGAAACCAACTCATTTTATATAAAAAATATGTAGGCAACATTAATGCGAACCATACGAGTTTTTCCATTGGGTTATATTTATAACGTAAAGCAACTAAGAGTATTAATTTAAATTCATAAATTGGTGATCCCATTAAATTTCGTGAACCTTCAACGCTACCATAATATGAGTAACGCAAAACTTAAAGTCGAATTGCTATTAACAATATAAAAGTAAAACATCGAATACTGTGTTTCCTTTAAAACCTTGATCCACGTCTATTACTAATACAGAATGAAACTACGTACGAAATACGTAATAACAAACTATTCTCAAGGTCTCTTATTACACAAATACCAAAACCACAAAAGCCATCGCCGAAATAAGCAGCCATTATAATCATTAAGCTTATTTAGTTGTCAATCGAACCGCCAATGTCATTGAATTTTAATGGGGATTACAATTTTATATAAAAAATATGTACAAGAAAATAATTTGACATTAACGTCGTCACGATTTGTCTTGTAGGTCGGTAATCTTAAGCATTTATTTATTTGTACCTATAAAGCGCTTTGTGCATGAATATTGTAGTGATGTAATACATACATACATACATATACTCACGCCATTAATTCCCATTGGGGTAGGCAGAGACTATCGATCGCCACTTCGTACGATCCTGACAAACCTCTCTAGCTTCGTTTACATCCATCAATCTTTTCATACATGCTCTTTTATTCTTCATACTTCGGACGCCAGCCTTTTAGAGCACACTCTCAATTTGGTCCAAGTGTGTTCTCCGTGGTCGTCCTCTACTAACATTACCATCCACACTAGCTCAATAGATCCCTTTCACCAATTTTCTTTTTTTCCTTTTAGTGATGTAATGTTAGCAAATTTATGCAAGTAAAGTTAGTCTTTGTTACAGCCAGTCTTTTTTGGGGAAAAAAGAAATAAACGTATTAATCCGTAACTTCTTGCGGGTGTCTGGAGAGATATTTTAGCCCGTTAGAGATTAGGAAGTTATTTTAATTGATGTGGCTGGAGACAAACTATTCTATTATCATTAAAATATTTTCCCCACTGAATGTCCAAAAGAGGCTGAGGAATTTATACTAATGAAATACTGGCTACCTTTTTTATGATTTTATACCTAGTTGTAAGGTGTAAGTGTAGATAGGTGTAACCTGTGGTGTTAGCACGCTCAGTTCTAACCAAAAAACTCTTGATATGATTACAAACGTACATGGAACTCTGATATGCTCAGATGTGAGGGTTCGAGTTCTGAGTCGGGCAAATACCACTGTGTCACTCCTCAACTCAAGTGTGTGTTTTCTTCACATACTGGCGATAGGTCTATCTTCAATCACTTCAAATCACGCAATTTTCATATGAATTTGTATTTCTTGGAAATCTCTTTCCTTTTCTCAAATTTAATAATCACTCCGTAAATTTAGTAAAGTTTGGCACAGCTACTTCCGATCGAAACATCACGTGGTTTTCGTGGTACTCACGTTTTGCTAGGACATTGCATCAACTTGATAGAGGGTAAGGAGGGCCTTAGCTGTTGTTAATATCAATTTAGGAACAAAATCGCCATCCATAATCAAAGGCCTCGCTGGGTAGGCAGTAAGGATTTTAAAGTTAAACTAGGTATATTAGAAAGTATAATTTAAATCTATAGCGTGGCACATTAGCCATAACTAAGAGATACGGCTTACTAAGTACAATCGCATAATTGCAATACCATTTCGTTAAAATCGCTACAGCACCAATGTAATAAACAAGCTTATTTAAAATATGCAAAATCAAAATAGAAATATCCTTATTAAATTAATCAAAGCATCCGCTACGCAATAAAAATAGTGCGGTCTCAAAAGTCTTCACACTCGATCAGGCGAATTGACATCAATCGAGACTGCCACCACCCAAATATAAATTCAATAACATTTTCTATTCACGAAGTCAGTAATCATCATAACCGTCGTGAGAACCAAGTCTAGGCCATTAAGCCAACTTTTACATCGAATCCAAAGAAACCCACCCATTTTGGATTGGACACGCTGTTTGTCAATCTGCCGTCACAAAAATACAACTATTAAATGTCAATTCGAACAAAAAATCGATCTTCTCGATAGCCGCTCGAATATTACTTACTATTAAATTAATTGCGATGACAAATCCATTAATTTAAATTGCTTTTAACAGGTTGGACGGCGTTTTTGATAAGTAACGTAAGTACTGTGGAATCGTGGCGCTTTTAAAGTCACTTTTACATTGGCGATTGGCGCCTCGTGATGTAGAGATGTTTTGTTACGTAAAGATTAAGTGTTCTGAATTTAATTTGAAAGCTATTTGCAAGTCGAAGGTAAATTAGGGACATCGGTTCTCGAACTGTTTGTTAATAGCCTTAATAAAACTTATGGCTAAGTAAAGAGATTACATAATTTGTAGTTTATAATTTAGATACTCAAATATACTCACGCTATTACTTCTCAAGTTTAATACCCTGATAATCCTGCTATATATATACCTACATAATATTGGAGAACGTTAAAATTGTTGTGATCCAAGGGAAAATTTAAAATAGTTAAAGAGTACATTGGTAAGTAAACTTCGTTGTTTTAAGGTTAGCACGTGGTTACTACGTGTTTTCCCTTATTATGTTTTCACTTACTTCCCCTAATATATAAATTAAATATTGATATTAAAGGCTGACTCCTATCAGGATACTAAATTATAATTTAATTTTATCATGCGCTTATCCTGTTATTATGTCCTAATTAATGGTCGAAAAGATTTCAAGACACTATGATCACAGTAAAAAATAGAAACGATGATATCTGATGATCTGAGAGATAATTGGTGAACTTAAAAATTGCTGCGTAGTGTCGGCTAAGAATAGCGCTACCCCGTTTCTACCGGTGGGTGTGCGTAAGAGGCGACTAACGGTATTGGGGCTTTTAAGGGATTTTTGGGCGATGCGGTTGGAGATCCATCACCAACAACCTTTATTATACCATCTTTTCCCCACTCAACTTTCCAAAAGTGGCTGAGGGATTTCTAATTCCTTTGCTCTGGCTACCCCTTCTAGGGAATTATAGCCGTGAGTATATGTATGTATGTTCCCCACTCAAATTTCCAAAAGTGGCTGAGGAATTTATAATTCCTTAGCTCTGGCTACCTCTTTTAGGGATTTATAGCCGTCAGTATATGTATGTATGTATGTTAAAAATATCGACCCAGGGTCCCGTGACACGACAAATAATTGTATCAAATTGGGGCAATTAAAAGAAACATTCCGGAGAAGCTCTATCGAATCACAAACAATATATCGTGCGTGTTAAACGGACCAAATTAAATTTTAGTCACAGGTTCCTTCTGCAAACCATAACGTACTTTTTTATATATTTTATTACATTTAGTTGTTCAAGCTCACATATACATCTATATTACAAAGAGGTTAAATTATAATAGCCCATATGGTAATTTGGTTATAGGTATCACTGACTGATTTAGTTAGTTCTTACTAGGCATCTTGGGCGACAATTGCCAAGCTAATAACCTTCTAATACAAAGCAAAGCAAAATAAACTTCTAATACATTTGAAAATACAAAATATTGGATAGTTAGATAATAAAAAAAAACACGTGTTGCATTTTAGATAACTTTAAGACGATCATAAAACACTTTTTAAACTTAAAACGAAGACAATCGAATACTAAGTAACTCATTTCTCCTTTACAAGCAAAAGCCGCAAAGATATACAAGCGATATCCCAAAGTCCAATACCCTATGACATTACAAAACCTCTAATTGATATTTCATTCCAACAGGCGAAGAAAAAAGCTGACTTAATTTTACGGTACTAAGTACTAACGTTTCTGCGTCGCTGAGCCCACCGTTTTATACCGCGGAAAACCACTTCGGTTTACTATCACTTTATTCTACGCACACCAGCAATAAGCCGAGTTACTAACCAGAAAATTACACACATATTACCTTCATATAATGTACTCGGAGTCCAATGTATACTCCTGTAATCAGAACAAAGAGTTTGCGAGTGACGCCATTGGTTGGACAGATTCGAGCAATTGTTTTGAAGTGACGAAATCAGTCATGTGTGCCATCCTGTCATATTTCATACTAAGGTTGCTGTTGCGCTAATTAAAATAGTGTAATTCTTATTTGATGGCCGTGATTTCAATATACAGCGTGTTAGTTTGACGGCGATTGTTACTTCAATATTAATTCGTATATTAAAGTTTAATGCTTAATATCCACCATATGAAATAAACAAAAAGATTAAAACCGCTTTAGCAGAAAAACTTACTTTCTCCATCAGATGGAAAATTGTGGTTATCTACACTAGCCTAGCGCACACACTCCTACCCGTATAATGTCTCACCCACACACAGAGAACAGCGGGCGCGTCATGTGACCATCTAGTCTTGCGCACACTTGCTCGTGACCGTATAAACCGCACTATGACAGCAATGCAAAAATTTTTTGAATTTCGCGGCTATGTTATGTTTGATTTTTCTTTGAACTTATCAACGCGCCTAGTGTGGCTGTGGTCTTAGTCGCCTCGTATTTCAATCCAGTATTAAATATGGGGTAGTGTAATTCAAACATTTTCAAGTAAAAAGATTGATGGATGTAAACAAAGCTAGAGAGGTTTGCCAGGATCGTACGAAGTGGCGATCGATAGTCTCTGCCTACCCCAATGGGAACTAATGGCGTGAGAATATGTATGTAAAAAATCTATCTCTATTAATTAACACCGACGATTATAACAAAACTGTCGTCCTAAATAATCAGCTACCGCTATTTTTTTTGTTTTACTTTACGTCTCTGCCTCCCCAATGGGAAGTAACGGCGTGAGTATGTATGTGTTAATGTATGTGTAATATGTACTTCATGAGCGTAAGATAATAAAGTTAAAAACAAATAGAGACCCTCGAAACGATGCATTTACGTGGCATAAAATAAAGTGCGCAAGAGATACCTATTCATTCATTAACCGACATCGAAATTGGAGGAGTTCTTGGTGTTTACTAAACTCTCTCGGGGCTAAAGGGCTCTAAACGGGTGTATCTGTACTCTATCACAGTTAACTAAAGAATATGAATAAAAATAACTCACCCCGTTTTGATTGGCAGTGGCAGATCCGGGCTATCACCTTTATTTGCGCAAAACGCAGAACATTTTGAGAATTAACATTATAAAACACCAACACTGAACTTTGCTGATTCGTGTACGCCATATTTACTCAACACAATCACAACACAAGATACTAAAACTGAACTCACACTCCGAAAATTAATGCGAAAAATCAAAGTGACATCCAATCATAAGCGACACAAACACAATGAGCTACAAACAACTACTTAGTTTAGTACTAATACTGTTCCTTTGATGTAATGCCGACAAGCCCGCCCGACTTGTTGATACATGCAGATTTTGAATTTCGCGGCGATCGATGTTTACGAATTATGAATTTTTCTCTGAAAATACTGCCGCATTCCAACGCAGTATTAACTATGGGGTAGTGTTATTCAAATTTATCATGTCAAATAATAACATGTAAAAAATAAGAAGATATTAGAAGCTAAGTTCGATTGATTACTTTACTGGCCTTGATTTGATTTGGCCGCCGGTTAAAGGTCACGGGGCGGGTCGCAGCTGTCAGCTGAGTTGCCCTGCCCGCCTTGTCATCGCGTTTCACGCATACATTGAGCGTGTTGGTGTCAATAGTACTACTTTCTTAGTGCAAATTTTAACAAAATTTGAAAAAAAATAAGTGTGTTTTTTTTCAACGAATTCTGCCTCTATACGTGATAATTAATCATACTTTTCAAGGAAAACAGTCATTACAATTACACCCTGTATAGGAAACAAGTACTTTTCTACCGAGCTATGAAAGTACTTTGTATGTATACTTATGTTGTACAAAAGCAAGATTTGTTTGTCTGTGTGAATAGACTCCAAAATTTATTACACGATTTTAAAACTCTTGTATTAATGAAAAATAACAAATAGTTAGTTATTAAGTTAAGTTAGTTATTGTGTCAGTCCTAAGAGGGGAAAAATATCTGTTAATTTATCTATTTCTGCACTTCTTCAAGTATATGTATGTCCCCACCGTGGAGCTCGAGCCTTTCCACGAGAGGTAAATATCGCCATAGTCCACGACGCTGAACTAATACGGCTTGGATGACTAATAACAACCTACTGCCTTCATATAAGCCAGGAACTACGGCTTAACGTGCCCTCTAAGGCACGGCATTTGGTGTCTAACAAATTGAATTCGTTAGTTTATATCCCGGGAATGGAACTCGAGACCTCAGGAGTGACAAACGTTTTACTTGTAGCCTACTAACTATAATAACAATAAACAAACTTCTCAATGGATTGTTTTTGTTGAACAAACATCCATATTATTTTTGTACTTAATATTCCGTTTTCAGGACATACCAATCTAATTAGTCAATAGAATGCAGCCACAGTATCGCTACGGTCGGATGCGCACTTGCAAAATTTAGTCTGCGGAGGTTGCACTTACAATTAGCAGTATGTCGTTTGTGTATTGTGCGTGTGCGCATTGAGTTATTTATTATATTGTCTCGCTCTATTTACTATGTGCCATCAAACTGGCCGGTTGCAAATCAGGCGCTCGATTTCATGTCACACTTTTTATGTTAAGTGTAATGTGTGTTGATAGTAGGTTGACGGTTTTAATTTATAGTTGTTAGATTTGTATTTTTACTTAAGACTAGTGGATCGTCCCAGCTTCGCACGGATAGCGTTGTTTTTTTAAATATCTGAGGTTTCTTTCTTCAGTCCCTGCTAAAGCATTGTGAAATTCAGCGCAATGTTTTCAATTTATTTAATTTATAGCACTCCCTAAACAGTGTAGTTTGGTGATTTTGAATGCGCTTTAATGAACGGTTCAGTATTTTCATTAAATAGCAAATTTTGGAATAAAACGCTATGAAGTATTTATAACAATCTGAAAAATAAATCATTACGTGATGTAGGATGCAACTACTGGCGCCATCTAGTATGTTATACATAAATTAGTAAAGATTTGGTTTTGATCACGGGCGCGCTGGCTTATTTTATTTTATGTATAATTTCGGTGTTTGTCTACCAATTCTATGATTCTTTTTTTATTGAATAGGTAAAAATGTAAACGTTTTTAAATTAGGGATGAATGAGAGGTTTACAAACGTAAGAGTAAACAAATATAATCAGAATATTCCGAACTGCTAAGCTATCAGGAATTACACGTGTTATTGTGAGTCAACCGTAAAAGATAGACATAAACTGTTGTGGATTTTTTTTTAGATAATTTAATGCAAAAATTTTCCGTCATACATGATTTCTATGTAAGTTTAACCATTAAGGCTGCACACGCGACGGAAGCTTAAAAAATGGAGTAACTGCTCCCGTTTTCCCAAAATTTCCCAAAATTCCCCTTTACTACTCTGCTTGAAAGTATACAAAAACTTGCACAGGAGTATGAAGAATAATTGTACCAAGTTTCGTTAGCATCTGTCGAGTAGTTTTTGTTTCCATAAGGAACATACAAACCGACAGACAGACAGACAGACAGACAGACAGACAGACAAAAATTTTACTGATTGCATTTTTGGCATCAGTATCGATCCCTAATCATCACCTGATAGTTATTTTGAAAATATATTTCATGTACAGAATTGACCTCTCTACAGATTTATTATAAGTATAGATTGGCAGCTTACCTTAACTCGTGTAATATAACGTGCACGCTATAAGTCCAGAAGGATTGGCGGAGGACTATTACGTTTGAACATCAAGGGACGGAAAATGCGAGGAAGATATTGAAAGGAGAGTAAAAAAGGGAAATGCGGTAAATGGAGCCATAAACAGTCTAATGTCGAGCCAGTTCCTGTCTGAAAAGGCGCGAATGGCAGTTCACAATGCTGTACTGGTTCCTACGCTGATGTATGGTAGTGAATGTTGGGCATGGCAAAAGAGGCATGAAAGTAGAGTGAATGCAGTGGAAATGAGATCCCTCAGAAGTATATGTAATGTAAGGTTGTGCGACAGAGTGAGAAATAGTGTAATTCGTGAACGTTTAGGTGTGAAAGATGACGTAGTGTGCAAGATAGAGAAAGGAATGTTAAGGTGGTTTGGGCACATAGAGAGGATGAATGACAATAAATTGGTGAAAGAGATCTATAGAGCCAACGTGGAAGGTAATGTGAGTAGAGGACGACCACGGAGAACACACTTGGACCAAATTGAGAGTGTGCTCAAAAAGGCTGGCGTCCGAAGTATGAAGAATAAAAGAGCATGTATGAAAAGATTGATGGATGTTAACGAAGCTAGAGAGGTTTGTCAGGATCGTACAAAGTGGAGATCGATAGTCTCTGCCTACCCCAATGGGAACAATGGGCGTGAGTATAAGTAAGTAAGTAAGTATCAAGTGACATATTTTAGACCCGGTGTTCAGAGTACCCACGTGTAACTCGGACAGTGTATCCACCTGATAGAAGGCAGGCCTATCGCCGCTTTGTAGGAATATACTGTCACATGACTGAGTGCGACTCAATCATCTAGTGTCCTTTCGATGTTCTTCTTTACCGGCAAAACATTGATAATAGCGTACAATCAAAAACAATGCTAGAAATTTTAAACTAGGAGAAATTATAAGTTGGTACAAAATAAGGTACATTTCGCATTTTGATGTACGTATTTTAAATAATTAATTGTGAATACTTTTGACTTTGCCTAACCTCAAAAGCGCATTCCTAACTTGGAACAAATTCGAAATTAATTTTATCGTTGTCTGTCCTACAGCGCCAAAACATCACTCAAGAGTCTTCTCGACAATAATTTTGGGGTCCTGTCTAATTTTTGGGCAAAATTTTTGACATTCCGTCACCGCCCTCAACGATGAGTTGTGCTAAGGGCAGGCTTACAATGGAACAATATTTTTGTTGCGTCCTTGACGAAAATTCAACATTGTGTTTTAAGAAGCAAAGCTGTTTAAAATTAATATATACAAGTTGTCATAGAACAGACCAGGCCTATTATCAAACTAAATTTAATCCACGCAATCATACATTATCCTTATTCTGAGGTATATTACATTTCTTAAAGTACAACATACAAAGCCTGTATCGGAGCTTAAATATAATCATCAGCCAGTAGAAGCTTCATGCTCAAAGTTCATGCTGCCATTAATTTAGAATTTGTAGAATGCTCGGCTCACTATCCAGAGATCTCGGGTTAGATTCCTACGGAAAACTAAAATAAATATAGTTTGTGTGATTTAACCCAGTGTAGTAGTGATAATTTCATATTTTTGAGGACTTGGTTATTAGTCCCAGTTAGGACCTCGGTAATAGTCTTACATAATTGTAAGTACTTCTGCTACCCCTTCAGAAATATACGGCGTGAACGTTTTTGTGTTTGAATTTCACCTGCAGAAATTTCAATAATAAAAACTGTCTCACCTTATATTCCCGCCCCCATGTGACCCCACAAGGGCTTATCTAAGACATCGTCCCGCCGCAGATTTGCATAATAACGTCGTTCTGTCTCACTTCACGGTCTGTGACCGCGGGCGAATGACTTTTTTGACATATTCTTTCCTTTGTCGATGGATTACTTGGATTCTTTGAGACTGTTTGATGTTTTTGCTTTTGTTTTGCTATGATTTTGATGATAAATACTGAAGTTTGATTATAGGAACGAAATTGTAAGTGTATTTATTAAACTAGAGTTTGTAACATCATATACTTATGACAAAAGTAACATTTATAACCTTCACGCTCTTCAATTAATTAGTATCGTAAAAAAGATGCGTTTCATTTTTAAATATTTAAAAAAAATACAGCGTGGAATGAGACAGGAAAATGTTATCGACCTAAAACTGATCACCGCTAAGTTGGAATAAGTTTTGGAGGAATTTTATTGATTTGGAAGGATTTACCATCAACGTCAACCGCAAATTAATCACACACCCCCGTTTGCTAATGATATAGTGGTAATGAAAGTCAAATACGTTTTTATTTCTTTTCTGTGTGGTAATATTGTAATGCAACGAATAAATGTTTTCTTTCTTTCTTCCTATATTTCCGTGCGTCCAAGGTGCACCGACAGCTTGAAAAACTATTGGATGAGGATAGTACTGGGCCGGTAGTTGGGGAGATCTTTAGGAGAGGCCTATGTCCAGCAGTGGACGTTAATTGGCTGCAAGATTAGACATACAACAGAGCTTTATATCTTCATAAATTAGCTATGTAGTGCCGGCTTCGAATGTCACTACCCCTTTTTACCTACGGGTGTTGTTATAGGCAACAAATGGTATGGGGCTTTTTTAAGTAAGTTTTAGGCGATGCGGTTGGAGACCCATCACCAACGATACTTTATTTCTACCATCTTGTCCCTTACCAACTTCCAAAGGTGGCTGAGAAGTTTTTTGCTCTAAAACTTTGGCTATTTCTTTTTGAGATCTATAGCCGTGAGTATATGTATATATATAAATAAAAAAATACATTTTATTATTAAATTAATTTTAAACGAAATAAGTAAAATTACATATTTCTAGCTGTTAGAATCAACGCATATCCTTATTATTCTAAACAGACTTCAACCCTGCTTAGCAATCTTTCCTATATTCTTCCACCCAAACCACCAATATTACTTTAATATCCATTATTTCATCTAAATAGAATACGATAAGAAGACACTCAGTGAAAGTAGTAAGCGCGGCGCGGCAGTCCTAATAACATATTCAAACAACATAATCTAAGAGACCTGTGCCAGTGCAGTAATGATAGCAATCTATAGGCAATAAATCGTTAATAGGCTATCTGTTGTCGTCTCTTACCAGCAACCTTTAGGGTTAGTTTGTTATCAAACAACTACATTTACGATCTGCATATAAACTTTGCATTGACTTAGTGCTCGGGGTTTCCATTAGTTATAGAACACAATAGAGGTAGCGGATAGCAATATTGGTACCTCAATGGGCAATAGAACAGGTTTGAATTCCTATCGCACATATCCTTTTACTAAAATTATGTATAGATCTTTAACTATCGGTGTGACTATATTAATGTTAATACATGTACAAACCAATGTAGGTACTCAATGCTATAAATCCCTTAAATGGGTTGACAGATTAGAAACTCCTCAGGCGCTTTTGGAAATTGATTTGGAAACAGCGTGTAATATATAGGTTGTTGTGATGCCGCCTGCGAACACCAATGGGAAGAAATTTGGTACTGCTATTCTAAACCGACACAACTCAATGCATATATGTATGTATGTACGGTATATATGACAAATAAATAGTAAAGTCGTAAGCATATAAAGTTATACCCATATGGCTGGTATATCAAAACAAAGTTAGCCAGCCGGAGCTTTGAGATCAACAATTTATTTACTGGCTTTTTTTAAAGCTTGAGGACTAGTGTTCAGGTTCGTTGTTCAGGTGGCACAGGAAGTGCATGACAACTTTTTGTATGTTTTTTTATTTTATTGTTTACATATATACATACATATACTCACGGCTATAATTCCCTAGAACGGATAGCCAGAGCCAAGGAATTATAAATTCCTCAGCCACTTTTGGAAGTTGAGTGGGGAAAAGGCGGTAAAATAAAGGTTTTTGGTGATGGGTCTCCAACCGCATCGCCCAAAAATACAATAAAAGTCCCAATACCCTTAGTCGCCTCTTACGACACCCGTGGGTAGAAAGGGGTAGCGACATTCTAAGCCGGCACTACACGGCAAATTTTAATGTTTCTCTTTATTTTCTTTATTTTATAATTAATCTATTGTTAAATGTTGTTAAAATTAAGTGTCTGTGTAAAAATTTATGTTACTTATTTTTCATGTGCCTGCAAAGGCGAATAAATCTTTTTCTTCTTCTTCTTCGTAGTGTTTTATTTTAGGAAAAACAGTTTGTTATTTTTGTTACGTATCTTTTCGCTACCTGTGCTTTTGTTTCTCAACGAGAACATATTATTGAACTATACCTTTATCAAATTATCTATAATAAAATCTGTAAGGCAAAACATATCTAATCTGTATAAAAATATCCCGCATAATTTATAACGCAAAAAGACACATGGGTGAATACACGGTGAAGCTGGGTCAGAGATCTAGCAATAATAAATGTAAGCATCTAAAATATATTTAAAAAAATTGTATTACCTCTGGAGGAGGAAGTAAATAAAATAAAATAAATAAAATAATCATTTATTTCAAAGTAAAAAGATAAAGCTTTGTTTTTTAAACGTCAAATTTTAACTTAATACTAAGTTCACTTTTTATTGTTGTTTCTCAGGTTTCGAATATGTCTACAATTTGACTGACTATGAGTACAATTTGACTACGAATATAGCTAGTGACGGTTATAGATTTAGAAAATCACCACCATCGATTCTTTATTTGAGAATCTCTCCCTTCTCTTCTTCGAAAATATGCCGATGTCGGTATTTTTTGAGATTGTAGATGTAATTATAGGCAGGTTAGAGATATTCATGCCAAGTTAAGTATTTAATTTCTTACCATAAGTATTTGTTTTACTCAAGGGTAGGTTTTCTAATAGGTATAAACAGTGCTTTGGAATTAACAATTCCCAGATATATAGTAAAGCAGTAAATATCAGTTAAAATATTATTTTTTTTTGTTATGCACTTATAATCACGAAGCAAATTTATAACTACAGCTAAGCTGTTTAGTAATAGTTTAAAATAACATCTACCCATTTCTTCCCTCGGGTGTCCTAAAATGCGTCCCAAAGACGCTTATTGGGGCTTTTCAAGTTGTTGTGCGAACCATCACCAACCATCTTTATTTGCAAATCCTTTCGCCACTTAATTTTGAAAACTGACTTATCTGTTTTTAATTATAAAGCATAAGCTTTTTATTTGCCGTGTAGTGTCGGCTTAGAATAGCACTACCCCGTTTCTACCGATGGGTGTACGTAAGAGGCGACTAACGGTATTGGGGCTTTTAAGGGATTTTTTGGTGATGCGGCTGGAGACCCATCACCAACAACCTTTACTTTACCATCCTTTCCCCACTCAATTTTCCAAATGTGGCTGAGGAATTTCTAATTCCTTAGCTCTGGCTACCCCTTCTAGGGATTGATAGCCGTGAGTATATGTATGTATGTATGTATGTGTAATTATAAAGCTCTGGCTATTCCATTTAGGAATGTATAGCCACAGCAGTTTCCCAACACACACCTATACAGCCTACAAGCTACAGCTCTTAAGAAAGCCAATGCGTAAGTGTAATGGCGACGGCCTATCTTGAATTATAGCTAAGGGCAAGAGCCGATGGACCCACCCAATGACAGGAACGTCGCGGCCGCCGGCAGCCGAGCACAATGGTGATTGTTCTTCGGCGATCTGGCGATATGGCTTACTATTGGCGTACTTGGTTTATTGTTCTGCAAGATATATTGATGGGGTTAGGGATGGGTTTCAAAGTAAGTGTTAGTGGTCAGTACTGGTATTTTGTTTTTTTGGTTGAGGAAGTGTAACAGCTAAGTATAATATATAAATATGTATTAAACATAATAATTACTTTATCATAAAGAAATTGGAAAATAACAAAACAGGATAACCACTATTTCTTTGTCCTCAAAAAAAATACCGTTAGTATATTATGGAAAATAAATTATTAGCTTTAGTTTTTCACCCGGAATTATATGTTACAATACATACATACATATACTCACGGCTATAAATTCCTGAACGGGGTAGCCAGAGCAAAGGAATTAGAAATTCCTCAACCACTCTTGGAAAGTTGAGTGGGGAAAAGATGGTAGTACAAAGGTCTCCAACCGTATCGCCCAAAAATCCCTTAAAAAGCCCCAAGTCCGTTAGTCGCCTCTTACGTACACCCACCGGAAGAAATGGGGTAGTGCTATTCTAAGCAGACACTACACAGCTAATTATATGTTACATGTTTATATTAAAATAAATGATAATTATTGAGTCACCATTAACTTAAGCTATTTATCTCAATTATCAGGAATTAACGAACTTCTTCAAATGCTCAAAAAGCTCAAATGAATGAAAACCAACGAGAAACAAAGTGCAAGATTTACGTTTCATTTTTTCAACCTTCGCATTCGCGATCGTACTAGCAAATTAAATTATACTTAGTGTTTCCATTTCAATAATATTTAAAGCTTTTCATTAAATCACAGCACATTTATGGATGAGCATTATGAAAGCATTTATATTTCCCTTAAAACCACTTATACCTTTAATTGTTACAACTCATCTCAATCAAAAATTCCTTTTGTTTTTATTTCTGTGGTATTGCTATCACTTACACCCCGAGGCTTACTTTTAATTGCGACTCAATGAACCGAACTTAAAGCTGCCTTTTACCCTCTTACAAGTTTCTCCCTAAAACGTGGTGAAATACTACTCTCAAACATAAACCTTATCGCACTGCAATACGGGCTATGTTTTACACAAAATTGGTTTTCTTAAGAGGCCGAGGGTCCCAATCAATAATGACAAACATTAATTGACTGCCAAGGAGCAGATGTTTGTCACTGAAGTTCTGAAGTGACTTAAGCTACCTTTTTTCGTTTAAGTTCTTTTCTTCGTGAAAAGTTTGACTTTTACTACGTACAGTATTTTTGTAAATTGCTCTAAAACAACATATAATAATGTAAAAAGTTATCAACGTTCATCTCATAAACAAAATTTTCGTGTCACAGAGTTTTTGACTAAATTCTTTCAGAACGGCTGAACCGATCCTTATGAAATTGTGTGTGTATAGAAAGTAGCCCTGAGAATAGCAATTACAACCAATTACAATATACAAAAGATAACATAACATAACATAACATAAACGTTCACGCCGAATATCCCCGAAGGGGTTGGCAGAGGTACTAATACTTCTGAACATCGCGTGACTTTGTCACCTGGTGTTCAGAGTACCCACGTTTTGCAAGGACAGTGTACTCACGTGATAGGGGGCAGGCCTATCGCCGTAAATACAAAAGATATATTTTATAAAGTTTTAAATGTTATGGTTTTTATCATATAATTTGAACGAATGTTTATTTCTTGGTTTCGTTTTTTCGTTTCATATTTATATATTTAAAATATGCATTAAATATACCGTCTAAATCGAACAATGACTTGTTAGCATAGCATAGAACTAGTTATTCTTTTATTTACTGGGTTTATTTCATATTCACCAAAAGTGTTGTAAACTCGTGAAAACCCTCGATACATACAATATTATCATCAAAATTACATAATCGAGCATAAAGAGTAAACTTTGAATTGCACACAATATCTTTGATATTTTAACCCCAAATCAATTAAACTCACCAAACTGCCACAGAACCAACAGGTCAAAGACACAGCCGACAAGATCCGTTGTCAAATCAAGTCACATTCCCGAACGTCCAAAGATTCAGTAAGTGCCACTTCCCAAGTATCCCTGACTCGCATTCCTGTCACATCCTACGGAACCCCAACCCTTGATTGCTGCTGTATTGCTATAGAGTGATTTAGTGGAACAGTTATATAGCTATAAAGCTGTATAGTTGTTCGTCAAACAAAGTCGATAGTAAGAAGCTTATGGAGTTGGTGTAAGAGTGTGCGGTTGTGACTTCGGTTGATAAGAAAACTTGTTCTTTGGTGATGTTGTAGATTACATGTATTGGCTTGTTAAAGAAAGGGACGAGTAGGTTATTTAAGTTCTATTATTCATAGCACCGCTAAAAAATAACTTAATTACAAAACCGATTTAGGAGTAAAATAAATTACCGCTAATATAAAATAAACAGACGCTTCGAATAACACTGCAAAAAAACCCAGAAAACTACGATTATCATATTTTTTTATATAGTCAAACATCTTTTTAAATGTTTGAAGTTCTTTTATAAAATTAAAGTGGTGCTAAATAAATCGAACCCTTAGTAAGAAATTGGCTTAACACAACCATACCAAAAGGATTTCTTTTGCTAAAAATTTCATCTTAATTTTTTATGTATGTTTTTTGTTTAAGTGATAGTAATTTAAGAATTAAACCGTACCCTTTCAATCAAATCATTAACCAAACAAGACCACCGACTACAAGGGTATCTCCTGACACTTTACACTCATAAATTTATAAAAGGCCATGTAAACTTTCTTACCCAAACAAATTTAAGCGACAATCTACCTAAACACTCGTGAAAATCAAAATAAGTTTAAAACTGCTTTTCGCTCCTATAACTTGTAGAACAGCTGAGGCGACCGTTTCCTCACAATTCCTACAGTGATGAGGGCCCGAGTTATTTGTCGTGACGTATTGCGCCCGGAAAATACGACAATCCAGGTAGAAAAACATGTTATGACCTTAGGTTGCGGTTATAGTGTTGGAGCGGAAGCGGAATCGCTTGGGGTTTATGTTATAAATGTACAAAATAATACAACGTGCAATAAAAGGTTTATCTATACAGCTCGTGGATCTTCCTTAGATTTTTATTTACTAAAAGTCAATGGAATCGATTTGTGAGTTTTCTTTATACAAATTATTACTAACAACAAATGTTTACAGCACATTTGCTATTAATCTGTCTCTTTATAAAATTAATTAAGCAAATTTAGCGAAAAGGATATCAATTACATATACATACATACATATACTCACGGCTATATTTCCCTAGAAGGGGTAGCCAGAGCTAAGGAATTATAAATTCCTCAGCCACTTTTGGAAGTTGAGTGGGGAAAAGATGGTAAAAATAAAGGATTTTGGTGATGGGTCTCCAACCGCATCGCCCAAAAATCCAATAAAAAGCCCCAATACCCTTAGTCGCCTCTTACGACACCCGTGGGTAGAAAGGGGTAGCGACATTCTAAGCCGGCACTACACGGCACATCAATTAAATTATCATAAATAAAGGTTAAGTACAATTCGTAGAAATTTTGATAGGTCTCAGAATATATTAAATATAGTTTTACCAATTTAAATAACTGCATTATTACTTAATAACATAGTAGCAGCTGCTTAAATCATAATTATTTGTACTTTCTATGATAATTTTGCTTCAACTGTTTTCAAACCAACCACAGTAGTTAAAACAATTTTTTTTTAACTATTTGTAGCTGTAAAAAAACCAAAAAATAAACAACATAACCATGACCTTACGACGTGAAGAGTACTCCTATCGACATTAAGTGGCAAGCAAGGAAAGGACACGCGCCCGCCAGAGCAGGATTAACGTTAGAAAAATGGCGAACACAATATTTGTGGGTTTACGACGTGTCTCATTCGTGAGTCTTGTGACAAATGTTGTTTGCCCGAGACGACGTGACAAATTATACGTTTCTCCTGATTGAACTATTTGTCGTTGTATGTTGGTTTGCGTTGTGGTATTTATAGTGTTGTGGAATATCTGCGCTTTGTTTGACATTTTTGTTGGAAATATTTATCTACATATGCATTGACGCTGTTAGAGTCGTAAGAGGGAATATAGGGTAACAGTAACCCTAAAGATGTTCAAGCGATTTTTTATTGTGCGGCTGGAGAACACTAGCCATCCTTTATTATTGCAATAATTATTATAAAGCTCTGGATATAATGTGAATATACTTATTGTATTTATGCACGTGAAATTAAGTGGTGAAAAAATAATTTAACACGCCACCAATTAGTTAGGAAACGCTATTCAAAACAAACTGATTATTTGATTACCTTCATTGTTGTTACATGACATCACACACAAAAACCACACCAGAAAAACAAACCACTAGTAATGACACATGCAAAACAAGCCAATCACCCAATGCAGCCAATCATTAATCAAGTGCCAACGAAACCCGGCTCACAGACAGATGTCGTGACAGTGCTGTTCTACACCGACCCTGTCTTGCCACCCTCCGGTCTGTCACACTATGTACACGAAGATGTAAGACGAAAAGAAATTATTTGCTTTGAACAGTCATAAAACAAGAGTTTATACTGGTGACAGAGAGATTAGAAAACTTTTGATTGAGTAATTTATGGGCGATGTGGTTGGTAGAACACCACTTATGATCCTGTATTCTTATTTATTTCCAAAGTATTGGTATAGGCAGAAACTGTCCATTGCGTCTTTGTACGATCCTGGCAAAGCTTTGAGCATGCTTAGAATATTAATGTATTTACAAATATTGCTGTGTAATGTCGGCTTAGAATAGCATTACCCCATTTCTTCCGGTGGGTGTACGTAAGAGGTGACTAACGATATTGGGCTTTTAAGGGATTTTTGGGCGATGCGGTTGGTAACCCATCACCAACAACCTTAACTTTACCATCTTTTCCCCACTTAATTTTCCAAAAGTGGCTGAGGATTTTTTAATTCCTTAGCTCTGGCTACCCCTTCTAGAGATTTATAGCCATGAGTATATGTATGTATGTATGTATATTACAAATATAGACTGAAGGCCAAAAATATACATGTTATTTTCGATTCTGTCTATCATGATAAATATCATAAAATCTACTAAAACATATACGAAGTAAACATAAATAAGGTTTAACGAAAATCGTGACAATGTTACCATGATAAATCCTCGAATGCCTTCACACCTTTTAAATAACAATATAAGAGACCCGCCCTTCGCTAAAATACGTATTAGAATTATCTATCATGTAATCTTTCCCAAGAATTTTGCCAAGCATTGATTATTGGTTTTGATTAGTACACTGTATTATTCAACTTGCACAATGGGAATTGCTATTGTTAATTTTTGACAGCAATATTAATAATATTAATAAGCGTGTTTAGATGCTTATTTAAAGGTCCTGGAGTCCTCACTTCTTGACCTTTCGCCTTAGTTAAGGTCGCTGGAAGCCGGTGGATGCAGACAGCGTAAGACTAGTTAATGTGAAGAGCTTTAAGGAGACCTAAGTACAGCTGTGGACATCTAGTGAGCAAAACGGTAAACATGACTGTTAATCCATACATACATATACTCGAGGCTGTAAATCCCTAGAAGGGGTAGCCAGAGCTAAGGAATTAGAAATTCTTCAGCCACTTTTGGAAATGATAGTGGGGAAAAGGTGGTAAAAATAAAGGTCTCCAACCGCATCGCCCAAAAATCCCTTAAAAGCCCCAATACCGTTATTCGCCTCTTACGTACACCCACCGGAAGAAATGGGGTAGTGCTATTCTAAGCCGACACTACACAGCATTTGGACTGTTAATCCAATTTGTATGTATATTCATTTTTCTATTCCTCAGTGGCCAAGCGGTAAAGCGCTCGGTTATACACACACACAGACACACATGCTGAGCCGATAACCATTTTGGCAATAGGTTACATGTTACATTTATAAACATTAATCGTGATTATTTAAAATTTTGGTAATCATTGTTCTTATATGTTTTTACTGTATGTTGTATTTTTTTTTCATTTATGTAAATTGTGACAAATAAATGTGTTATTTTTACTTTTTTACAAACCTAGAGGTCCTGGGTTCGATCCTTGGGGAAGGGGAACTCACTTTAATTTACAAGATTCACCCCGGTTTGGATGGATATTGGAGGCTTAAATCACCTGAATATCCGAAAATTAAGATGAATCCGTCCGTCACGTCAGTTTTGTATTGAGATTACAGTAGAAGTCCTTAAGACTGCCAACCTGGATTAAGCCAGATTAAGTTGTGGACTATGGCCAAATCAACCTATACATGCTTGCATGCATGTTATCTAATTTGAACTCTTTCTAAGTATTTTATAAACAGCAAATCAAACATCTGATATGATAATTTAAATCTTTTTGTTCATGAAAACCTCATGTGGGGATTATTACTAATAAATAAAGAATAAATAAAGGAAAGAAACATTTCGACACAGGCGTTTGCATTCTATCTGAAAAGGTAGACAAGTGGCCTTCCAAATTAGTAAAAAAATCGGAGGTAGGAAACGCAAACACTACTTAAACGTGTAAAAGAAATAAAGGATAGAAGAATTTCGCACTGGCAGCCAATTGACACGGTAGCTCAATTGGCAGCGCGTCGGGGCGTTTACCCGAGGTCGCCGGTTCGATCCCCGCCTGCCCGAAATTTTTCTTTCCTTTATTTATTCTTTATTTATTAATCTGTTATGATTTTACAAAAATAAAACACTATAGTTATATGCCACATTACATATTTTTTGGATAGTATAATTCTGTTCTATATATTTTGTTCCATAAAACTATAACTATTCTCTTAATGCTACAACGATCAAAGAAACACAATCTTAGTGCTCCACATTGCAAACACTAAATAAATAGTCTACATTCAGCATTAAAACGCAACACGTTTGAAAAACGAGCTCCATAAATCAGTGTTTCTCAACCCGTGATACGGCCAGTCATGTCCGACATAGGTGAGGCTTCCTATTTCGAAGTTGGACGGTGAGACGTGCCCTAATACGATAGAGGAGGCACCCTCGGGCCTTCACCCACGAAGCTGCTTGATCTTACGTCGCGACGTGCGCAAGAGTTACCAGTGGGTTAGGGTTGAACTGAAATTTTATGTACTTTTGCCATGTTTTATTGTATTAATTATTGTATATTATTGTATTGATTATTTTTTTATTGTATATTATTGCTGAGTAGTTCCGGCTTAGAATAGCACTACCCCATTTTTTCCGGTGGGTGTACGTAAGAGGCGACTAACGGTATTGGGGCTTTTAAGAGATTTTTGGGTGATGCGGTTGGAGACCCATCACTAAAAACCTCTATTTCGCCATCTTTTCCTCACGCAAATGCCAAAAGTGGCTGAGGAATTTCTAATTCCCTAGCTCTGGCTACCCTTTCATGGGGTTTACAGCCGTGAGTATATGTATGTATGTATGTATTTTTATGAACAGTAAAATTATCATTGATGGGCTCTCTAAAAACTCTTGTACTTTTATGTGTAGTGTCCAGACAGAAATATTGTTATTTAGAAATATGGTTTAAATAACAACCTTGTAACCTTTGGACCGTTTCTTATTATTTATTTAATTATTAACATGTTAGGCATTTTTTTGCGCTACTTACTCTACATCTACATACATAAACTTTGAGTTATATTTATACTACGTAGAATCGGCGTGCGCGTTACACAAAGCGACTATATTGAGATCCATCACTAAAAATCCTATATTTTACAATTCAACATAAGAAAAGCCGAAGGTTTTTAATTTTGAAGCTCCTGCCCCTCTTTGGAATCAATGTAATACTGTATGTTACGTACATTTAATTATTTCAAACCCTTATTCTTTCAAAAGACCACAATTACTAATCATATAAATGTCACACATTTATAAACTCTATGTTAGACTTCATATTCAGCAAAAAACTTAGCGCTCCAATGAATGCTTTTAGAAAAATTGTACAGTTTAGCACACCCCGCATTATTCCGGTAAGCTGACTCCAACTAGTGCCTCAAGCTCTCCACGGATGCATCAACGTAATAATTTCTTAATGTCATGCACTTGCGAAGGGAATTATTGTTTTGTATTAGAATAATGCCCAGCTTAGATTACTGGCTGCAGATTAGAAAACAACGACTATTGGAAACATTGAGATGGGTTGGTTTTCTGAAAATGATAATTTTATAAGACCTGTGACTTTAATTTTCCTAAGTTAGGAGTATAGCTTAATTAATGAGTGAGAAACATAATTTTATTATCACTATAGCACATGTATGTCGCCTCCCTTACAGTTTTCAGCCTACCCTGAATGAAACTCACAATTCTATTGCGGTGTTGACTTTAACGTCTACTACACTATTTTTTATTTAAGACGGATTTGTCGGCTTAAGGTACTTTACAAACCATGGTTTTGTCATTACTAAGGACCAACTAGTGATTCAACCTGTAATGTCCTTAACAAACTACAATCAATCTCCCCCATTTTTGAGGCAGGCACTAACATTTAGGAGATTTTTTAGCCAAACACTAAGATTTCCACAATATGAAAACAGTGCCGTGTAGTGAATGTCGCTACCCCTTTCTACCCACGGGTGTCGTAAGAGGCGACTAAGGGTATTGGGGCTTTTTATTGGATTTTTGGGCGATGCGGTTGGAGACCCAGCACCAAAAACCTTTATTCTTACCATATTTTCCCCAGTCAACTTCCAAAAGTGGCTGAGGAATTTATAATTCCTTAGCTCTGGTTACCCCTTCTAGGGAAATATAGCCGTGAGTATATGTATGTATGTATGAAAACAGTGAGAAAAAGAAATAAGGAGAATAAGAAATAAACTCACATGACTTAATGTATGCTTATGTATGAGCTTAAGCTGTGACAAAACCTTTATAGCTTTTTGAACGAAATCTGTAAAAGCGTCGCCGATATACAAAAACAAATAATCGAAACTTTATTTCATTTAGCCTCCTATCTTAAAAAATCCTACCTTTTTTTGAAAGACTTAGCTTATTTGTGTTAAAAGAAAGCTTTATCATTAAAATAAGCAGTCATACACATATATACGGAAAAGTGTTCCGACGTTTCAGGCTGCGCATTAGAAATCAAAGCCTCTGCCGACTACTTTGCGAAACACTAACAAAGGCTAAGTTGTACTAATATTATATGGGCCTTGTTGCCTGCAATAAATGATTATATCCAATCCAATAATTACTACATATACTCACGGCTATAAATCCCTAGAAGGGGTAGCCAGAGCTAACGAATCAGAAATTCCTCAGCCACTTTTGGAAGTTGCGTGGGGAAAAGATAGTAAAATTATATTTGTTGGTGATGGGTCTCCTACCGCATCGCCCATAAATCCCTTAAAAAGCCCCAATACCGTTAGTCGCCTCTTACGTACACCCACCGGAAGAAAAGGGATAGTGCTATTCTAAGCCGACACTACACAGCATATTCAGCAAATTAATTACTCTATATGCATAACTATACTTTCCTCTCCACACTTGTGCCAATCTTGAGAAGGTTAATTCTGAACAAAACATCTGCTGGCCGGCTAACAGCTCATTGAAATTAAACGCACTTTATAAATCATTGCGGAACTGACACTTGCTCTTCAAAGTGACCTACATTTTGTATAAAAAAATATAATCAATAAAATGTATAAATTCATCTTCAATTACCAGTAGATTTCTAAGAAGTATTACTTAGCCATGTGAGTTTCATCACGATGTTTTCCCTCGCCGTTATTAACGGCCATGATAAATTTCCTTAAAGTACCAGTAGGTTTCCAGGGTGGCCTTACATCAACTGCAAACATTTTAGGATAACATAACGTATTTTTAAAAGAGACAAATTGTAAGTCTTAACCAAACAGCAGAGGCAGAGCGGAGAGACGAGAGTGTGTCACAAAGCCAAAAACTTTAAGTCACACTCATGGGTAGAGATGAGTTAGCGATTTTCGAAACCGACACAAGACAGCATACATACTAGTACGTGATGATAATGTCATGTGCGTTTTCTTAGGATGATTGTTTTGGTCATTGACAACGTTTTAAAAAGCAGGAGCCTTATTGCTTTGTTAAGAATGAAAACCCAATTTAATATTATTATTATTTTCGAAACATATTTTTTCAACTCTTTTCCATCATAATATCAATAACACATAGTATCAATCCAGTTGGTTAACTTTGGGGAAAAAAATATTCCCTATTTCATTATGCCTACGTCATTAATTCCTCTTGGACTAGGCTAAAATTATCGATACCCACTTTGTGCGATCCTGACCATACTCTCTTGCTTCCCTCATACTCATCATTAAAATAATTATGTCTACCTTTTAAAAATTATATTTATACGCTTAAGTGATGAATTATTTGTCCAAAATAGACTTAAATTAATCAATGACTTTATTTATTCGTGTAATATAAAAAGTAAGCATATTCTAACATCACATAGATTACGAATATGTTTGAATATTACGTGAATCTTGAACTTATATTATCTGGTTTAGTGCAATTACTATCCCGCAATATCCATAATCACCGCTCTAAATTCCATAAAGAAAACCTTAATTAGCCAGAGCTTCTGGAATCATTACTTTGCATTTTTGGGAATTAAGTAGGGAGAAGATTGTAAAATAAAACATTGTTTGTGATTGGTCTTTAGTCATTTTGATCAAAACCCTAAGGTTCCTTCTAAGATGTCCACAAAAAGAAATGAGTTACTGTTATTCTAAGCTACCTAATAATTTTCTATTTTAACACTACCGCAGCTTCTATTTTTTATCAACCAAATGTTTAAAATAAACTAAGCTCGTTAAAAAATTCTATATAGTTTCGCAAAACGGTGTTTTCTATCATACTTGTAGCCGCAAAACATTCAATAGTCCTGCTTAACTATAGTGCGTGTTGCAATTTGTCCGTGGAACGTTATTTTATTCTGAAAACAGTACATTATGATATTTAGCGAGATACCTAATGACTGCCATTGTCTTTAGCATTCGATACGGCCGTTGTGCAGCCATTTCGTGTATAGTTTGACCACATTTTGTGTTAGTGACTATTAAAGGAATTAATTTTCCTATTTCAGTACTCTTCTGTACAAAGATTAAGAAAAATTTAAAATAAAAATCATTTGGTCCCCAGAAATGACCACTAATCAAAAATGGGAGGAATAATATTAATAAATTGAAAATAAACATTATACTTTTTTTTGCGGTTTAGAGATCTGTTGACAAATATTTTTATTTCCAATGATTTGTAATAGTCTAGCATTTAATAACTACAGTTACAAATATTGTTTTTTATCATGTATCTAGATTATTTGTTACATGATAAATAACATTAAGGCCTTTTATTCTAGTAACAATGTCCTTAAATGTGTATTGACAACATTTTTTTTTAATTATTGCGTGTAAACGTCTTCTCTTAAATATTTATATGATGATATGCTCTCACTTAAACTGAATCTTGTTATAACCATTATCTTATTAAGGCTAGTTTGGTTTTTTATTGGTAATATCCTCGGAATTTAGATATTCCAACCAAGAATCCAGAAAAAGGATCAAAAACCATAACCAAGCTTTGACTGAAAGAAAAAAATAAATAACGATAGCGTATTCGTGTAAATAATTCTTCCCATATCAAAACGATATTCATATAAAATACATTGAAAAACCGTTATTACAACATAATATATCACAAGGAGGAATTGAAGATGTAATTCATTTTATATTGGGCTTTCAATAAAACAAAGAACGAATTTGAAAAACTTAGATACTAGCGCCACCACTCAAGTTATCATAGTTTAACCGTTTTGTTGGCAGACCATATGAAAAGTGCGTGGGCGCATATTTCATTTACAAGCATAATAATGTAAGGGAAATCAATTCGATTCATTTGCCGCGAGAAGAGGGACATAATTTCTATATTATAACCCCATAAGATTATTGTATTCACTATTTCACCGAAGTAACTATGAATAATTAACAATGTTTAGAATTACTTCCTATGGCTTTGGGATTATGTTTGTTGTATACGGAATGGTTTTTGTTAAATGGAATTCTTGGAAATTGATAAATTGTAATTGATTTTGATCCAGAAACGGTTATATGTAATTTTTATTCTAAATCGTGTATTCTTTTACTTACTCAATCAAAATATTTTTTTTTTTTTTTTATTAAGTACTACTAACTTTTAAATTCACACAGTTTTAATTACTTACAGGGTCCCCCATTTTACTATCTTTTTTTTAAGAACTTTTGAGTGTTTGTGTTTTTGTACACCCACGGGTAAATAGGCAAACTTATATATTGATACGCTGTCCTATAGTTCTATCGGTGTCAGTTACATCAGTGACTAAATGAATTTAGCCATATAATATTAGCTCAGGATCTGATAAATGAGCCACACATATGACTTTACAAAATACACAGAGATTCAAATTTGAACCTGATATTCTTCTGCTGCTAATTCAACATTTTCCTAGTATTTTTTTCTATTAGTATATAAAATTTATATACACAACGATTTTAATATTAAAACGAAATTCATGGCAAATGTTCTTACTCACAAGTTTGAGTTCTTTGGAAGAATTGATCGTTTTAATTGAATTAAAATGTAGTCAGTCATGTATAATAAAATTATAAATCAAATAAAAGCATGCATTAAATATAAAAAGACTATATTATGACGAAAAAGGGTGGGAGATAATTTTTAATATTAATTATTCTTGAGAAACTTGATGGCCAAAAAGTGCTTAAATAATGATCCAGTAACCGCAAAAAGTACTTCAATCACTCTCTCGAACAAATACCGGATAAAATCTGTAAAGTGTATTAAGCCAACAAAAAATGCTTTTCACTTTCGCTTCTTGCAAATGCTGACTAATTAAACAACATAATTCACACATTTAAATATAAATATCCACACTCTTCTATTCGGCTTTTCATGCCCACAAACTAAAACCAAAACTCAATATTAAGAAAATCTTTACAAAACAATATCCAAAACCTTCGAAACAAATAAAAAGTTACTTTATGTCCAACGCAGCTAATACAATTACAATTCACGTAAAAGCAAGCAATAAAACGTCGAAAGCTATGGCCCTTGGACACTTAAAGCCTTTTCTACCCTTCTTCAAGGAAAGTTAGCTAAAAGGCTCACTCAGTATTCTTCTCGCCAACCCCTTGTGGACATTCACAAAGGAAAAAGGGCAAACACTTAGAAAATACGACCAAAATAGAGGATGTATTGACTCGCGAAATAAAATAGGGGTGAGATGTCGAACGTGTGTGGAAAAATCTTATACGATATTGTATTTATATGGAGCTGGGTCGTTTTGTATCCAAAAAAACATCTAATTTATTCTTTTTTTATACATTAAATCAAGTAGTTGTTTTAACAATGAAACTGCAACTAAAGCTCTCATATTTTTTTATATAAAGTGCGCAGTACTGAAATATTTGGTGTAATTTTAGATTTTTCTAAGCGAAAAGTACTTATACAGTTATATAAGCCAAAACAATATAAATCAAATGCAATTAAAATAAAATTATTTACACGCTGACTAACTAAAACTAACTGACTAAACACACAATCTCATAAAGCAAAATGAATAGTAGTCATTTCAAAGAAAATCTATTTATTCTTGCTGAAAAATCAAACATATTTTTTTTTTGATTTAAAAAAATATTTCAGAGGTATACATATTTATTTAATAAAATAACTCTACTATCAACTCTATATAGATATATTGAAGTGGTCATAGGGGTGACCGCAGGTGCTCACTGTTTCACTGGAACCACACAAATATTTGTCCGAGCAATTTTCCTATACATTTAACAAGTTTTTGATGAAAACCACAACAAACGGAGACCAGTCAAAAACCACTTACCGAAAGTATGAATTTAGACAAGTAATTTTTGTATTAGAGACTATTTACCTGAGCATTTATGTTGTATGAAGTTTAACTCAAATTACAAAACTTAGATTCTTTGAATCGACTTCTTAATATTTTTAGAACAAGAAATTGAAATTAATTTTAGTACGAGTGTAAATATTTAGGACAAATTCATTAGATATTTTCATAAAGTATTAATACAAACATATATTCACGGCTATAAATCCCAAAAAAGAGTAGCCAGAGCTGTACAGCTAGAAGCTCCTCAGCCACATTAATAAGTTGAAAAGGGGACAAGATGGTAGAAATAACGTATCGTTGGAGATCGGTCTCCAACCGCATCGCCCCGAAAATCACTTTAAAAGACCCATACCCCTCTAGTCGCCTCTTACGACACCCGTGGGTAGAAAGGGGTCGTGACATTCTAAGCCGGACCACACTGCAAATTCAAATTCAGTATTAATCAAATGTAATATAACATAGCCATTTGGTTAATAAACTCATTTAAATAAAACCAAAGATTATAGAATGAGTTATACATTAGTTACACTCAAATATGATTTTGAAATAAACAGTTTGGGTAAGAGTAATTAATGACATTAATCTATATTATATTTCAGTAAATTAGACAATATGCCAACATTGTTTGTATATTTTTAGCACAATAAATTTAAATAAAGAATCAATGGAAATCTTTTTTAAATGTTATAAAATAACTTTCTGTTTTAATTTTTATATATATATATATATATAATCTATTTATATAAATATATATATATATGTTTTTATATATATTTTCTACGGCCTTATTTCCCTTTAAAATAAACACATGCTCATCTATATCTCTCAGCCAAGACTTTGGTTCCCAAAACCAAAAGTTCCAGCCAAAAGCCAGCCAAGGGTTCCACAGCCACATTTGAAAGTCTTGTGGAGAATAAAATGTAAACTAAAGGAGGTTTGGTAATTGTTTTTCCGCCTTATCGACCGAAAAACCCTAAATCGATGCCACCCTTGGAAAGCAATTGGTTAGGGCTTTTCTAACATTAAATATATTTATTGGATATCATATTTAAGCCGTGTAGTGCCGGCTTAGAATGTCGTTACCCCTTTCTACCCACGGGTGTCCTAAGAGGCGACTAAGGGTATTGGGGCTTTTTATTGGATTTTTGGGCGATGCGGTTGGAGACCCATCACCAAAAACCTTTATTTTTACCATCTTTTCCCCACTCAACTTCCAAACGTGGCTGAGGAATTTATAATTCCTTAGCTCTGGCTACCCCTTCTAGGGAAATATAGCCGTGAGCATATGTATGTATGTATGTATGTATATTTAAATCTCAAAACGTGAGATTTTTATTACACATTCCACAGATATGAGACATCAACATATTTACATAATGCCATTATACAAATCGCATGTTATTTCACACGACGCTTAATTTTTGTCAATTTGTCTCCTTAATCTGAATATCTAATTTACTGTATCACGAATATCCTACCACGAAATATATTTATAATACTTAATCACAGAATTAGTAAGAATGAATATTCATAAATGTGACATACGTCATTTACGTTTTACGTCTTTTCGTAATTAAATGACAGACTTCTTAGTAATTAGGGTTCAATACCAAAAGATAAAACGGGACCCTACAACTAAGACTTTTCTGGTCATCTATCTGCAAGTCTGTTTCAGGGCTGAGCCTGACAATCTGTGACAATGTGTGATGGATGACATTAGATTTTTTTATTTATGATGTGATTTTTAGTGACACTGCAAATATTAAAGGGCACTCTCAATTAACAAATGTAAATCGTAATATCTAAAATATTGTGTTTGAAATATTACAAGAATATTTATCATAAAGAATAATTAAAATTCAAGGTGGGTTCCCATAAAACCGACATATCTTTTGCTGTTTTGTAGACTATGGTTAGGAAATCTTCGTGCGCGAGTTTTGCGCGAGACCGATTCGCATTTTGCTGTTTCGTTCCCAGCCGTTGCAAAAAATCATAACGAAAGATACTTTATTTCTAATATCTACTCCCCTATCAACTTCCAAATGTGGCTGAGGAGTGTCGAGCTCAAAGCTGTGGCTAACCCTTTTTGAGATTTATAGCCGTGATTATATGTATGTATGCATGTGGTACAGTGAGTATGGTAGCAGTAGTAAGTAAACCGGCTGCGTGATAAACTAAGTAAATCTAATTTAAATCTTTTTGTTCATGAAAACCTCATGTGGGGATTATTACCAATAAATAAAGAATAAATAAAGAGAATTAGTAAAAATTCGGAGGTAGGAAATGCAAACACTACTTATACGTGTGAAAGAAATAAAGGATAGAAGAATTTCGCGCTGGCAGCCAATGACACGGTGGGTCAATTGGCAGAGCGTCGGGGCGTATACCCGAGGTCGCGGGTTCGATTCCCGCCTGTGTCGAAATTTTTCTTTCCTTTATTTATTCTTTATTTATAAGTAAATCTAAGTTTATCAAACTAAAACTTTATTTGCTATTATATTGCGGATATTTGTATCTAATCTTTGATGCTTTAATTCGTCTGAAATGTCTTTCCTCAAGCTCGACCTACAAAAAACTACATTTGACCACTCGAATACTCAACTAGATAGATCATAAAAGCACGCTCTCGGCGACCAAATCGAAATTGAAAACCAACACGAAATGTCAAGTACGTACGGAACAAAAGTAATCTCGGAACATTTGTAGAAATAACACAAATTATACTCATTACCGTACGCAATTTGAACATAGCTCACGACGCTCCACTAATGAGGCAAAAAAAACGAAGAAAAGTACAAGTACTTGCATATTGACATCGTGTGTCATTTATGCATTGTCATTGATGGGACTGTAAGCTTTTATTGTTTGAAATTGAATTTGGTATTTGATTTGATGTGTATAGTATTGGTATTCGCGATGCAAATGGGAGAATAAGAAGGCGGTTGTTGCAGAGCGTTGTTGAACTGTTGATATACACAAAATATGGTTGTTTGATCTTTTGTACCTTTTAAGAACTTTGATTAATATTTATTTCTTAAGAGCTTTTTTTTAGCATCATTAGACATCAACTGCTGATGAAAGGCCTCCCACTGAGATCTCCATAACGACCACACCTGCTTAATCCTCATCTATCTTAGTGCACTAAATAAACACTCAATTATATTCACCAAAACAATGATATTAATGCGTAAAGACAGGCCTTAAAACATTATGTAGCTTTTTAGTTTCAATAATATTTGAACCACGTTCAAATTATATTTATTAAATACTCCTGTGTCTACTTCTCTATTTGTTTGGCTCGAAATTGGAGATTATCACAGTATGTTTTCGTTTAAAACCATAAGTAAAAATTTAACTTCATAATATTTCACCAATTTCATTTTTAAAATGTGTAAGATAATACATTATATTGACATTAAATATATTATGATACATATAGAATTAAAATTGTGTCCATCCAATTCATTTTAGGTTATTTTCTTTGCTTGTAAACCATAGCATAACTAATCATAATAGACATCAAAAAAGTGATGTGTCTTTGATACTAAATAGTATCACAATGTACCAAAATGCCTCCGGGTTATACTTAACATTACAGAAAAGGTTGTAGGAACCTTGAACTCAGACAAGTTTCGTACACGCATGGGTTAGCGATTCTATTGTTATAGTTACATGGTTAATAAGGTATATTAGATAATGATTATTAACACCTAATACATAAAGTTACAATGGTAATAACACACACTCTCAAGGATTAACATACATACATACATACATATACTCACGGCTGTAAATCCCTAGAAGGGGTAGCCAGAGCTAAGGAATTAGAAATTCCTCAGCCACTTTTGGAAATGTGAGTGGGGAAAAGATGGTAAAAATAAAGGTTGTTGGTGATGGGTTTCCAACCGCATCGCCCAAAAATCCCTTAAAAGCACCAATACCGTTAGTCGCCTCTTACGTACACCCATCGGTAGAAACGGGGTAGTGATATTCTAAGCCGACACTACACGGATTTGTAAAAAATATTATATGGGTCACGTTAAATATAATAGTAATTGACGTTCAAAATAACAATCTGAAAAACCTTCCGTTAATGTATCTGTATAGTCTAGTGCGAACAGCACACCATGAAAGACTGAGAAAAGATCGAATCCTTGATGAGTCTTAAACCTTCTTGATTGTGAACTATGAGGTAAAATACATTATATAACATAATGTACCGAAAATCAGTACTGCCTTACCGTGGCTGAAAAACTTTTAGCAACGATTCTTTACTTGGTTAAAAGATAGTACAAATCTTTTAACCAAGTCTAAAGTCGCAAATTAGTTTTTAATTTCCAGCCGAATAAATGATACAACAGGGTATCTGTCAATAATTCTTACTCAAACCTTACTTTTTGAGATTGCATTGTATGAATCACAAGCAAAACTCTGGTATCAGCGAATGCAAATCTTATCGTGAGAACTTACACTTCTAATAAAATTTTAGTACCTCCACCTACACCGTTTACGAACAAAGTGTAAGATTATTTACAAATCGTTGCTAACTCTATCACCTACACTGCAAGCTTATTAAGATTTATTATCCAATATCAAAGGATCAAAGTCAAAGCATTAAGGAATTATCAAATCGATTGAGCCTATAAATTGCAGCGAAATTTCTTGTGGCTTCAATTGAAAATATCTTACATAACCACTGTGGGATAAACTGTTGGGTAAATATTCTGTTTCATCAACATTATCACTTTATCATCATTCCAATCAATATAAATCCACTGCTTGATAAACTACCCCTAAAGCTAACTAATTATGTCGCTACCCCATTCAACAGCCTCCAGTAAGATGTGACTGAGGTGGTTGGAGCATTTTAAGTGATTTTTGGAAGATGTGGCTGAAGTGAAGACCCATCATCAACAATCTTTTATCCCATTCAACTACCAAAAGTGACCGAGGAATTTCTAATTCCGACACTGTGGCTACCCCTTTTTAGGAATTATAAGCGTGAGTATACGTATTTGTTTTTCGATAAGAGGGAAATAATTACGTGTATATCATTGTTCATAAGTCACATGACTAAGTAAAAAGCTGAGAATCTAATCAAAAGCTATATTTGTCATAAAATCAACACTTCAACCTCTTCATATTTAAATTTCCGATCTCACGAACAAGTAAAGACACTTGCAAATGAGTCAACGTGTGAGTGGGCAGTCAAGTGATGAAATAGCACGCTTCGTGTCAACCATGCCACTCCACTTGCCTGTGTAAACACCCACGTGACTCAAGATGTACCGACGTACTGTCTCTACTTACTCCCCCAGACAATACGATTAATTACACTAGTTGTAACCTTTTGGTTATACTATCAATTTTAGTGTAGGCATTAAGAGGTCTTGGGTTAATTAGCGTGTAGTGAAGCAATCGTATTTGCTGTGAGTTTAGGTATTAGGATGAATGATTTTTGTATAAAAACTACCGACAAAGTGACATAAGTGTTTTAGTCTTAAATTAAGCCGATTAGTAATATTGTAAGCTGTGTTTGACATAAAAATAAAGCCTTCTCGATTTTAAATTCGATCATCAAATAATTTATGCAAAATATAGCGACATCACCTTAAGGATAAATCAGAAGACTATACAATGTAAAAACTTAACTTCTACCAAAGATATTAAACTATACTTACGTCTTTGACTTCTACTAAATGATCTAACAATGATATAAGAATACCAAAACATAGTTTGATCTTTCACGGAAAGGGCTAAGATCACTATTTTGGCAAAATAAACATTACGATAGATTAAACATTAAATAACGCAACTTTTGACTAACAAAACTAGCTATTTAGATGGTGTCCTATTATTTAAACAACATACATACATACATTTACTCACGGCTATAAATCCCTTAACGGGGTAGCCAGAGCTTTGGAATGATAAATTCCTCAGCCACTTTTGGAACTTGATTGGGGAAAAGATGATAATAATAAACGTTTTTGGTGATGGGTCTCCAACCACATCGCCCAAAAAGCCCTTATACCCTAAGTCGCCTCTTACGATCACCCACGGGTAGAAATGGGGTAGTGCTATTCTAAGACGACACTACACGGCAAACATATTTAAACAACTTGAACAATAATCACAATGGATGGGGGACTACACCGCTAATCCTAAGTTAAACACATCTTAAGATGTTCCAGTGACTAAGCTCTACGGTTTGGTGTCAAAATTTACATTAAATACTGATTTATAATAACGACGAGCGAATGCAGATTTTATTGCAACCAAGTGTAAAGACAGTGGAGTGTGAATCATGCATAATTAATTGTTAAATGAATATTGGATATTGTTAATTGTTAATTTTATCTACAACTTTCACTGTTGCGTCAGTAATAGAATATTATAGGGTCGGGATACGCTCTATCATGAATGATTTTATACTTAAAGAATAAGAGTCGGCTTGAAATAGCACTACCCCATTTGTGCCCAAAGGTGTCGGTAATAGGGTTCAAAGGTTGTCTGGAAAGATTGCTTAAAGCAATAAGACCGCCAATTGTACTTCCATTTAAGAAATAATCTGTATAAAATGTCTGTCTATGTGATGTAGAATGAAGAGTTTTTTTATTCTATTCTAATAGGTGACTAAGGGTATTGGGGCTATGAAAGTGATTTTTTGTGTTGTGGTTGGATCCGTCACCAAGAGCCTTTATTTTACAATCTTTTCCCCACTCATCTTCCAAAAGTGGCTGAGGAATTTCTTATTCTGAAGTTCTGGGTACCCCTTTTAGGGATTTATAGTCGTGAGTAAATGTACAAATAATTACAAATCTCCATGATGATCTAAATTAAAACATCACTTCTTCCCAAATCAATTAACAATACTTAATGACTTCAAACGGTCTGTCCCACGCACTGCAGTACAAAATTGCAACGATATTCGGTACAAGTCCCCATCTTTGGAAACCTTTGCTAATAGACGAATTATGAAACGATTCTCAAGCTGTGTTCGTCTAATAACGGTTATCAATCAACTTCACTGATTACGAAAGACCAAGATCTATTGTCTTTTACTTCGAAATGTACTATTTTACTGATCAACTTCTATTTCGCGATAAAAAGACGGTTTTCGGCTTTGTTACGTGAGTTGATGTGTATTTATGAAGTGTTAAAGTTTTTGGGTCGGTTTGGTAATTGTTGCATAAGAAAAATTTGTGTAGCCGTGTAGTGTCGGCTTAGAATAGCACTACCCCGTTTCTACCGATGGGTGTACGTAAGAGGCGACTAACTATTGGGGCTTTTAAGGGATTTTTGGGCGATGTGGTTGGAAACCCAACACCAACAACCTTAACTTTACCATCTTTTCCCCACTCAATTTTCCAAAAGTGGCTGAGGAATTTTTAATTCCTTAGCTCTAGGTACCCCTTCTAGGGATTTATAGCCGTGAGTATATGTATATATGTATCTTAGAACTTTACTTTGAATCAACATGAAGGCATGAAATAATATATTTGGATACTCAAATGACGCTTTTTTCATTGAAAATGCAAATACCCCAAACATCACATGTGATGTTATACTTAAACGCAATTCACACTGACCCGTCACAAAAAACATTTATTATTACTATCTTTTCCCAAATCAACTTCCAAAAGTGGCTGAGGAATTTCGCATTCGAAAACTCTGGCTACCCCGTTAAGGGATTTATAGACGTGAGAATTTGTATGTATGTATGTACACACTGAGTCCGCCGGGCCGCCGACATGTCACCAACTTTTTGTCGGTAGACGTTTTCATACATAGGTTAGACATATGATTTTACATCACAAGCCGCCGGGTTGTGTCGCCGGGCAATGTTGGCGGTCCGACGGGCTCTGTGTGTGTTGTGCTTGAACAAGCCAAAAATAATGTTTTTTAAAGTACTTGAATCCAGACCACCCAATTTAGAAACCCAACATCTTTAAAGGTTTATGGCATTATATAAGGTAAACACTGGATAATTAATTGTCACTACATCATGAGGTCACTATTACTTCCTACGAAGATTATTAGATTGGCCTTGTTGACGATATTCCAACGTCACGTGATTAATTGTCCCTTTAGCCAATGTGACCGGATACTATTTTTTATAATGTTTATCACGAAAATACATTTATAATTTGTCAGATTTATCATATCATTAAGTCAATTAAAATGTTTTTATTTATATAACAGAATGACCTTGAAAGCTGTCAAGTTTAGAAGAAAAATTAATGTTGACCATGGTGTCTTGCGCTGCAAAGCTTTTGTGGGTGGCCGAGCTATTATTAATTAATTTTACAGACACTTACGGATATAAATTCAAAAATGGGGTAGTCTAAGTTTTAAAATTATACCTCAGATACTTTTTTAGTTAAGTGATAAAAGATTATATAATAAAAGATTGTTGGTGATGGGTCTCCAACCGCATCGCCCAAAAAACCCTCAAAAGCCCCAATACCGTTAGTCGCCTCTTACGTACACCCACCGGAAGAAATGGGGTAGTGCTATTCTAAGCCGACACTACTCAGCAAAGGAAAGGGCTAAGATCACTATTTTGACAAAATAAACATTACGATAGATCACATAAAAGCGCCGATACCCTAAATCACCCTTACGACACTCATGGAAAGAACTGGATTAGCGTAATTGTATACCAAAATCATGCATAGCTAAAAAAATTAAAGTTGAATACTATAATGGTATACATATTACTTTTACTTTTTTTCTACTTCACTATAATCTTCGATATAAAGGATAAGATAGGCCAGCCCCCTATCACGTGAATATACTGTCCAATTGTCCATGCAAAACGTTTAAGCTCTACATTTACAAAGTTATCAATCTTTGTTCTAATGCGTTATGTGCACAAAAACAAATCCACTAATTTGTTTGAAGTTCTTTTTAACAGTGGTTATAAATCACAATTATATTTCAACCTCCCATAATCATTGTTAGACTTAACGTCGTAATTAAAAACCATATATGTTTTTAAACCGCAGCAGTCGTGAAAAATTTGATTTAATATTATATCAAGTATTAACATATATCATATATCAAAATTGTTTTGTACATAAATATTAGAAACTAGAACAAAGAAGAGAAAATAAAAATACTTTAATTTAACGATCATTAATAACGCATGTACTTATAAACAATACATTATGTATCTAATATTTTTTTAGTTATTTTAATTTAACATCAATATAAAACTTTTGAACAAAGTAAACTAACATAAGTTCTGCTTATGCTATTATTAAACTTCGAGAAAGACAGTCTCGCTTTCAAGACGGAATTTAATTGATACCCGCTGTGCTTAGTGTAAAGGCAACTTGGCTTTATATAATACAAAACATTATGTTTGTTTAACTACATTTGAAAATAAAAGAATACATAGACTTGTAGTTAACTTTCGATCCGCATATCTTTTTGAGCATTTAAGTATCATAAAAAAACTATTGTATTAAGTAAATTATTAAGAAACAGTAATGTGAAAAAGATATAATAGTCTCAAAAAATACAAATAAAAAAATATATTTGAGACCCAGCACCGAAAACCTTTATTTTACGATCTTTTCCCCACTTACTTTCCAAGAGTGACTGAGGAATTTCTAATTCCTTAGCTCTGGCTACCCCATCTAGGGATTTATAGTCGTGAGCATATGTATGTATGTATGTATGTATATTTTACAACTCACACATAATCTTTACACGCTTCAACTTATCGTACCAACACACATAACCACCAACATTAAACCTAATCCCAAACCCCGGAGTACAAAATCAAGGCAGACCAAATAACACTGGTCAGTCAATGTCACAGCTATTCCCATTAAGGCAATTTCGCAATGACACAAAACGGCTGAGCTTCCCGTTGACAGGCGTGAAGGATGCATCATGGATGCACGACCGATGACGTCACTCGTCGTGATACTCGTTACTGATGATTGTCATTCAGCTGATGATTATGACAACGACCACGCAGCTAGTGGATGTTTGGGAGCTTTTGTCGGTCGTGGGTATATTGATGGTCCGAGTTTAGGTTGATGCATTTTTTATTCCGATATTGTTGATACTGCTTTTATTTTAATTTATTGAAACAATAATCCTGAATTAAATTGTTTTTTCTTCGTTATTCAAAATATAGTAATATAAAAAAACTTATTATCTACATTATTATTATATAGTGAATGTAATGTTCCATATTTTTAATCGCCTCCAAAAAAACACATGTTAAAACATTTATTAAATATCTAAGGTTTTCCGAAAAAGTCTTTGTAAAAAGCGCACTTAGTTTATATTATGTAAGTCTATTAAACCTAGTTCTAAGGCTGCGTGGTCGGTGTAGTGACCTTCACCAGCTGACCAAGTCACGATTGGTGACAAAATAACCAGCAGATTTGTTTAATTTTACTAGAAAATGTCCAATGCGTGATATTAACATTAATCAGAGGTCACAACTGACATATTTGGGTACTTAGATTTAAAGAGCTCTTTTGTATGAATTTTTAGATTTACCGACTACGGTAATTAAGGTTGGTTGTTTGTTATTTTTGTAAATGATTTTGTTATGTAGTCACAAGTGGAAGTTGAGTGTAATTATGGCGTAGATATTAAATTATTTTCAATGAAATATGCATAAAATTACTAAGAGACTCCAAATCACAATAGATAGCTCCCAAAACACTTAAAAGGCTTAAAGGTCTTAGTCGCACCATATAATATAAACACGACTATTTTTGGTAGTTGAGTGGAACGGTGCGAAAAAAGACGAAGAATTCTGTAACTCTGTAATTTTTAATGTACTACAATAACAATAAAAACTGTCATGCTATTTAACCTACAAGAACCTATTTGGTCTCTCACTACGCAATCCTGTATTTACCGTTCATAATTATAGTAAGGAGAATAATATGAGCTGATTTATTAATGCCACTGAAGTAAAATTGTTGTCCAGGATTTTTCAAAGCGGGGATCTGTGCGAAAAATTATAGCGTTTTAAGTTTTACAATAACTTACCCTGATAATGATAATGTACGATATAAGATACAATGCGGTGAAGTTAAAAGGCTTTTCGTTGAAATCACGTTTGTTCGTATTCTGAAAACGAAGGAATTCCTGGTACCTTTGGAGAAAATCTGCATGAGCCATATAATGTTTTCTATACAAATTTGTATTTTTTTTTCACTTAGATTATACTTGTTTATTATTTGGATCGTTTGACGTAATTTGTTTTTTTACTTGTCTCTGTTTTGGGGTTCTTTTTCTATTTACTATTACTGCCTTCTCTTATTAAAATTTGTCCTACAACCTGACAATAGTTGACAACTAAGTTCCTTTAAGAATGCTAGTCTACCAACCCACGTGACCACAGGAAAATGAGTCGAAGATTATAACAGCATAAAGATGTGATCCACGACATAATACGCTGTTATTATAATGATGTCATGCCTTGTGTTTCTACAGAAAATATCACGTTTTTAATAAGCCACACAACAATAGTGTACCACGATTAGTAGAGCTGCTCAGGTTGTATGCAAATCGCTGGGTCGTTATTGACAATTTCTATCATTACATCGCGTGCATCCTCATTTAGTTCAAGGTCATTGGTGTACAGAACTCATTTCCATATTTGTCATTTTTATTATGGTTGACTGTTGGATTGATTGACAACATACATACATACATATACTCACGGCTGTAAATCCCTGCAAGGGGTAGCTAGAGCTGAGGAACTAGAAGTTCCTCGGCCACTTTTGGAAAGTAGAGTGGGGAAAAGATGGTGAAAATAGAGGTTGTTGGTGATGGGTCTCCAACCGCATCGCCCAAAAATCCCTTAATAGCCCCAATACCGTTAGTCGCCTCTTACGTACACCCACCGGAAGAAATGGGGTAGTGCTATTCTAAGCCGACACTACACAGAAATGATTGACAAATATTCTATTTTGATATGAACGTTCGCAAATAAAACGTAAAATAAAAACCATCATATAAACCTAAAACAAAATTAAGTGACAGAGCATAATACAAGATTTACGTCTCTGCCGTAACAACGGCAGCTTACCATAATATTAGGAGTAACATTTTGTGCAGTACTTAACAAGACAATATCTAACGAAATTAAACTGATAACCTACTTAACTTTACATGTGAAGTAGTATAGAATAAACGCATTTAAAATAAATAATATTTTTCCAACACGTCACATTCAGTTACAATAATATAATACATAGTGGGTTATATTGAAAAGGCTGTATTGTAAATATTGGCAATGAATTCGATACACTACACTCTTCGATACACCGAGTGAGTGAATCGTAATTCATAATAATAAGCAATTCTGAATTTATATGAAGTAAAAAAAAACAAGTTTACCGACTGACCAAATTAAGTTGTGGAATCAAGTTAATTGAATAAAAAATTTAACTAGTGCGAGTAATTTGTTAAATATCTGATGACGGCTCATATGCGTCCTCACTGATCGTTCAAGTCTACCCTGGAACTCTCCAGGCCAGGGAAATAAGAGGTCATAGTTGATTACGCTGGTCTAGTGTGAGTTTGAAAAATTTTAAGACTACTACCTACCATTAATATAGTAGCCTAACGTAGAACGGATTTGTTCCACTTTACGGGACATCAGATGTTACAGACTGCAACTTCATGACCAAACTGGTAAAAGTTTGAAACCAAGACACTTTCACAGAGTAGTTTTGTGACTATACCTTTTAGATTTGAAGCTGAGACTTCGTCGTTTTGAACTGAAAATACCAATTAAGGAATCCCCAAGCCATTAAAAAAGCCCTATATCCTAATAAATAAAGAATAAATGAAGGAAAGAAAAAAATCGACGCAGGCGGGATTCGAACCCGCGACCTCGGGTATACGCCCCCGTCGCTCTTGCCAATTGAGCTACCGTGTCAATGGCTGCCAGCGCGAAATTCTTCTATCCTTTATTTCTTTTACACGTTTTAGTAGTGTTTGCGTTTCCTACCTCCGAATTTTTTACTAATTCGGAAGGCCACTTGTCTATCTTTTCAGATAGAATGCAAATATTGAAAACGCCGAACTATCACATATTTTAATCTTTTTGTTCATGAAAACCTCATGTGGGAATTATTACTAATAAATAAAGAATAAATAAAGGATAGAAAAATTTCGACACAGGCGGGATTCGAACCCGCGACCTCGGGTATACGCCCCCGTCGCTCTTGCCAATTGAGCTACCGTGTACTACTAATTCTACTAAAATTCGGAGGTAGGAAACGCAAACACTACTAAAACGTATAAAAGAAATAAAGGATATAAAAATTTCGCACTGGCAGCCATTGACACGGTAGCTCAATTGGCAAGAGCGACGGGGGCGTATACCCGAGGTCGCGGGTTCGAATCCCGCCTGCGTCGATTTTTTTCTTTCCTTTATTTATTCTTTATTTATTAGTAATAATCCCCTCATGAGGTTTTCATGAGCAAAAAGATTAAAATAAGCCCTATATCCTCATAACCATATGCCCCGCCTCTATACTCGCGGAAAGAAATGGTACTATTAGTACTATTTTAAACTAACACTACACAGCATATCATATAATAAGAAAAAAAATATTACTTACTTAGATGTTATGCCCTGATTGATCTCTCAGTCACCTCTTGCGACACAATCGGTTAAAAAAACTTGTTGATCAAAGCGCTCGAAACTACATTTAATCCGGTAGTTTTAACTAAAAAACATATTAACACCTAATTTAGATGTATAACTCTTAATACATCTACCTGTCCGCTTCTTAACACTTTCGCTTATGCTAATATCGTAAAACTTTTCTAATAAAAAGGTTTTAAGCTAATCGAATTAATATTATGAGGCGTTTTGGTTAGATAAAAAGTTAGGCTCAGGGGTTTCTATAATATGTAAATGGTTTGGAATAATCGTTGATTGACACATGTAAGTAATTATAGATGTGACAGAAGCAATAGAGATTTGTCAGCATCGTACAAAGTGGCGATCTATAGTTTCTGCCCACCCCAATGGAAATAACGGGCGCAAATTGTATAAGTAAGTGGCGAATTATAATGATGGTGATCCAAATTTCTCTCGTAGAGGATTAGTTTTATTGTTTTGAGTTACCGACGTGATAGCTCAGTGGGTAGAACACCGGTTGACGTGCAAGCGACTAGTGTTCAAATCCCGGGTCGGGCCTACACCAATTTGTCTTTTCTAAAGACATAAGTGTGGTTTATTTATCATGGTTGTTAACGGTGAGGGAAAACATCGTGAGGAAACCCACATGGCTGAGTTGTACTTAGTCATGTGACAGTGTACTCGTACAAAACGGCGATAGGCCTGCCCCCTATCACGTGAGTACACTGTCCATGCAAAACGTGGGTACTCTGAACACCAGGTGACAAAGTCACGTGATGTTCAGAAGTATTAGTACCTCTGCCAACCCCCTCGGGGATATTCGGCGTGAACGTTTATGTTTATTATTATGTTCAATTACCTGTAATCTTAAAAGCTATGTAACACATCTGAGGAAAAGAGAATGGTGGCAGAAGGATAAGCAGAAAATAAAACTTAATTGTTCTTAGTCAAACTGTTTCCAGTACTTGTATCGTAAATTTATAATAATAATATCAGTCACAAATAAACCGTCACCTTATTACATACATAAATAGCACATATACCCAATAAAAGGCTTTTCTTAAACTTTACTACATCTACAATAGTAAAACTAGACTACAACACAACCAGTAAATAAACGGCAGCTTTCCGATCACCAGTTAAGAGAGACGTCTGCTTTACAACACTCAATAAAATCGAATCTACGATGACTAATTAAAATAGTTAGATTTATGTCTCCCAACCGTTGACCATATAAGTCTTATTAGTTTCCCACACTACGATTTGATACGGTGAAAAAAACACGGAGGTACAGGTTTGGTTGTCATGACATTGTTGATGTGCAAAGGATTTATTACGTGTAATTTTGTTGTGAGAATCTGTCTATTATTTCTTTTGTGTGTCGCCGAATTTGTGAGGAACTGTATTGGTTACTTTTTATTGATTTTCAATTGAAGATTTGTTTCTCGGAAGATATATATTGGCATACGACTTAACTATAAATCCTAGGTTATCTTATAATTTTTAGAATTATTCAGCCTAATTTTGGAATTTTAGTGAAGATAAGATTTTAGCAAAGATTGTCGGATTTCCAACCACATAATCCGAAAACAACTTATATAATAGTTCAGTACTGATCTAAGGTAGTTCAGTAATTAAGCAAATCATATCCGTGAACTTACATCAAACTCTAATACAACTCCAAACCTTCGATACCACACATAAATTTAAAATCATTTTTAATTTAAATCATCGACACCAACCTTGCCACGAAACACATCTAAAGAAATCCTTGATGCAGACACTTTGATAAGTAGAAGTCATTTGATTGAATGCCTCATTTTTGGTCAAACCATTTGTCAAACGGGTCATAGGTTCGCTTCAATCACAAACCGATGGGAACCTCGTGATCAGTTATCGTATGTAAAACATGTGTAATGGTAGTCATGATGTATGGGTGGATGTGTTATTACTTTTATTTCACTAGACCTGTGGTTTAATTTTAAACTTGTTATTAAAATGTTGACCGTTTGAATGTGTATGGTGCGGTTCGTAAATTGTCTTAGTGTAATAATAACTAACTAGCAAAATAAATAACGATATTTTTTAGCTTCTCATTGCATTAAATTCATATTCATTAGGTGTATATATTGTGTGAAGAAAAACACATCACAAATAAAATATTTGCAAAACAAAAGTGTATCCATTAAAAGCCATCTTCTCCCGACAACCTTTAAATAGAAAGATCAATCAATTGTAGACACGTTTGGTAGTGTTAGGTCACAGATGAAAATGGGATGAAATTATTAAGTTCTGTAAAGAAATCACAATAATAACTGATTTAGTAATGCCGTGCAACATGCATACATAAATCAAAAATTCCATAAATATTATTAGAGATCTCTTTTAGTGATAAAATCGCCAATTTCACTTTTTTCTAAAATACAGTGTTATAAAAAGTTCAAATTACTGTGCAATTAAAAGTGTTTCTATTCTATCCCACCAACTACGTAGAGACCATTCTCCAATGACATTTTCAGCACCCAGCACCCTGACATTTCCCGTCGACCTACCAGAGTTCGGTACAAAAGCCAATCTCATAAGGCCTGATAAGACGCGCGTATCATTCATCAATCTAACATGCCAGGCCAGCGGGAGGCATCTATTAAATTCGACAAATAAAACAAGACGCCTACGACATTTTGAATACAAAAAACAATTATGGACTTGACATCGCGCGGACTCGGTGCAGATTGGATTGAACATATTGTAGAGTACGCATGGATTTCATTAATATACGTAGTTGCATGTTGAACTTATTGCTGATCAACTTTTATACAGCATTGCATTACCCTCCGAGGGGCTGGAGACTACTCTATATAGTGCGATTAGGTCATTTTCCACCAAATTTTAGTGTAGGTTGGCCATACCACTGCTATATACTTAACTACTATACTACTACTGACACTATTGGTTGATGCATACAATGGCTATAAATGCCAAAAAAAAGAATTTGGATACCTGGCTCTGAAGTTTTATAATGACCCTATTACATTACCTCATGAAAAAGTAGCTTACCGCTTACCTTAAGTAGTTAACCGTGTAGTGTCGTTTTAGAATAGCACTATCCCGTTTCTACCGATGGGTATACGTAAGAGGTGGCTAGCGGTATTGGGACTTTTAAGGGTTTTTTAGGCAATGCGGTTGGAGACCCATCACCAACAACCTTTACTTTACCATCTTTACCCCACTCAATTTTCCAAAAGTGGCTGAGGAATTTTTAATTCCTTAGCTCTGGCTACCCCTTCTAGGGTTTTATAGCCGTGAGTATATGTATGTATGTGTGGGCACAGCAAAGATATACTGGCCAGTACACCCTGTTGTGTACCAACTTATAATTTGTATCTATGCTTAACTCGAAAAACATTTACACTCCGCGATGTAGGAATATGAGTGAGACGCTGCTATGTGCGTTTGAGTCCGCAGTAGTGTGCGCTCTAACATGACTCCCACATATGTAAAAATTATTTTCTGGCAGTCGATAATTTACAAGGCCAAGCTGATGGGTACTACAAAAAACTTATTTTAAAAGTTACTTATCCCTTTTGTTGCGTTTATTCAACTTATTATAAAATATTAATCTCTTGATTTCGCTAAAAAATACAACATTGTATGTCTATTTCATCTAAATCATCGTTCAGCAATCTCAATCTTGCATTTCGAAATAGAATGACAGTATTAATTTCGTTTTGTATTGCTTTGATATGGTCATGTTGGTGCTGAACTTTCCAGCGGTCAGCCAAGTCGGATGACAAAATGAGAGCCATTGTTTAGAATTCGTACCATTGCTTCAATCATGGACAACTAACTCATTGTTTTTCAATCAATTGCGATATTGTTTTAGATATTTTGAATATTAAATTTAAATTATGCATTTATTAAAAGTATGCATTTTGAGTGCAGGTTACACAAACCGAAAAGTAGTGATAATCTTTAAATAAAAAAAAGTTCATTTTACGAGGAAAATATTGTTGAACCTATTTACAAAGTACATTTAAGTATCTCAGTCAGAAAATTCACCGACTGATTTTCTTAGGGTTTTTAATAAGACCTGTATAGGTGCTCCATCTATTTCATCTAAATCATTGTTCAGCAATCTACATACATATACTCACAGCCATAAATCCCTAGAAGGGGTAGCCAGAGCTAAGGAATTTGAAATTCCTCAGCCACTTTTGGAAGGTTGAGTGGGGAAAGGATGGTAAAATAAAGGTTGTTGAAAGCCCCAATACCGTTAGTCGCCTCTTACGTACACCCATCGGAAGAAATGGGGTAGTGCTATTCTAAGCCGACTTTACACGGCTTGAATGTACTCATATTATTTAGGGTATGTTAAAACCCGCTAAGTAGGAGCTTGATTTTTTTTTATGATTTTTCTTCTCGCAGCTACGAAACTTGGCAAACATCGCCCAAAAATCACTTAAAAAGCCCCTATACCCTTAGTCACCTCTTACGATCACCCACGGGTAGAAATGGGGTAGTGTTATTCTAAGCCGACGCTACACGGCTACATATAGTAGTACATATATACAAGTACTAATTCTGTTTCTGTCAAACTTTGTTAAAACGACAAGATTACCAAGCTTTGTTTTTAATTGAACCTAGTATTTTCAACTTAGTCAAACAATCAAATCTAATCGTAAACCTTGTTTAAGTTTATTTTATTAGTCAGTTAGCCAACTTACCAGTTAAATAAAATGCAATAAAACAATTTTATTAAACACTAACTTGCGGACGTTTGAATCTAGCAATTAATTCGATTAGTTTCAAATGATCAATTTTTGTTTACAGGATGATAAATTGAAGAGACTAAATTTGGAAAAAAAGTTCACCTACTTAGGTAGTGTACCGACCTACACTTACAGCTATATTACCACAGAGGGATAATGGGTAATTCGGAATTGACTTCTGAATATATTAAATATTGAAATAAAAAGCTGTGTAGTGTCGGCTTAGAATAGCACTACCCCATTTCTTCCGGTGGGTGTACGTAAGAGGCGACTAACGGTATTGGGGCTTTTGAGGGATTTTTGGGCGATGCGGTTGGTGACCCATCGCCAACAACCTTTATTTCACCATCGTTTCCCCACGCAACTTCCAAAACTGGCTGAGGAATGTTTAATTTCTTAGCTCTGGCTACCCCTTCTAGGGATTTATAGCCGTGAGTATTTGTATGTATGTATGTATGTATGAAATAAAAAATCGGTGGTGATATTTGATTTCAAAGAAATGTTTCTTAATTCAAAACAGATAGAGTAGTAATCTGATGCCAGTACTGGAAACTTTTTAGTGAGATGTGATTTAACTCGTGAATTCTGGACGCCTCCGTAAATAATTTACTTAAAGATTCAAACTTTAAGATACATAATTACAATTCGTATAAACAATGCTTATGCAGAATCTTTTTAAACTAAATCCTTTTGCTATAAGGCGATACTTCTACTTTGACCATATATCTTAAGTTCTGAATCACCCTGTACGTTTACTTCTATGAAAAATATAGACCGATGACATCAGATATCGATATCGATTTTAATTGTGCACATAAATACATCATGTGCGACGGTAAAGGAAATAAAACTCATTTAATTATTTATCTGCCATCCGTGTAATTATACGGTAATATTGCCTGTTTATTTCGTGATGTGCTGGTTGTATTGTATGATGATTGTATGACGCAAGGAGTCAAGCAGGTGCATTTGATGCAGTCATCGGGGAGTACTTTACTATGTGAAGCTGTACAATGACCTAATGTTCAAACTTACAAGAATTTTAAAAAGTTGTTATATAGAAATTAATATACATACACATGGCTATAAATACCAAAAACGGATAGCCAGAGTTACAGGACTAAAAATTACTCAGCCATTTTTGGATATTTGGTGAGAAAATGATTGTGAAATATAGATTGGTGGTATGTGTCTCCCACCTCTGAATTCTTAAATGCGTTAGTGCTATTCTAAGCCGACCCTACTCACTTCAAGTACTTAATTCTCTCTTTTCCTTTTTTACCTTTCGAAAGTGACAGAGGATTTTTGGATTTCATAGATCTAGAATATTTTAATGAAACTAAGGCTGTTACAAACTCTTTTATAAATAACAAGAAACATACATCCTGCTCGCTAAAAAAACAGCAAAGCTAAGTAAACCAACAAACAATTCCTAATTCAAGAAGCATCAAACGTATCACCAAATTAAAAGCATCATTTATATCTAGATAACATTTCAAAAGATAACATTAAAACCAAAAGCTATCGAACTCGACCATGGATACGCCGCCGTCCTCAATCCGAAATCGTGACCAGTCGAGGACGTTCTCACGACTAACTGATGATGCACTGCATCTACTGATCATCACACCAGCTAACCACCCATTTACAGATATACTACCTGCTTCCGACAAACTGTGGTGGCTTGTTATTATACTAACTGCAGACCAATATGGAAAATAATAATTATTATTTAAATATCGAATTAATGTGTGCGAGTGTAAGTGAACGACCCTTCGCGTCGATGATTGGTTTTAAAAAGAATATTAATATTTAATAAAGTAAACAATCAACAAATAAATTTTGATGGGACTAGAGGTTCAAACTATTAATTAATTTGCACTTACTGCAAACAAAACCGAAAATAAAAATATGTATGTTAAAAGATTTTTTAATAAAACAATTGAAAATACCTTTTACAATCTTTTCCGCCCCTCAATTTTCAAAAGTAAATTAGGAATGTTTAACTCTGAAGATCTGGCTACCCCCTTTTGTGATTTATAGCTGTGACTATATTATTGTATAAGCTATTAATATTACTTGTGACAAAATAAAAAAGAAGTAGTGTTATTCTATGTCGTGCTGACTGTAACTACGATAAATTAAAAACCTAGATATTGTGAGGAAAACTTACAACCCTCGGAAAGTCTGTTAAAACCCAACTTTAAACCACAAACATACTAACGCCAAGCCAAACATTAAACTACAAAATCAAATAGCAAGGAAATACATAAATTATACGGATTGTTATAACTTGTTCTTATTATATTATCAAACAGATATTTCCCACCAGCAGCGACTGTGATCAGTGTCCGATTATGACAATTTGCCAAACTAGCCACGTTCATATTTACTGTGTTTTTATTAGATCAATTTAAATCTAATCTACGAATTTAAAACTCGATTGTGTATAATTTCGCTAGTTTCACTATATCTGGTCGAAATGGGTTCTGCACCCCTATTTGCTTTGTAATTCAGGTGAAATAAGAAGAATAATGAAACGTATTAAGCTATTGGATACTTTACAAGGAAATTTAATTCGAGCGTCTGATGGTAAAATGTATAAAACTAGAACTTTAGAATTTTAAATTCCTCATCCACTTTTAAATATTAACATACATACATACATATACTCACGGCTATAAATCCCTAGAAAGGGGTAGAGCTAAGGAATTAGAAATTCCTCAGACACTTTTGGAAGTTGCGTGGGGAGCAGATGGTTAAATAAATGTTCTTGGTGATGGGTCTCCAACCGCATCGCCCAAAATCCTTTTAAAGCCCCCAATACCGTTAGTCACCTCTTACGTACACCCACCGGAAGAAATGGGGTAGTGCTATTCGAAGCCGACACTACACAGCTTAATTAAAGATTAAATATGGAAAATATAATATAATGAGGGAGGGTTCTTCATGGATCTCCTACATTCCCCCAACAACCTCAAGCAAATGCAAGTTGCTTTTATACACATCCAAACCGTGATCATATACATTATTATGTTAGTTTTAAACATTCACAATTCATCAATCACCAGTTACGCAATAAGTTTATACTCAACAACAAAATACTTGTAAATATATGTAACTTTAATGAATCAAATTCTATGAAGAGCACATTTCATATTTGTATTTACTGCGCGAGGTCAAACCATTTTGTCTAGGGTCAGTGTGCGGTGTACCGGGTAATCGATCATGCTCTAAAATATCATTTTTGAAACATCGTTTTGATGTTTGACAGAATTTGGCTTGTGAAAAATTAAAATGTGAAGTATGAACATAGTATGAAGAATAAAAGAGCATGTGTGATAAGATTGATGGATATGAACGAAGCTAGAGAGGTTTGTCAGGATAGTACAAGTCTCTCCCTACCCCAATGGGAACTAATTGCGTGAGTAAACGTATGTATGAAAAGTTTAAAAAAGCCATATGTTTATTCATCATGGTTGTTAACGGTGAGGGAAACCATCTCGAGGAAACCATAATGATTTAAGTTATTTCGTACAAAATGCAGTGTAGATACAGTAATGCGGTATGCCCTTTATCAGGACTTTCCAACCAAAACATGGGTAGGTGGCATTCATAGGTATAAGTACCTCTACCAGCCACCCCTTTGGGTATAAGCAGCATCAGCGTTTGAGTTTGCGTGACTTAAATAATAAACTTACATAAGTATTATTAGTAATATTAGGTTAGGCAGAGACTTTGATCATTGGCACGATCATGTCAAACCTTTCTAGCTTTTCTCTCATTCTCCATTCATCTTATACACACATATGATCTTTTATTCTCCTTACTTTGGACCTAAGTCTATGTTAAAATGTTTTCGTAAAGTATCTGGTATTCAAACGTTTTGTTTATGTCATCCTTTACTACAAATACTGTCCACATTAACATACATGTGTCATAAAAATGCTGTGTACTGTGTGTGTGTGTGTGTGTGTGTGTGTTTTGACTTAAAATATCAAAACCCAGAGGTGCCTTATGGTATTGAGGCTTTTAAAGTGAATGCTGGGCTAGGTGGCTATCTCCAACAACCTTAAAATATTTTAAAATAATTGCGGAACTTATAGGCGTTAGAATGTTTATCTGTATGTAAATACCAAAATATTGGGCAGTTTTCATGTATTACATTTCACATGGCTCAAAAACATCTCTTGATTAATATTTTAAACTAACATTAACGTAATTTGAAACTTAGTATGCTGATTTTTATTTAATTTCTATTATTCAATACGCAAACACACGACACTAACCCCTTTAAAGTCACATCATACATACATATACATATACTCACTGCTGTAAATCCCTAGAAGGGGTAGCCAGAGCTAAGGAATTAGAAATTCCTCAGCCACTTTTGGAAATGATAGTGGGGAAAAGATGGTAAAAATAAAGGTTTTTGGTGATGGGTCTCCAACCGCATCGCCCAAAAATCCCTTAAAAGCCCCAATACCGTTAGTCGCCTCAAAGTCACATCAAACCATCAATATTAAAAACAAAAACTAACCCAAACAATATCGCAAACACAGATACGTCAAAATATCACTTCCGGGTGTCAGGGTTGCCTAAGCGGAGCGGGCTGCAGTGAATTTTGCATGTGAATACGACTTCACGCGGGGACGGTAATGTGACAAGCGACAACCCTAACATAGCATGCATCGGTGACTGATGTGTCTATACGCTTCCCTGAATGCTGTCTGAAGATTTTACTACTTTTTACATTGTCGGTTTGTTGTGAATGTTTGATATGGTTAAAGAAATGGCGCTTGTTCCTGCGAAGCTGTTAGGTTTATAAGTTATTATTGTATATTTTTTTATATAAGACGTATGTATATGGATGAAATAAGTATCTGGATTGTACAAAAAGGCGATGCATGTTCTCCGCAATCTGCAATGGGAATAGTTAACGTAAGTATACGGATATAAAAAATACATGCACATACATACATATACTCACGGCTATAAATCCCTAGAAAGGGGTAGCCAGAGCTAAGGAATTAGAAATTCCTCAGCCACTTTTGGAAGTTACATGGGGAATAGATGGTGAAATAAAGGTTCTTGGTGATAAGTCTCCAACCGCATCGCCCAAAATCTCTTTAAAGCCCCCAATACCCTTAGTCACCTTTTACGATCACCCACGGGTAGAAATGGGGTAGTGTTATTCTAAGCCGACACTACACGGCTACAAAAATTTCAATATAGATTATTGAATACACTATGATATTCTAGATATATGTAAGTTGCTATTACACATACCCCACCTAAGAATATAACTATTCATTTACAAATATTAATTATTGATTTGCCTACATGTGTACACAATAGAAATTTATGAAAGAAAGGTTGTTGGTGTTTAGTTTCCAAATGCCGCAAGACCTCTTGCCGCCTCTTACGAACATCCCTGGGATGAAAGGGGTAGGACTATTCTAATCCAATTCTGATCAGCAATTAATTATTATTTATAAAACGTATACTATAAAACAAGTTGTTCTCATTTAAATTATCATAATTAACCTGAATTATCAATTTACAGCAAAAATAATAAGCCTAAATTGTGTTTGGACAGTATACCACCTGGTATACTGTCCAAACCGTCTTTTTCATAACATAATTAGTTATACTTTTTGCACATCCCTAATTTAAATATTGTTCACGACACGATAGACCAATCACCTCAGTCGCAGATCTCAAAAGAGCAGACATAGAGTTAAAAAAGTGTAGAATCTCGATTGAGACGTTATCAGACAAAGCATGACGTGCAATTCGGCGCGACCGTCGTGACAGATCTAACGGTTGATAAGGCTTTTTTAAAAGATGTGATGGACGTTATTGTAATCAGTTCATTCTAGTCTGTTAAGTTGAGAAGATCAGTGTTGGGAAATAGCTATGAAGATTGTTAAAAGTCTTCAATATTATTTACGATATATTTATTTAATGTCTAAATGAATGAAAATGAAAACATATTTTTGAAAGAACCGTAATTTTTCTCTCTTTGTACGTGTAATGGATATGCAGGAAATCATCGACTTTCAAAATAAGCAATCAGACAACACCTTTACAAAAATCTGCATTTTTTTCTCTACTTGTTATAATAGCAGTAGATGATCAGGCGATGAAAATAAGCAGATTTCATTTCAAGATTTCATTAGCATTGTTTCTTCCTTTGAAGTGTTGACTCCAAAGAGCACAACCGTTTAGCTATACTTATCTTATAAAGGTAAAGAGTTTGTTTGTTTGTTCGCACTTATCTCGGAAATCACTTTGATTTTAAAAAAATATTTCAATGTTAGATAGCCTTATTATCGAGGAAGGCTATAGCTATATATAAAATAAATATAATCGAAACCCTTACTACTTACGCTAGTCGTTTTACAAAATCCCCATCTCTAGCAGTACAGTACTTACACAGGACGACAGCGGGGGTGAAGTGATCCACGTACGATGCGGGGGGCGGGGCCAACCACACACCGCAATTGGACAGAAATAGATTTTGACGTTTGTATCCGAGGTGGCGCCTGTTCACTGTCAACTTCGTAGAGTGCACAAATAGAATAGAGATTACATGCTGATAAAATGCTCTTAGTAATGTAATTCATGTAGCTACTACAAATGTAAAGATGATTTAACTTCCTGTGTGGCTTGTCGGATTATATGTGTTTTGAGTTAAGGATGCGTGGAGGTATTTTCATTTAAAAAAACTTAATTCAATTTAAGTAATCGAACGATGGACATCACCGTTATATTCATATTCTGCGAATCATTTTATAATTATTAACAGATATTTTTATAGTTAATTAACTAAATTGTCAATTAAATTTAAATATAACTTTTTAAGGTTTATGCAATTTTCATGTTTATTTCTGAAACAAAGTTTATTGTAAAAAAACTTGTGAAGATGCTTGCAACTGTTCATACAAGTGATCAGTTTCCTTATTATCTACAATACTTAAAAACCCATATATACATATACTCACGGCTATAAATCCCTAGAAATGGTAGCCAGAGCTAAGGAATTAGAAATTTCTCAGCCACTTTTGGAAAGTTTAGTGGGAAATAAAGGATATTGGTTGTTTATTTCGCTTATTGAAGAGCTGGCTCTATTATCTCTATCTGGATAATATGCGATATGGAGATCCAGATCTCCATATCGCTTGTAGAACAATATTAATGTGGAAGACAAAACGTTTAATGATTCCCATAATTTAGTGCTCATCAAACAAAAAGGCAAATGTGAGGTTTTGAAAAATTTTTACATACATACATACATATACACACGGCTATAAATCCCTAGAAGGGGTAGCCAGAGCTAAGGAATTAGAAATTTCTCAGCCACTTTTGGAAGTTGCATGGGGAAAAGATGGTGAAATAAAGGTTGTTGGTGATGGGTCTGCAACCGCATCGCCCAAAAATCCCTTAAAAGCCCCAATACCGTTAGACGCCTCTTACGTACACCCACCGGAAGAAATGGGGTAGTACTATTCTAAGCCGACACTATAGAGCAAATTGCACTGAAAAAAGTTGTCAAAATTAAATTATAATCATGACTTATGTCGTTGTTTTTTTAATGTTTAACAAAATGTACTTGACCTTTTGTCCCCTGCACACTTTGTATTAATTTGTGTGCACTTTTGAAAGACTGTTTTAATTTTTTCGGGGGACAGGCCTGACAGTTTTAAATGGCTACACACATCTAATATTTCATGTTAGCTATAATACTTTTAAATAACAAGATAATATCTGTCTGATTTCTCCTATAAAATGTCTACCTCTACGACGCAAAAGAGGGCGACTTAAAATTGAAAATAAATTCAATATCAATTTGAGCGCACGCCAAGACAAGTGTATGGCATCGTTGTCGATACGAGACGTTTATGCCGCCACTCGACATCGATATGCCACATTCCTCATCACTACATCACTATATCTATATGCGCCATTTTTGTTCGGGGTTGAATTTGGAACATTTTATCTTTTTATTTTAGACTTAGCTTTGCAGTTTTATTAGCCATTTTAGTCAAATGGTCTAGATTTGTACTTTCCTTATAGTTGGTGATTTGTTTGCATAAAATACTTCACAAATAAAATTAATACTTCATTGTGACTTACAATTGTGAGTAATGAAACTATGACGAGTTTTGGACATGTTACACACTCTTGTTATGATACTATTTATTTTAGTAGAACATCGGGGGTTCTATAGAAATAATTCAAAGACATAATTATAGAATCGTCATTCAAACTCATATATTATGTCCACATCTTAGAAAATCCGTGATCCCGTGGGTGATCGTAAGAGGCGACTAAGGGTATAGGGGTTTTTAAGTGATTTTTGGGCGATGCGGTTGGAGACCCGTCACCAAAAACATTTATTATTATCATCTTTTCCCCAATCAACTTCCAAAAGTGGCTGAGGAATTTCTCATTCCAAAGCTCTGGCTACCCCGTTAAGGGATTTATAGCCGTGAGTATATGAATGAATGAATGATTTTAGAAAAATACTATAGTTCACAAGGTTGGTCTAGTGCAGGTTGCCATATTTTCAAATCCCATAGTCACGAAGCCAGAGAGGTTTGCCAGGATCGTACAAGGTGGCGATCGATAGTCTCTGCCTACCCCAATGGGAACTAACGGCGTGAGAATATGTATGTATGTATGTATAGTCACAGTAGCGGGGGCACCGACGGCATACGATCCCAGTGTTACAAGGATATGACTTAATTTTCTAACAATGACTTCATGCATCTTAAAAAGGTTTTACTTAAACTATCTTTTTGTGACGTTTAATTTAAGATGTTTTACCCACTCCACTCCCAAAAGTGGCTTAAAATTCCTAATGTAACCTGTAACATGAAATACAAATAAATAAAAATAGAGTTGCCAAATAGTTAAACAAACTATTCATTTTTAAGATTCGAAACATTTCTAATTTCGGCCCAAAAAGAATATCATATCCAACTCTATTTATCAATGATGAGCTAATCCCCGCTTAGTGTTCGATATTCAAAACATTAAGACATACCACGTTCCCGCCAAAACTCGCCTAGCTTATGCATTATCACCTATTTTTGCGCGCCAAATGGAACGCCAAGAAAAACATATAGCTCATGGATCCATCAATATTTTAGCGGCTGGGTGATGGGATATCGCTTGGTTCGCTGTTATTCTAACTGATGATTAACGACAATGTTTTGTTACACATACTCGGCAGTTAGCTTTGGCATTTTGGACTTGTTCCCAGTACCATTAATGCTGTGAGTGATTACTGCGCAGAGTAATCGTAGCTCTTTGCGCGTCGTTTCTTAGAATGGGTTTTACAAGTTTAAAGTTTTTCCATAGTTACTAATGTCGCAAATAAGGAAGAAAGCTCATACTTCGTTTTCAAAATCAGAGATAAGAATTATATAGCTAGATTTAAAATGAACCGTTACAGTATACCAACTTATATTTTAAACTTAAACTTATAGCCGTGTAGTGTCGGCTTAGAATAGCACTACCCCATATCTTCCGGTGGGTGTACGTAAGAGGCGACTAACGGTATTGGGGCTTTTAAGGGATTTTTGGGCGATGCGGTTGGAGGACCATCACCAACAACCTTTATTCCACTATCTTTTCCCTACGTAACTTCTAAAAGTAGCTTAGGAATTTCTTATTCTCTAGATCGGCTACCCCTTCAAAGGATTGATAGCTGTGAGTATATGTATGTATGTAACTTAAAGTGTATAAGATACAGGCATGTGACCATTTCATGTCAACCACGGAGGACAAGTTTAAATCAAATACTGAATACGCACGGGAAAGGACATCTATGAAAAGCGCCATTGATGAGTATCGCCATGATCGTTCAAAATGGTGATTGATGGTCTCGACCTAATCCACTGAGAACCAATAACATGAGCAATACATGTATTAATTTATAAAGATTTTTATACATACATACATATACTCACGCCATTATTTCCCATTGGAGTAGGCAGAGACAATTGATCGACATTTTTTACGATCCTGGCAAACCTCACTAGCTCTCATGATTTTTATATTCATGTAAAAATGTAAATAAAACATGAATCTTATAAAAATCCTAATACTTACTGCATTCCACACCAAAACCACAATTTCCTTTATCCAGACCAGCACTTACATAATTAAATACTGTGTCAGGCCATTTGTTTGACATTTGAGCCTGCAACTTAAAGTAAGGAGATCGGTTGCTCTCATTACTACATCGTGATGGGGAGTTCACGAACTGTCAATGTAGAAGCCAACAACCCCTTGTCATCATTAAAATAAAACTAGATAGAATAGATCCTTTCATAAAATCTTGTGGAATATGAATTGTTATTGTTTGGGCTTTTTGAAGGTTCTTGTAAAATGTTCTTTTGAAGGTGTTCGGACTTGTTGGTTTTATGAGTACAATAATGCTCGAGATGCATTTTATATTATTGGTGGCCAATAGTTGAGGTCGGGAAGTGGTGGGCTTGCATGTAAATACGAAGCTCTAAGTATATTTTTTGAAGATAAATACGTATGTACACATAAATATTTGGGAAAAAATACACTTACTCCGCTCAAGGTAAGAAATGAGTTAGAATTATTCTAAACCAACATTAATAATACCTGAGCTGCGTAGTGTCGGCTTACAATAGCACTACCCCATTTCTTCCGGTGGGTGTACGTAAAAGGCGACTAACGGTATTGGGGCTTTTAAGGGATTTTTGGGCGATGCGGTTGGAGACCCATCACCAAAAACCTTTATTTCACCATCTTTTCCCCACGCAACTTCCACAGTGGCTGAGGAATTTCTAATTCCTTAGCTCTGGGTACCCCTTCAAGGGATTTATAGCCGTGAGTATATGTATGTATGTGTGTAATAATACCAATTTAATATGAGAACGAAAATAGGTGTAACACGTTTTTAAAACGAAAATTCGAAAATAAATAAATTCGCCGTCAAATAGCACAGTGAAACTTAAAAGCAGTAAGCCTATGAAAGCTCAACCCATCAGTTTGCAACTTGACAGGCTTTTGTTCAGTAAAAAGCGTCACTTTAACCGCGCAGCCGTCGTCTGTATTGTCTTTGATCACAAATATCTAAATAATGCATGAGGTTTGACGCTAGCTTTTCCTTGGAAATTCGTTTGCAACACTTCCGCTTTTGAGGCTGGGTTTCATTGTTTTGTCGTAATTTTTTATAGTTTGCCGTGTAGTTTCGGTTTAGAATAGCACTACCCCATTTTTTCCGGTGGGTGTACGTAAGAAGCGACTAACTAACTAGTGAGGCTATTAAGGGATTTATGGGCGATGCGGTTTGAGACCCACCACCAACAACCTTTATTTTTACTATCTTTTCCCCACTCTAATTTTCTAAAGTGGCTGAGGAATTTCTAATTCTTTAGCTCTGGCTACCCCTTCCTGGGATTTATAGCCGTATGTATGTTTTATAGTTTTAAATTTAAGTCACTGAAAAAATACATGCTTTTTATTGAAAGTATTAATGGTTATTTGCCAACCTTACTTTTATTTAGTTTGTAGAGTAGGAAACCTTTGATTCTGAAGTTCAGGCTAAAGGAATATTTGGAAAGATAATTGGAAATGTTGTATTTATATGAACACCTATTGTGCCGTCAGTATTTATAACTCATAAATAATTTTTTTTTGGACAATATTTATATTAAATAAATTTGAAAATATGAAAATACTAATAAAAAAGCATAATAAATAATAACGTTAAAAACAAAAAGCCAACATTGTAAAGATCAACATTAAAGTAAACGAAACTCATAATAATTTTTGTTCCGTTTGAACTCCTTTAAGAATTACTAAGGAGATTAAAAGAATCATTAGCTATTCTCACTTTAAAGCCTAAACAAAGTTATTTTCGAATACTAAACTTACAATTATAGCCTCTACAGCTTTTGTAATAAGGGCTTTGTGTTGTGTAAAACTAAGTTAGTCAGGGTTGCCTAAGCAAAATGTTTGCTAGAGACAAGAAAGATTAAAGTCACCCCCGAGGGTGTTCTCGTCTTGTGTACTCGCTAAATAGAATATGGCGTATTACTAGACTATGGTCTGATTGCTTAATTAAGTATGCTCAACAAATTTCAAAACAATTATCATTAGTCATTCATGGGATGTTCATATGGCGTTTAGTTATATTTCAACTACTTATTTTGCAGTGTAGTCTCGGTTTAGAATAGAACAAACCTAAAAACAAAATAAAATAATCATTTATTTCAAAGTAAAAAGATAAATCTTTGTTTTTTGAACGTCAAATTTCAACTTATTACTAAGTTTACTTCGGATTCAGAAAGTGTATTCAACAACAAACTGTATTTTACAACCCTTTTCCCACTCAACTTCCAAATCAGGCAGGATCTATTTCAGGCATTTAAGTGGAATCCTAATATGTTACATGTATCTAGGTACTTAGTCGTCATAACAGAATGTACAAAATATCTATTACACATTTGTTATACAGAATTTTCAATAAAAGAAGGGAAATCATGTTATTAATTTATTATCTTTAATCGAATCAGGCAGGAGCTATTTAAAGCATTTAAGTGGCATCAAATTATTTTATAATTAATAATATAGATAAGCATAGATAACTCTTTATAGCACATAAAAAAACAACATACACTCACGGCTATAAATCCCTATAAGGAGAAGACAGAGCTAAGGAATCAGAAATTCCTCAGCCACTTTTGGAAGTTGTGTGGGGAAAAGATGGTGAAATAAAGGTTGTTGGTGATGGGTCTCCAACCGCAGCGCCAAAAATCTCTCAAAAGCCCCAACACCGTTAGTCACCTCTTACGTACACCCACCGGAAGAAATGGGGTAGTGCTATTCTAAGCCGACACTACACAGCAATAAAAAAACAAATATTTTCAAAAGTGCTATACTAATATATATTTGTTTATTTTATACTTACTTAGTTCATCATTGGAGTTGAAAGTGTCTTGCCTACCATGTAGAAATGCTATGGAGAAAGTAAATAGATATCTGAGTTTTTTGGCTCCTTTATAAATCTAAATCTTTAGGTCAACTGAACAAACATTATTATGTTAATTTTCAAAGAGCGACTTGATTATTTAAAATACTATAGTTGTCAAAATTGATATGGAAATATTCACTACAATTTACAATATCAAGTTCAATAAACAAGCAATCTTATTTTTTCTTATTATATCATACCTTTTCAAATAAGTTCTAGATGTAGATGTATGGTACATTCAGTTCCCAAGTTAATTTCAACACACGGTTATCTGATGAGGGGTAGCAACCGCATAGTTTGTCAAACGCTAATTAATAAACTACCCCGTCTGATTCCGTCGTAATATTTGCGGATATTATCCGCGCCCGGGGCACCTACCAATGTTACTGTCAGTAGGGACCCTTAGTCTAGTGGAAATCACTTTTAGATAAAGACAAGACTGATTTAGTGCGTTTTAGAATTGTTGTCATTTTGATTGTTTGTGTTTTTAATAAAACTGAAGGTGATTGAAATTCGACCATAATTTTAGTCCAATTATGATAACTTCATTGCTTTAAACAAATAATAAGTGCATTCTTAAAATGTTTACTAATTTTATTAATATACTACAGCTCAAGTGCATACTTTTAATTATATTTTTTTTCTTTCGAACTACATCATCATCAAGAGGTAGAGAATATATTCATCAAACCAATTTTTAACTTAGTAATCAAATAAAATTATTTTTCAAGCAATTCAAGGATTTACTTAAGGCAAGAAGAGTCAGCACAAAGTTTATATTATAGCTAAAGGTACTGTTTGAGTCGCTCTTATTACCAACTTGAGAGAAAAATTAAATAAATTATCATTTAAATCTCCAATTGTTTTAGAAACTCTTGCCGATAATATATTTATCAAACCATTTTTTAACTTAGCAATCAAATAAAATGATTTTTCAAGCAATTCAAGGATTTACTTAAGGCAAGAAGAGTCGGCTCAAAGTTTATATTATAGCTAAAGGTACTGATTTTGAGTCGCTCTTATTACCAACTTTAGAGAAAAATTAAATAAATTATCATTTAAATTTCCAATTGTTTTAGAAACTCTTGCCGATAAGAGTAAGGTGACAGGGCCACTAATATTACTGAACAATACACAATATAAACAACTTGCTTTTTTGACTATCCACTTTATGCCTAGATTTCTTACGCTATAGTGATTTACCAGGCTGTAGTGCCGGCTTAGTATAGCACTACCCCATTTCAGCCGGTAGGCGTACGTAAGAGACGACTACCGGTATTGGGGCTTTTAAAGGATTTTTGGGCGATGCGGTTGGAGACCCATCACCAAAAACGTTTATTATTACCATCTTTTCCCCACTCAACTTCCAAAAGTGGCTGAGGAATTTATAATTCCTTAGCTCTGGTTACCCCTTCTAGGGAAATATAGCCATGAGTTTATGTATGTATGTATGTAAGATCTTTAGTAGTATAGTAATAAGAACACCACTTAAATTGCTAAGAGGCAAAGCATTTTTAAGACACTCTTGTCTCCTTTCTAAAGTCATATGAGTAGTTTGTGTATCTAGATAACGAGCTGTTTTGGGATATAATCCTAAGGAAATCTTTACACATACATACATACTTATACTCACATTGTTAGCTCCCATTGGGGTAGACAGAGACTATCGATCGCCACTTTGTACGATCCTGAAAATACTCTTGAGCTCAGTCTTTTCATGCATGCTCTTTTATTTTTAATACTTTAGATATCTGCCTTCTTGAGCGCATTCTAAGGAAATCCTCATAAATGCTTGATACTTCATCATGTGGCAGTATTATGTATTTGTAAAGCATCTTAAAATATATTATTTATTTGGTTTATGTGACTAATGCAAAGGCAAAATATTGTTAGTATGCCGAAGAAAATATTAAATAAGTTCACTAACCAGACCCGAAGTAGGTGCTCAGAAAACCATTTTTCAAATCTCACGGAATTTTCAGTAGTATATTATTTTACCAACCTCCTCCGAAACGGCCAAACCGATTTCAATGAAATTTTTTACACAAATTCGGTAGATCTCAAAATAGGTTTATAACTATTTCTTATACTTCTAAGTAATACTGTGTAGTGCCGGCTTAGAATGTCACTACCCCTTTCTACCCACGGGTGTCGTAAGACGGTCTAAGGGTGTAAGAAAAGTGAATTTTAAGTGGTTTTTATTGTTGGTTGAGACCCATCACCAACAATACTTTATTTCTTCCATCTTCTCCTCTATCAAGTTCCAAATGTGGCTGAGGAGTTTATAGCTTTTTTTTTGAGATTTATGGACATGGATATGATAGTATTTATGTCCTAACTGATAAGGGTTGTCCACCCAATTTTAATTTTATTTTATGGAGTAGAAAATCTCTAGAAATTATTTATATGGAAATCAAAATATAAAGTCCAAATAGGGGTAGCTAAGCTAGCTACTAGAGCTTTAGAATTGAAAATTTCTCAGCCGTAAGTTCAGTAGGAAACAGATTGTAAAATAATAAACGATGCGTGATGGGTCTCCAGCAACATCGTCCAACATATATATGAAAAGTACTAAAACTCTGAATCACGTCACCCGCGAGAATAAATGGTTTTATGCTATTCTAAGCCAACAGTCAGAACTAATAACCGAAAACCACTTAAATACCATCCCAACTTGAGATATGAACCTGTACCCCATCCTTTCAATCCCCGCTTTTAACTTCTGAGTTTTACGGGTTCCTACTTATTATTCAAATCATACTTCACCAGGCAATCCGAGCTGGTGCCATCCAATCAACACGACATAATACTCCATACATTTATCAGCATAACCCTGAGGCTACAGAGGAGCATACTGTCAGTCGTCTGATATGCTATTAAAATTTAAACGAACCCCGGACATTTGATAGTTTTTGATTACCCATTATGTTTGAGCGTTTGCACGTTTACTGCCAATCGATCGATGATGTTTATGAATGTTGGTATACACCAATATGACTGTACTGTAGTATTAATTATTAGCTGTGTAATATCGGCTTAGAATAGTACTACTTTATCTTCTCGTGGGTGTTCGTAAAAGGTGACTAAGAGTGTTGGGGATTTTAAAGTAATTTTTGAGCGATGCGGTTGAAAACTAATCACCAAAAACCTTCGCTTTACAAACTTTTCAACTTCCAAAAGTGGCTGAGGAATTTCTTATTCCGAAGCTCTGGCTACCCCTTCTAGGGATTTATAGGCGTGAGTATATATATGTAGTATTAACTGGATTGGCGCTGTAAGATTTATATCTAACGCTAAGCTTATGCTTGCGATGTCGTTTTTATAATAGCTTCTTATAGTTTTTTTTTTGTTACTTGATTTTCATTACCACTAGGATAACGTTGAAACCAACAGTAGGGAGTTAACTTTAACGTTTTAATATTTAATTTTATGATGGATCTCATTCTGCATATCGCTTTGAAAATTTAAATATAAAAAATATAATATTTTATGCGTGTATTTCTGTGTTATTGTTACTCAAACTTGTTAGTTAGAAAATCGCGTCCTCGCCATCTATTCTTGATGGCTCCATAATGATACAATCATTTTTTACACGAGCCCCAAACTAAGATGGGAAAATATATCAAATTATCATTTTGGACGTCGCCCTATAATTAAATCGTAACAGGTCCACAGCATAACAATTAGTTTAAATGTTCTCACGAAGACGGACAACCGACATAATTACTGGCTATGTGACTATAGAATAGGTATAGATCTTTTTTATGACCGAACTGAGGTCGGCGTTTGTTAGGGTTCAATTTTAGAACGCTTGTTATTTTTGTCCAATTAATCTTTTTTTTTTCTTTCACTCTATACAGTACCGATGAAGTTGACTACGAACATTTTTTTATGGAATTTATGTTTGATTTGTGTAGCCATTGATGTAATTACACTAAGGGGAAATAGTTTTTACAAAAATATTACAAGGAATTTTCGTGATTCATCATTTGAATCGTGCATATGTTATGAAGGCTGTCTTTGTCTTCTTCGTGGTATGACTACCACGCGATTATCAGACCGTAACTTACCGCCGCTCGTGGAAACATGCAAAATAAGAAATGATACACATATTTTTCCTGAATGGTTTTATTGCGTCAGAACAATAAATGAAGCTGATCATTGCATTGTATCATATTAACGTTTACTTTCAACACCGATTACAAATACTCTACACGATATCATGTCGTACACTGCTTCATTAATATTTATACATCCAAGTCAGTATTGCACTTCGCTTTATATAACGCCAACACATATTTGAAGAACTAAGCGTACTCTATCCCTATAACTTAAAGTTCGTGGGTTCAATAATTACGATAATAATATTTGTCTAAATATCACAAGAAAAATAGAAAACGAAATATGATATAGAATTAACATAGTATTAACAATAATTAATGTACAAGGGTTTCGCGCACTCTGGTGCGTCAATAGATGAGGTATCACCAGGCGGAGCGGTCGGGGCGGCCGCGTCATGACACGGGCACGTGGTGCTGGTACAACTGCTCCTGGCGCTCGCACAGGCTCGTCATCTTCTTGAACGATTCTGATTCACGAAAAAGCAGCTTCCCATCATCTCTGGGCCGAGCATGCGCGGCATCAAGTCTTCCAGGTGAAATGACTGGAGGCGACGACGCGGATAGCGGTGATAGAGACTCTCGAGTAGAATGAGCCCCGGCGGGCGCGCCGTACAGTCCCCCAGGTTGCGGGATACCATTACCCATCAGAAAAGGAGGCGGAAAAAATCCTCGATCACCCAATTGTGGAAACATACCAGCTTGCAATGCGGTGAGGTTTCTGCTATAAAGTTTCATTGTTTCTGTAAGATAACTCGGGACTTGTGTATCGTCACCGTTTCCGTATCTCAGACTTTCTAGTGTGGATGCCAACCCTTTGATGTCTGCATACAATTTGTTTAACAATTCAGCGTTGACTTCAAACGCAGGTCGTTGTTCGCGGGCGTCCGGCGACCCCGTAGACAGTAGTCGTCTGTGTAAGTCGACATTTGAGCTGTGTCGGTCTCTGCTCCGCCGCGAGGGGAATGCGGCATCGCAGCCGTTCACGTCACAGGGGTGCAACAACTTCAAGTGATCGTTTCGGTAATGCATTCGCAAGGTGAAGTGGTTCTGAAAAATCTTACCGCATGCAGTGCACCTGTCAGGGTTTTCGTCATCAATGGGTATTTCTAGATCATTTAAATCTCTGTCATCGGTCTTATCACTAGTGGCTGACGGCGACCGTCCTCGAGTCAAACGCTCTTCTACTGTATGCAAATCACTTCCACTGTCACTGGGAGTATATAAATCGGATCTTAGTCTTAATCCTTCCCGTACCATACTCGGCGCACTGGATTCATCGTCAGATTCACTCTCTGTTTTCAATCTACTCGTTACTTCTGAGTCTGTTCCATTGTCTTCGGTGTTACGAAATGTATCCCATTTTTCTGATTTTTGCTTTTTTAGTGATAAAGGTTCAACAATATTTTCATCTTTTAAATTAGGTAAGTTTTTAAATAAATCACCTTGAAACTCCTCATCGGACACATTGTATTCATTGTTTTGAGAACATCTAGTTGGATTTCCACTTTTACGTTTTCTTTTATTTGGTACTAACGATAACATTTTATCTTCAGAGCCAGTAGTTTCGTGAGAAATTGGCGAATGTTCAACCCTTTTTGGAGACATTTTTTCTTCCGCATTATTTTCTCTATTTTTGTGAACACTAAGATCTTCCGGTTCATCTTCATATTTTAAACGTTCGATTACAGGAGAAGATCGCACATCGGGAGAGTCACGTTTCATTTCATCTTCGGAATCACTCTCAATTTGATTGTCATTATTTTCACTGTAATTAATCGAATCCTCATCATTACTCACTGACGGTTTGGCTAAGTCTAAAGCATTGCGATGGTGATCGTCGCTTAGTGGGAATTTTCTGTACATTTTTTCGATTTCACTGAAGTTACGAAGTTCATCCAGAGGTACCCTCGGTGGTAGTGGTGTAGATCCAGGGGGTCCAATCATTGGTGGCGGAAGACGTGTAGCAAGCTCAGGAGGTAAAAGACTGGGAGGCGGTAAAGGAAGTCTGGCCAAAGCGGGCAGCAGTGGAAAAGGTTGCGACGACCGGCCATCGTGAGCTGATATCTTCCTCCGAACATGAGGTGAATGCAACTTTGGATTTGGGTTAGCACTGTGTCTATTTCTTGATCGTCTCGAACTGAACATCATAGTGCATCCTTCCACCGTACACTTATGCATTTCTCGCAAATGCACCGCAGAAAAATGAATTTTCAGAGCACCTTTATCGCAAAAAGTTTTGAGACAAACATTACATTGCACTCGTTTTTTTCCGGTAGCCGGGTTGACGAATTGCACACCGAGTCCCAAAGGCCAGGGCGCGGGCAGCGAATCGCGGCGGTCCTGCTGGAAACTGTTTTCGGGAGACCGGTGATCATCGCGGGAGCGCTCATCCTCGCGACCGCTGAAACTGGCACCGAGCTTCCGAAAGTCGAATTGCGGCGCAGGTGCAGTGTTGCGCGGCATCATGAAGTAGTCCAAGCCGTTCGGGAGTCCGGGCACGCCGCCGAACTCTTTGCCTTCCATGTTCACGTTTCACAAACTCGTGTCATACTAGCCGCGGAGTGTGGGGAGCGAGCGTCGTAGGACGCGTTCGGTTAGCGACTGAGGACGCGCGACACAGGTGACCGCGCGCGGGCGGCGGACGACACGGGTGCGGGGCGCGGGGCGGGCGGCCGGGGTGGGAGGAGCCGCGGCTGGGCGGAGCGGATCGATGCTCGGTGGGGACACGCGACACTCGCCGGCCAGCCACTGTAAACACTGCCAACTATCCTGCACCGCTCATCTGACGTAACTCCATGTGTGTATTTACCTACACTTGCACAGGTTGCACAGACCATACTCCGACACAACAAGACGTCCCTTTCGTTTATGTCCTAAAGTTCTTATTAGGTTTATTAAAAGATTAAAGATTATTTATTCAGAAAAAAGACAAATGGATAAGACTTAAAACAGGAAAGCAAAACATTGTATCCCATCTAAAACATAGCTAACATTTTAACCACTACTGCTCATATTTAGCCTCTCATTTTTATAGACACTAAAACAACTTTAGTATTACGAAAAGCTTGTGTTTAAGTTTATTGTTTATTCCATCAAAATGTAAGGATTTGTTGTGTGAACCCACAAAAAGTATGCGGCAAGGATAGAAGAAAGATGAAACCGCAAACCTCGCGCCCGCACAACTTGTAATAACATTATAACATGCGTGTATGTATTTCTGTCTCCCGCCACTAACGTTACCACTACACTCAAAGTAAACTATTCAAAAATACATTACTACGATCAAAAGACTTTGAAGTTTGATTTAGATATTTCTACGATTATAATCAAGAGATCTGACAAACTAGTACATACCAATAACGTTATATTATTCTGAATCATCATGTCTTAAATTAAACACATTTTAAGTTTGCCGTGTAGTGCCGGCTTAGAATGTCGCTACCCCTTTCTACCCACGGGTGTCGTAAGAGGCGACTAAGGGTATTGGGGCTTTTTATTGGATTTTTGGGCGATGCGGTTGGAGACCCATCACCAAAAACCTTTATTCTTACCATCTTTTCCCCACTCAACTTCCAAAAGCGGCTGAGGAATTTATAATTCCTTAGCTCTGGTTACCCCTTCTAGGGAAATATAGCCGTGAGTATATGTATGTATGTATGTACATTTTAAGTGCTGACTTATCTAAACTCTACATTGCAAGCAATTTTGTACGATTAACATAAGTTTTTATTGAGCCTTCTTTCGCACTAATTAAAATAGCTACTCCAGCTCTATTTGCTTAATGGTTTGTTGTTCGAATAAACATGGTTTTGAATAATTATTATTAACGATTCTGTCAAACACGATAGTTAATATGATTTTCTCTAGTGCTGTTTATATTTTAATTTAAAAAAAATATTGTACACACGCTGAAGTTTAAGTCTTTGTTGAATTAATAAATAAAAAAATACTGAACTAAATACTTTAATCTTCAAAGTTCTAAGGGACATATGTATCTCAGTTAGGTTACTGTTTTGGTAATACTTTAGCAAAATAACTCTTCACCACAGTTCATAATTATAACAGCGGTAATGGAATGACATACACGAAAACCTATACTCACGGTTATAAATTACATGGAGGCAGCCAGAGCTCACTAAATTAGCGCCAATACCTTAACTGGCCTCTTATGTCGCTTGAGAGAAGAAATGCTATTTTAACACTAGGTATGCAGAAATCATCCGAATATTATTCAGGATTACATTCAAAACCAAAAACTCGCCTCAAATCAAAGTGTATGAGGTCAAACTCTATTTCCAACTGACCAGAATACATTGAAAAAACCACAAATGATCACCTGGTGGATGTCAACTAACACCTTATAAACATCGGAGCAGGAAATCTCCGAACATTTTATCCGGCCGACCGCTAAAGTAAACAAATTCAGTGTTTTCTGTGCCTTAATTACGAAAAATGTGCGATCTGGTTCGTTTAAGCATTATGGTTTTAAATGAACCAAGAATATTAAATATAATCGAAAACTCTTCATTTTAAATCACAGTCAAAACATTCTACATAATTTATTTTCTTTAAAAAAGTACAATTAGCGGTCATATCGTTTAAAGCGACCTCCTTTGAATAGTGAGATCAGTACTTACGTCATGAAAACAATATGTAAAAATATTACAAAATCAAAAAACCTGTGATGATCTTAGATTTTATATAGGTACCTATATAGAGCTTAGTTGCCTTAGGCACCGCCTATGTCGATTCCCCTAAGATGAGATGAATTAATAATAATCTGTGAAAAATATTGTATTTACTGTTATTTTTTTTTATCAACTTATCATTTACAGCTATCTCCGGTATGTTTCAGTTTTACTCCCATACTCTCCTATACCTTAGGGCACAACCCACGATCAACCACGCATGTTTTAAATAGAGATATTCGCGGTGGGCAATATAAACAGCGCCCTCGTGTCATAACTATTACAGATCGGATCATGTCTGTTCTTTGTTCGTCATCCTTTACTTATTCCAACTAGATTCTTATTGGTTATTACAATATTTTTTTTACTAACAGAAGTATTACTTGCGTCGAAAGATTTTAAATTTATTTATCATAATTTTCTGAACTTATATACATGTAGTGTAAGAAGTGAAATAATTATGAGTGGATAATTATACAATCAATCTACGTTTGACTCATTATTGATACGATGTGTTCATTCAATGTAATAAACAGAATAAATCCCGTCTTAAAAATATTTCCAAATGGGTGTAATCAAAACCTGGTCAATTATTTAAGGTTAACAATAAACTTATTACTTCAGATCTGCCCTAACGCAGAAAATCTAAAAATATTTCGTTTCGATTTCGTTTTACGTATTGTGAAGTACTCCTAGCGCCATCTACATCTCCGGCAGAGAACTAAGCCTTGTAGCGCATTACTCAGATGCACGAAAAAATATTATTATATTTATATTTCTTTTAAGATAGAGTGATACAATATGCTTTTATTATAATATATATTCATATACTTACGGCTATAAATCCCTAGAAGGTGTAGCTAGAGCTTCGGAATAAGAAATTCCTCAGCTACTTTTGTAAGTTGGGTGGGGAAGAGTTTGTAAAACAAAGGTTTTTTGTGACGGGTCTCCACCTGCATCGCCCAAAATACGCTTTAAAAGCCCCAATACACCAAGTTGCCTCTCAAGAGCACCCACGAGAAGAAATGGCGTACTACTATTGTTAGCCGACACTACAAAACACAGCTATATATAAATCCCTTTTATTATCTGACACTAAATTTTATATTCATACATGCTGTCTATACTTTAAAAATGTGTGCACAATGCAACTGCACGGAGATGACGGATTTCCTAAGATTATCAAAAAAATTATTTTACTTTTAGTATATGAAGATGGACAGGTAAGTAAGGTGAGATAAAGTTTAGTTGGTGTTAGGTTTACAAATATATGGCTTTCTAATCAATCACAAGTTATAGATTCTTAGTCACTATATATAATATTTATATATCAAGCGACATGATAGTCCAGTGGGTAGAACACCCGCCCGAAAAACAGAAGGGCGTGAGTTCCAATTTTTTTGTCTTTTCTAAAGTCATATGTGTGGTTAATTTATCATGGTTGCTAACGGTGAGGGAAAACATCGTGAGGAAACCCACATGGCTTAGTTGTACTTATTCATGTGACAGTGTATTCGTACAAAACGGCGCCGTTTTAGGGCGTTACAGGCCTGCCCCCTATCATGTGAGTACACTGTCTAAGCAAAACGTGGGTACCTTCTCTGGAAACTAGATGGCGCTTGCCATGTGAGTTCAGGAGTATTGGTAAGTACCTCTGCCAACCCCTTCGGGGATAAACGGCGTGAACGTTTATGTTATGTTTATATAATATTTAGAGAAAAACATAGCAATTATTATTTAATGTAATGAATCGTCTTTACCAAAAAACCGAACCATTCATACATCTGTTCCGTAACGATTCTATTTCCATGATACTCTGAAACACTTGTATCCGATCTGATACACGTATCATATTTATTTTAAAAAGCGCGGCAAGCTCTTGTTTGTTTTATAAATATTTCTGGCCACTTTCGTGCACACGACACTGGTATCAGCCAAACAGTAATGTAATGTGATGAAATATAAGCGGGATATCGGCCACTATAAAGAAATTACACATCACCTCGCATATGTTTTTCGTCAATCGATTCTGGATACGTTTTTCCAAGGTTTGTTTGAAGTTTGGAGAAATGGATTTTCCAGGGATTTCGACGGATTTAGTGGTATTTGTAGTAATGTTATAACTTGTAGGAATGTTAGTTGGTATTGATGTATGGTATTGAGGGAGGTATGTATAAGAGCTGTTGGACTATAGGGGTGGGGCAGTTAAAGAAAAAGATTCCGAATTTCTCTTTTTTGCCACTGCTAGATATCATATGTTTACGCAAAAATTTAAATTTTAATTGATATTATATAAAGGTAATCTATCACCAACGTTCTCTTCGCCAGAATATTTTACCTTTTCTACTAAGATATTCAGTAGCTGTGTAGTATCAGCTTAGAACAGCACTACCCCATTCCTTCCCGTGGGTGTTTGTATGAGGCGGCTAAGAGTGTAGGGGCTTTTTAACAGATTTTTGGGCGATGCGGTATAAGACCCATTACCAAAAACCTTTGTTTAACAATCGTATCCCAACACAACTTCCAAAAGCGGCTGAAGATTTTCTTATTCCGAAGTTCTGGCTACCCTTTATTGCCGTGTTATAGCCTTGAGCATATGTAAAGTATGTATGTTCAGGATTCGTTGGTTTTTCACTTATTTTAAATGACCTTTTTAAGTGCCGATTTTTAAAGTTTGAAATGAAAACAAAGGCAAAATTGTGTTGGTCAATAACAGTATAATTGGACTAAATAATTTCACAGTTCCAATTAACAAGTCAAGAAAGAGAAAATCAGGACACCTTGTACTTCGTATCTTTGTGTTGGAATCAACCAATTAGAGGTAGGGCACCTGTTTCATAAATGATGAATCATATGGACAAATCGGCTTCAAAGTGGCTGTACATCCAGAGTCAAAAAATTCCAACAAAGGTACAAAAGAGCTGAATTAATGTTCAACTGCTTATTTAATTATTTTAGCTTATTTATTTCAATGCTATATTTACTGAATATGGCTAAGTATTTTCTAATAAATTATACACAGACAGATAGCTAAATTAATACAGGAGCAAGTAACGTCATCAAAAATACCAATGATACTTTTATATAATATTAACTCAACTTTTTCCCAGAAATGTAATTTATATATTCTTGGTAAAACATGTCTGAAGTTCTACCAACTCGTTGGAAAAATACGGCATTATCTTTAAGGAGCACACTTAACAAAGTATATAAATATATGCAACAAGGTGCAATATTGCATCGATACGTCTCATTAGAGACGCACGTCGCGAGCTATCATCGAGTATCATGAATATGTTTATATTACTTAAGAGCTTATTCCATTACACTTTGTGGTTGCTGAATTCAGACGTCCTTCGAAGTTACTGCCGCAGACGCTTGTTATTTCACTACACAAATTTCAGTTTGAACGTTATTCCACTAGTCTGAATTCAGATTCTGTGGCTTTCAGAAGTCTTCATTCAGACAAATGGAATAAGCTCTTTAGTTACTCACGCCGTTAGTTTCCATTGGAGTAGGCAGAGACTATCGATCGTCACTTTGTACGATCCTCACAAACCTCTCTAGCTTCGGTCATATCTATCAATGTTTTCATACATGCTTTTTTATTATTTATACTTATGAATTAAACATACAAACTCAAACGTTCCGCCGTATATAGTGAGGGGCTGAGGTACTTCTACTTCTGCACATCACGAGACATTGTCACCTGGTGTTCAGAGTATCCACGTTTAGCTTGGATAGTGAAGTCATGTGATAGGGACAGTTCTATTGCTGTTTTGTACGAAAGCACTATCACATGACTTAGTACAACTTAGCCATGTGGGTTTCTTAGTGATGTTTTTTCCTCACCGTTAAAAACTTTAGAAAAGACAAATTAGTGTAGGCCCGACCCGGGATTTGAACCCTCGTCGTCGCACGATAAGCGGTGTTCTACCCACTGAGCTATCACGGTTGCTATCACATTGCTCAACAATATCTTAAAAGATCAGTCCAGTCCAAAGCATCAGTCGCCTGCAAAGTCTTGGGCCCATTTTCTTTATTAAACCACATTAACTAGCCGACCTACACATTAGCTGTGTAGTGTCGGCTTAGAATAGCACTACCCCATGTCTTCCGGTGGGTGTACGTAAAAGGCGACTAACGGTATTGGGGCATTTTAAGGGATTTTTGGGCGATGCGGTTGGAGACCCATCACCAACAACCTTTATTTTTACCACCTTTTCCCCACGCAACTTCCAGAAGTGGCTGAGGGATTGCTAACTCCTTAGCTCTGGCTACCCCTTCTAGGGATTTATAGCCGTGAGTATATGTATGTATGTATGTATTAACTAACCAACCATTGAAAGTATCATTCACTCGAGTCATACAGGCACATGTTTCCTACACTGTCGTGCTAAGATCGCGTGTGCCCACACGTTTAGTGGGTCATTGCGAAACCGCCACGGTCCGGCACACAATCAGGCCAAGCCCGAATCACTTCCTCTGCTTCAACCTCGCCAACTTCAGTGAACACTTGACCATGTGGATGGTGTGCTCCGCTTGTGTTTGAAGAATTGTTACTGGGGTAATTGTTGAGAATAATTTTAGCATTGAAATCGGTGAGATTTTCATGAAAGTTATACATGGGTTACAGGATCCTAATTTAATAAATAATGGTTGGTGATGAGCCTGCATGCACGTCGCCCAATGATCACAAAAAAATCTGTAAAACCCTGAGGCACCTGTTTCGGTGTGGAAAGAAATGGATTAGTAATATTCTTATCCAATCTCAAAAGAGATAAATTAGCTGTAAAATACTTAATAACTACTCGTATATCATTAATCTCGAAAAATCTAAATAAACAGAATGAACAATACCTCAGTCGCTTTCGTTAAGTGGGAATGGTTAATTTTAGTATCGTTTGTGATAGCTCAATGGGTAGAACACCGGTTAACGTGTAAGCGACTAGTGTTCAAATCCCGGGTCGGGCCTATACCAATTTGTCTTTTCTAAAGACATATGTGTGGTTAATTTATCATGGTTGTTAACGGTGAGGGAAAACATCGTGAGGAAACCCACATGGCTGAGTTGTACTTAGTCATGTGACAGTGTATTCGTACAAAACGGCGATAGGCCTGCCCCCTATCACGTGAGTACACTGTCCATGCAAAAAGTGGGTACTCTGAACACCGGGTGACTAAGTCACGTTATGACGTTATGTTCAGAAATATTAGTACCTCTGCCAACCCCTTCAGGGATATTCGGCGTGAACGTTTATGCTATGTTGTTATGTTATGTTTGTGATGAGTTTCTTACAGCACCACCAAATAATTACTTAAAAATCCTTACACCCTCCCTATATCCTTCTACCCAAATAAATATTCCATTTCATATCATTTTCATACAGATAATTTACGAAGCTATGTTTCGATGACTAATGTTCTAAGTGATATCTTAATATGTTTTTTGTTTTAAACCATTTTATTATTGCTGTGTAGTGTCGGCTTAGAATAGCACTACCCCATTTCTCCCCGTGTACGTAAGAGGCAAATAAGGGTATTGGGGCTTTTTATGGGATTTTAGGGCGATGCGGTTGGAGACCCATCACCAAACCCCTTTCTTCTCCCCTTACCATCTTTTCCCCTCTCAACTTCCAAAAGTGGCTGAGGCATTTTCAATTCTTCAGCTCTGGCTACCCCTTTTAGGGATTTATAGGCGTGAGTATGTATGTATGTATTATCTGTATGTAATATAACCCAATATTTGCCAAAGATGATTAGATGATATGTGTTGTGTCAGCTAAGAATAGTGCAATTTTTACCGTGGGTGTTTGTTTAAAGTGGCTAAGGGTGTTTGGGGCTTTTTTTAGTAAATTTTGGCGATGAGGTTGGAGACCCATAAAAAACATTTACTTTTCAATCTTATACCTACACAAATTCCGGAATTGGCTGAGGAATTCCGGATTCCGAAGCTCCGGCTATCCCTTCAAGACATTTAAAGCCGTGAGAATACGTTTGTATGTATGATTCAACAGACGAATATTTTTGAATCAACCTAAAGTAGGGCTTTAATGAGTTTAAAAAAATATCATAACTAATAAATAAAGGAAAGAAAAATTTCGACACAGGCGGGAATCGAACCCGCGACCTCGGGTATACGCCCCCGTCGCTCTGCCAATTGAGCTACCGTGTCAATGGCTGCCAGCGCGAAATTCTTCTATCCTTTATTTCTTTTACACGTTTAAGTAGTGTTTGCATTACCTACCTCCGAATTTTTACTAATTCGGAAGTAGGAAATTATTTATTAGTAATAATCCCCACATGAGGTCTTCATGAACAAAAAGATTTAAATTAAAAAAATATCAGTTGTAAATGAAATTATTTTGGCTTTTACTTTGGTGACTAAACTCATGATATTCTACCTTAAAATAATGAGTATTAATACATACATATGATCACGGCCTGAAATCCCTAAAACGGGTAGCCAGAGCTTCAGAATCAGAAAATTCTTCAGCCACTTTTGGAAGTTAAGTGGAAAAAGATTGTAAAAATAATAATACACATATTGTACAGAAGAGCCTATCCAATGGTTATAATTGGAAAACAAAATTCAGTATCAATCTATCGTTGATATTAGTCCATCCGTTTTGAGCCAAGATTTGATAACGTGTCGGACGCCGGGCCTTACACATGTCCTGTCATTATATTGGAGGCCACTTCACTTGGCGATTTCCACTAAGGCCAGGCGCGCACTACGAGTTTTTCACCGCGCGGCAGAAAAATCTGCGACATTGTACCGTGCGGCGAAACAAATAAAAATCTGTAAACGCGCGCACTACGGTTTTCTGCCGCGTCAAAATTATTAGTTTATAAATGTATTTAGTAGAAACAACTTGTATTTGCGCTCTGATAATTAGAGCTCTAAAAAAGAAAAAACTATTTTGGATTCATCCTCTTATTTGTAATTGTTTAAACAACGGACAGTTTTCTAAAATATTTGCCGAACTTAATGATTACTCCGATAAGTTCTTCAAATATTATAGAATGCATAAACAGAGTTTTTACGAACTTTACGACATAGCCATTGTTGCTTTCGAAAATGCAATACAAAATACACAAAACAGCGGCGAAACGTCGTGTAGTGCGTGCATTCAAAGCTATTCAAGTATGTTACAAAAAGATGATGAACCACCGCGCCGCAAACAAATTGTAACTTGTCACAGACTTTTCGCCGCTGCGGTGGCTCTGCCGTCAAGTGCGCGCAGTACAATTCAAAACTGTTTGGTACAATATTACAGTGCGACATTATGCCGCTGCTCTTTTCTGCCGCGCGGCGAAAAACTCGTAGTGCGCGCCTGGCCTAAATGGTCATTTTTATGCAGATTATGACCTTGTGATTGATTTATGTTCTTTAATACTTATATATATCAGATATGAGAGGAGTGGTTGATTGTTAGGTGATGTGGCTGGAAAAACATTACCAACCAACTTTAATTTCGCTATCTTTTCCCCACGTAACATCCAAAAGTGGCATTTCGAATTGTTGTTCAGATATGGTTGGCTGTTGTTGGTGACCGGATGTAGTAATAATTGATCCTCCATTTGCCTTTAATTCTAAAAGTATGCATGAGGTGGTTTTGAAATTAGTTTTACATCTGTTTTTGCAGCATATATTGACGAAGGGGTGGCAGATGAACTCAAGTCTTGGTACCTGGGTTGCGTTTTCACGTGATAATAATTATTTCCACTAGGAAAGGTTTAAAACAAAACAAAAAAAGAGGACACTTAGATTTACTTTAGGATTCGGATATAGCTTTGTTAGAATTTTGGACAATACTGCAGGTGCGACAGGGACATTCTCTACCCCTACCCTACCTCTACCGACGGTATCCATGCTATTTAATACCTATAAAAGTTAGTATACAAAAGCCTAGTTACGCTTATCTCTTCAACTATCTTATATCACCAAACCCCGTAACAGCAGCCCTGTAACATTCGATGTCACGTCTTTTAAGACATGCAACCGTGCTAGCTCAGAGGGTAGAACTCCACTTATCGTACAGAGATAAAGGTTCAAATCTCGGGTCGGGCCTACACCAATTTGTCTTTTCTAGAGTCATATGTGTGAAACCCACGTGACTAAGTTGTACTTTTTCATGTGACAGTGTATTCGTACAAAACAGCGATAGGCCTGCCCCCAATCACGTGAGTGTACTGTCTAAGCAAAAGGCACTCTGAACACCAGATGACAATGTCACGGGATGTTCAGAAAAATGTTTGAATTTGAGTGAGTCTTGTAAGACAAATACTGAATTTTTCACATTACATACAGGATTTGAAATATCAACATTGATTGTCACCATCAAATTAAATACTATTTTCAATACTTCATATCACCGTCTTATATTTTTTTATCTTACCAAACCTACTGTTCCACTTACTACACATGTTAAGCATTAATGACGTATTGTGTAACCGATGAAAGTTCTGTTCAGTGATGAACATCGTGTGTCCGCCATTTTGTCCAGCATAGTTCCGATGTTAGGTGGGTCGCGGAAGTAACGCGTCAGTATTACGTACTGTGATATTCAGAGAAAGTTTGTTGCGTATGAGTGAAAAGTGTAAAAAAAATTAGAGTAATGTATGTTTCTATGTTTAGTCAGATAGTGTCGATCAAGAAAAGCAATCTACCGTCTATTTCTCTAGATTTCAATCGTTTTTACGGGTTGCTTTTTTAATGGATGTGAGTTTTCTTGATCAATCTTTTATAACACCATGTTCTCCACTTTAATATTCAAGAGAAAAAATCTTGATCTACCGCTACCCCAATGAAAAAACAATTGTGAATGTATGTAATTTCGTAATCTATATTTTTTCGTAAGACATACTTGCGGTTAATTTATTATGGTTTTTAACGGTGAGGGTAAAAATCGTGAGGAGTCCCATATGGCTGGGTTGTACTTAGTCATGTGTCAGAGCATTCGTACAAAACGGCGATAGACCTACCCCCTATCACGTGAGTACACTGACCAAGCAAAACGAGTGTAACTCTTAACACCAGGTGACAACGTCCCCCTGACAAAACCCCTTCAGGGTGATTCCACGTGAACGGTTGAATTAGAGTCGTCTCTTACTTTCGAATACATTTTTTTTATTGCTGTGTAGTGTCGGCTTAGAATAGCACTACCCCATTTCTTCCGGTGGGTGTACGTAAAAGGCGACTAACGGTATTGGGGCTTTTAAGGGATTTTTGGGCGATGCGGTTGGAGACCCATCACCAAGAACCTTTATTTCACCATCTTTTCCCCATGCACCTTCCAAAAGTGGCTGAGGAATTTCTAATTCCTTAGCTCTGGCTACCCCTTTCTTGGGATTTATAGCCGTGAGTATATGTATGTATGTATGTATTTTTTTTATATCGTTGGCTTAGTAGGTACCTAAGCTAAAGTTCGAAATTGATTCTTAGGTGATCATTGTTAGTTATAGTTCCTTTGTCATGTTCTGGGAGTTGGTCTTCCTTTATGAAAAATAATTCGCTAGAACCCCACTTGTTTGACAAACAGGCGACATTTACAACTTCCCCTAAGTTTTAAAACACTTCACCGGAACGTGTTAAAACACTGCTAAAACAATTTATTTGTCGAGTATTTGTCAATTAGTGCGAGCTGCTTTGTCATGCTGGTAATTTGTACTTACGAGTGTATGAGTATGACAGAACAGTTTAACGCCCGGTTTCTGTATTGAGTATTCAAGCTGAGAACGACTTAAGTATCGTTTTGTCTCATTCAGTTGTTTAGATTTCAATGCGACAGAACGATAATTAAGTTGTTCTCAGCTGGAATACTCAATTCAGAAATCGGGCGTAAGTGTACCAGGTTAGGTGCTACTCCTTTTATGTATTTCTTGATGGTTTTACCAAGTGACTTCACAAAATTTCAGTACCTGTTTTTTTCTCTTGTTACTCTTTACGACTATTTACTGCATTGGGTGGCCTATTTTCGAATGAAAATATAGTTCATTTCTAAATAATATTTATCTCGACTCGACAATGGCATATATGCTACGAGTAGAATATGTTACACACGTTACAACTTTTGATTAAGCGTAAAGAACAGATTTAATAATATCATAAAAAAATACGTACCTATACTCATACCTATAAATCCCAAAACGAGTCGCTAGGGATTCAGAATAAAAAAAATTCTCGACCGGTTTTGAAAGTAAGAAAAAAAAAGACAAAATGGATCTTCAGACAAACCCCCAACAATTAAGGAATTTAAAGGAAAAGAGCATCAAACCGTTAGTCACCAGCAGCGAAAATAAATCGGTCAGTTCTCTACTAGCATACAGCAAAAGCTTAATGTATTCACCAATATAGCAAAGAAAATCAATCGAATTTCAATATCGTAAGCAAAGAAAAACAAAGAGCACTATGTCTGGGTAATGGTTCCAAATTCAGTGGGTCGTTACAAATGTTTTAATGGCTACCATTATACAAACACATTAAGGGTACACCCCACTTCCACCCTGGTAGGATTTTAAGTATTTTTGCGAAATACCCTCTCTAATGAGTTTGGCTAAGCGTCTTACCGATGTCGTGTCATCAGGCTTAATGCGATTTTAAAATAAGATGATTTAGCTCACATTTATTTAATACTGGATTAGGCCTTGCAATTTCAAATTTGTAATGGTCTTGGTAAAGGAAACAGTTTTCTGCGTGCGTAGAAAAATATTTCAATGGGGAACAAATTAAAAACCATCGAACATAAATAATTGTCATAAAATGTAACTTCGTCAAAGTAAAATTTAAAAAATCATCAACACCACAAAAATCACTGAATGATCAATAAAAAGTATTATTAAGTCCTTAGCAAGTAGGGTGACCACAAAAATCCCCCAACCAAGCTTGTCGTCAATCAAATTAAATATCAACCCGGCAATTTACGCCACTAAAACCCACCATTATACCCATGACGTTTATACAAAACTCCGGATACATCGTGTTGCGCAACAAAACATTCGACAAGCAGTCCACGATCCCCTCCTTAGCACTGTCACCCTACATAATACCACTTGTCACCTTTTGTCGGGAAAATCATTTTTCCTTTTTTACGTTCAGCTTTAAAAGGTTAGTTAATAGTTTTTCGGCACGTGAGGTTTGATTTTAATTAGTTTTTGGTAATCATGATAGTGTTTTGATCGTTGTTTTAAATTGAAAGAAAGCTTGCTTTGTTTTTTAAATTCCATTCAGTGACTTCTTTGTGCGTATTTAATCTGCTTATGTCACTGTATATACACTTTTAACGACTTAATCTAAATCCTTTGGGCTGTCCGGCGATGTAGCTCAAGAACTATCATCGATCGTCTTATCTGAAGCTTAGTCTTAACCTTTTTTGAGATTCATAGCCATGAGTATATTTTTAAAAAAAGTGGACTATAATGTAAACTTCTTTATTAATATTTGTATTTTGTTATTGGTAGCAAGAATCTGATAATGTCGACCGTAAAAATATACATACATACATATACTCACGGCTATAAATCCCTAGACGGGGTAGCCAGAGCTAAGGAATCAGAAATTACTGAGCCACTTTTGGAGTTAAGTGGGGAAAATATGGTAAAATAAAGGTTGTTGGTGATGGGTCTCCAACCGCATCGCCCAAAAATCTCTTTAAATCCCCAATACCGTTAGTCACCTCTTACGTAGACCCACCGGGAGAATTGGGATAGTGCTATTCTAAGCCGTAAAAATATAATTTATTGATATTTTAATAGCCTTGCTTCTAATTGAAGTGAGTAATGTTAGTTGTCCTTATTGAAAAAAAAAATCCACTGCCCACTAGTTTATAAATGGCCAGAGCTATCTAGTTAATAACATTTCAATAACTAAGTGGAAATAAATGAAATAATATCATGTTCTCTAATCATATACCCAACAATTACTTAAAAATACCCATATCCTATGTGACCTAGTAAGACATTCACAAAAAAAAAGATTTTAAACATCGCTCGTATAGAGCGATATATTGGCCTATCACAAATATTTTAATACCCTATTGCTGTTTCATATCATATTAAAAAGTTTAAATGTCTACGGGGGTGGTTCTTCCCTACCTTTAAACAATAATGCCATCTTAACCAGTGTTTACGACATAAATAATGATAAAACAGAATTAAATCAAACTCTTATTAGAATATTAAAAGTTTTCTTACACGTTTTTATGTCCCCCACTGTCAACGAGTCATTCCATTAGTCCATTCCATTTTAAACTCTATGCCAATGAAATAAGGTTCAAGTTAGCGATAGTTCACTTTCCTAGAGCTTTGTAATATTTCATTCAATTTTGTAAATGGAAATATGAAGTTTCGGTCGTAGTTAAAAGTGAATCATGAGGTTTTTAAAAATATGTTGATATAATAAGGTACCCGTGATTTAGTATTTTTAAGTACATACATACATACATATACTCACGGCTGTAAATCCCTAGAAGGGGTAGCCAGAGCTAAGGAATTAGAAATTCCTCAGCCACTTTTGGAAATGTGAGTGGGGAAAAGATGGTAAAAGTAAAGGTTGTTGGTGATGGGTCTCCAACCGCATCGCCCCAAAAACCCTTAAGGTGCCGTTAGTCCAGCGAACAGGGTTTTTGAAACTTTATTATGCGTATGTTTATAATAATATGGTTTTGAAAAAAATACATCGAAATCTTGAGGCTTTTCTGCAGTGAAATTGGCGATTCGAAACATGATTAATAAATTTTCGCTCGATAGAAAAAAATCGCCAACATACCTCTAATTACACTCTTTAAAATGGTTTTACATTTTATTTATTTTACCTACTTTCATATAACTTACATCATAATTTGAACATTTGTATTTCTAATAATAATTGGCGATTATTTTTCTTTTTTAATAAATTTAATAAAACAAATATTTTAAAAACATCGATAATCACAGTCCTACTCGTGCCCGAGCGCCGCCCGCCGCTCGATCAGAGCTCGGCGAGCTGCCTTAGGGGTTGGACCTGTGTCGCGCGCGCCTTGAGTTACAGATCTAACAATTTACGCGCGTGCGGCGCCGTTAGTGTGCGAGTGACCTATCTGTATACGATGCGCGTCCATGTAGGCGTGAGAGTGACTGTGCGTACGGTTAGCATTAGCAAACATAAAAGAATTCATTCAATTTATAGATTTCACTCATTTTTATATTTTATGTATTTTAGTTCCTCGCCTCTCCCATGGCCGAAAATGAAAACATAAATTTTAAATGGGAGAGGCGGTACTCCCCAACAAAAGCACAGTCGGTCGGGGTCAGGGAGTCAGGTTCAAGAACCGACGGACGATCCGAGCCGTATCGAGCAGCACCGCTTTCTGCATTTGTGCTGGAACCGACACGCCACAGAAATCCAACCGCCTCAAGTTGGTCGCGAGGCTGGTAGGAATTAACCCGTTCGCGGACAAAACAATTGGGATTATTTCTGTCGAAGTCACACCCCACATGTCGGTGATCTCGTGGGCCAGATCGAGATATTTCCGACGCTTCTCGGTTTCGGCTTTCACGAGACCCTCGTCATGAGGGATAGTGACATCCACTAGAAATACCCTCGACTGCGACCGATCCCATACCACGATATCAGGCTTATTCGCTAGAATAGTCCTGTCCGTGATAACGGATCGGTCCCAATAGATTTTGGCACGGTCGTTTTCTAGGATTGGCTCCGGCAGATACTTGTAATACGGCAGCCTCTGTTGCAAGAGTCCGTATTTCAGAGCGAGCTCCTGATGCAGGATTTTGGCTGCTTGGTTGTGTCTGTGCAAGTACTCAGTGTTAGCAAGAGCCGAACAACCGGAAATAACATGCCTAAGTGACTCTCCGGGACGGCCACATGCTCGACAAACGTCTGTGGTACCGTCCTTTAGGATGTATTTCCGATAGTTCCGCGTCTTGATAACCTGGTCCTGTATTGCACAGACAAAACCTTCGGTTTCCCCAAAGAGGTCCCCGAAACGCAGCCAATGCAGGGAGGCTTTACGGTCCACGAAAGGTTCGTGAAGTACCTTGTAAAACCTCCCGTGCAGCTCCTTCTCTTTCCATACGGACTCCCGATCAGAGGTGCTAAGTACCTCCGGGGTTCGCCAATCCTGTGAGGCCAACGATAAGGGAGTCAGTCCTTTATCACTAGCGACCACCTCTCCCCGAATACTATCATCCGTCATCGTCAAAAAATAGTTTCTGAGGTTGCATACCTCGCGGTTGTGCATGGTTTTGGCACTCAAGAGGCCTCGACCACCACACTTCCGCGGGATATACAATCTCATAACCGACGATCTCGGATGATGCATTCGATGAGAGGTCATCATCGTGCGGACTCGTCTGTCCAGAGCGTCTAGTTCGGACTGAGTCCATCTGAGCACGCCAAACGTGTACATCAGTACAGGCATGACCCAGGAGTTAATGGCTCGGATCTTATTAACGCCTGACAAGTAGCTATTAAGCACACTTATGTTATTATTATTGTTTAATTTATGAGAAGTGGGAAAAAGAACAAAATCGTTAAAGTAACTTCTAATTTCAATGAATAATATTAAATACCTAGTTACAGGTGTAAACTGACAATTACATACATACACTCACGGCTGTAAATCCCTTAACGGGATAGCCAGAGCTTTGGAATAAGAAATTCCTCAGCCACTTTTGGAAGTTGATTTGGGAAAAGATTGTAATAATAAATGATTTCGTTGACGGTTTTCCAACCACATCGCCCAAAAATCACTTAAAAATCCCCTTAACCCTAAGTCGCCTCTTACGATCACGGGTAGAAATGGGGTAGTGTTATTCTAAGCCGACACGACACGGCAAAAATTATGAAATTAATACTGTAATAATTTTGTATAAACTGACAGGGGTAGACAAATCTATCCTATCATTACATTTTATATTGTAAACGGCCATGGTAGAAACTATTTTTGAATTTAATAACCTTGGGTAAGCGATACAGTTTTCGTCAACCTGACTGTTATAGCCACTCGCAAATATTTTAGAAAAAAATGTGATGAATGATTATAAGAATGTGTCGATTATACAATGACATTGACCATGACGTACATAATATGCTAAGAGATGGTAGTGTATTAGAAAGTGATAAAGTGGTGTCTTACTTTGACATTTTTAATTCGCGGTTTTCAATTTTCCGTGCTGGTTTCAGGCTTTACAACAGAATCAAGTCTCAGAATGATATACCCAGCAATGTTTAATTCTATATTAACTAGTAAATTTATTGTAATAATTTTTCTGTTTTTCACTTAAGGATAATATTAATTGATTAAAATTTTCCAAAATAATCATAATTATATTGTGTGTATGCTAGGGACATATACCTAGGAATATGATCTAGCCCTGTTTTCTATGTTCATATTATTATGTTTGTGTAATATTGATTGTATTCTGTTTTATGTTCTTCTATTAAATAAATAAAAATAAAAAAAAAATGTAAATAGTCATAAACAAATGTCCGAACCCATACCATAGAAAATATTTGTGAGGAGCTAAAACTGTATTGCTTACCCTACTGTATGTTTTTAAAACGCGCGCACTGCGTTGCCTCGTCGGGGAGACGGCCGCTCTATCGGCGCGCAAGCGCTTCCTTGCGCCCGCGGGGGCAGCACCCCCTGAGATGATATTTTTCGCTGAACCAACGGCGCCTTAAAAGCCCCAATACCGTTAGTCGCCTCTTACGTACACCCACCGGAAGAAATGGGGTAGTGCTATTCCAAGCCGACACTACAGAGCAAGTATATTTATTATGAGTATAAGTAGTATATTTAAGTGTTTTTAAAAATCACACGTAGCTTATGGTATGTATTGAAATTTACAATGTGATTAAGTTGTATTAGTGATTAATAAAGTAGTGCCGGCTTAGAATATCACTATCCCTTTCTACCCACGGGTGTCGTAAGAGGCGGCTAAGGGTATGGGGCTTTTTAAGAGGTTTTAAGGCGATAAAATCTCCTTTAAATAAAAATTACCCAGAAGACCCTGGAGACCTCCAACTCCTTGCACTAAATAACATAATTTCTTATTTTCAAGACATAAAACTTGTTTTATCTACTCTACAATACATAGAGTTTTCTTATCTACTTTGCAACTAATGTTGTCTGTTTCCATTAAATTATATTCTTGCATAAATGTGTAGTCTTTCAGTGTCATGCTAAAAATAACTTTAACTCAAAGGATCACGCCACATATCCCCGAAGGTGTTGGTGGAGGTACTAAAACTCCTGAAAATCACGTGACATTGTCACCTGGTTTTCAGAGTACACACGTTTTACTTGGACAGTGCACTCACATGAAAGGGCAAACCTATCGCCATTTTGCATTAATAAATTGTCATATGAATAAGTATAAGTAACTCAGCCATGTAGGTTTTTTGACGGTTTTTTCCCTCAGCGTTAACTAACATGATATATTAACCACACAATTGACTTTAAAAAAGACAAATTGGTATAGGCCTGACCTGGGATTTGAACTCTCATCGTCTGCACGATAAGCGTCGTTCTACCCACTGAACTATCACGGTTGCAAAAATAACTTGCACATACCCTTTATGAATACAGACGCATAGTTTTTCAGTCATACGAGTTTCCCGGAAGTCACACGCCATTATGCTCTCCACCGCAGTAGAAGGGTGTCAACGATAGCAGAATAAACTGAGAAAATAAATGACGTGGATATTTCTAATGTGCCCTTAAATGAAGCTGAAAAATACGAAGAAATCTCTTTGCGCGGCGACTCGATAGCTCATTAAGGAAAACGACTTGCCTCTCGTGCAAATAAGGATGGGTTCCAATCCTAAACCCAACCCACATCAATGTGTATTGTCTCAAATCATAACTCTAGCCAATTTACAAACATCGATGATTCTTGTCTAAAGTCATGTGTCGGGCCACTTTTAAAAGTTGTTAACGATGAGGAAAAAATCGTGAGTTGTGATCTGTCACGTGACCAGAAGAAGAAATGTCACATGATGTTGAGTAGTCGGGATTCATGGATTTCTCAGGGTCGCCAGGGTTAAATAATTTCAGTTACTTCAGTACTAATAAGTGAAAAAGCGTGGGACGCTCTCTGGTGCCATATATCCTCAGTTTATATACAGGGAACTATTTTTTACTTATTAGTTAGAAGTGCTTCAAAGGCGTGTTTTTTAGTTTTTTTAAAATAATATTTTATTATTCACGTTGTATTCTGAAACCCTTTAATTAAACTTTACTAAACTTTACTTCTTCCGGTGGGTGGGTGGGTGTACGTAAGAGGCGACTAACGGTATTAGGGCTTTTAAGGGATTTTTGGGCGATGCGGTTGGAGACCCATCACCAAAAACCTTTATTTCACCATTTTTTCCCTAAGCAAATTCCAAAAGTGGCTACCCCTTCATGGGATTTATAGCCGTGAGCATATGTATGTATGTATATAAAAAAAATTGTCACTGTAGCGTAAGTAAAGTAAATTAATATGATTGCTTTAAAATCAAGTTTCTTCCGAAACACATATAAAAATCAAATGTCTCTAATGCCGCGCGCATTCAAAACGTCTAAGTTATTCGTTTTCCCGCCAAAAAGATGCCAGGGTATAAGAAACAGCCCCCAGGAGTCACATACGGCCGGCATGCATAATATCACACCTCGCGGTACCCCACACAAATTCAGCTCTTTACTTCAGCCAAATCGTTCGTGAATATATACGATTGTTTCTACTCTTCCTTCACATATAAATTATATGACCTGCCGCGGCGCTCTATGAATAAATGTATGAGTAACAAATTGATATTACTTCGCCTTTTATATTTTTGCATTGGCGCCTTTTTTTATGTCAGCTTAGGCTTTTTATGCTGAGGTGTAGGGAAATTACGAGTGCTTTTGGTGAACAATATTTATGACGGTGAATTGGAAACCAATCCTGAGTAGTAGAGAGAGTAAATTTGGGTTCGTTTCTAATACCGAGTCCACCGTTTTTAATGTTTCTGTATTGTTTTGTTGTTCAGCATCGGTTTAGCATATCAATTTCGCATCGCTTACTGTCTTTTTGTCATCGAAGAACTTGGAAGCCTATCATCCCTTATTGTTTGTATTCGTGTGTTTGTCTCTCTAATTCCGATAATGGCGAAGGGATTACTTATTCAAAGTAATGGCAATTCATTTCTGCGACCATAGTTTTTAATGTTAGGTTAATGTTTACTTGTATGAACTTACGAATCGTCGTCAATGTTGTGGTAAAAATTTGCAAAGACCGTTTTATTTTAAGGAACACATATTAATAAATTGTATACCCACCAAAAGGTCAAAAAATACCAGTTTAACAATAAGTTGCTTTTGAATATTGCGCATTAACAGCAAGAATTGGTCGATATACCATCGTCTTATTAGATTTCAAATGCGGTTTTACGATTTAGATTAGATTATTGTATAGAACATGCTTTGATATTAGTTTAGGAAGTCTTACACTAGTTAAAGAGATGGTTTTCGCTGAGGAAAAGCGTGATACTCCAAAAGCATTTATTTCGATACTGTAAAATTTAAATCCAGAAACATGCTAAGCTTGAAATGCTTGTTACATAACTTAAACAGTGGTTTACAATTCTAGTATGATTTATCACTTCAACCCACTAGTAAGTAATTCAAAGCCTTAGAAACACTAAAAGCTTCTAGAAACATAGAACAACCATTCTAACATATCCAGTTTATTCCATAGAGACTTGGAACATTGTAGCTAATTTCGGAATAAGACTGGCCCAAAGGCCGAAGTCAGGGCATAAATAAGGCTTTAATCCCAATGTGGCCTCTCTGAGTGACCGCCACAAAACCAATAGTTTAAGAATATTCACACGAATAAATTAAACAGTGTTACCAGGCGCCTTGCAGATTTCCCTAATGGTTGCTAGTGCGGTGGAAAACGTAGTTTGTTCATTGAGTTTTGATACTTTGTAGTGTAGCTTTTTTTAAAAGAAGACTTTATACATAGAAAATTTTAGGCCATTTATATTTAAGAAAAAATAGTAATTTAGTTTTCCTTGTTTGTTGGGTGATAAAACAGAAACGTTATTTACTCAACTCAACTAATATTCAATTAAACTAAAATTTACCGTCACTCAACTATGTGATTTGTAAAGAGATGAAGGAAACCTGTTACCACATTTCCTCTTTACATTAGTGTATTTCCACTGTAGACCTTCTTAGACGTAAAATTAAACATACACAAAATAGAAAAAATATTCGGCATAGTTTTAGAAATGCAAGTATCAAGTGGAAACAGTCACACATATCTAAATGCAATGGTCAGTGTAAGACAAGAAGCATGGCTGCTAGGACGGTTCCCAGTTCCCGACTCCAGGGAAATGAACCCCGCCACCCCTGGCCATCCTTTACCCTGACATTTACTAATGAGTAGCCACCCGCTCTATGAAAGGGTAGTTTGTTGGATTTATTTAGAACGATTTTTGTATCTAGACTAATGTCAGAAGTGATTGCTAATAGAAGTATGTTTATTTGCATTCTTTATGGTATATTTTAAGTATTTCTCTGCCACTAGATAAAAATTGTTTAATATTCTTTTCTTGAAAAAACTATCGATTGATCGTTGGCTTACTCATTAATATTTTTTACAAGTTGGATTAAAAAATACAATAACAGCTTGAAACACTCATGTCTTAAACGTAATTCAATATATTCTATTAAACTATATTTGAATAATGTGGTAAGAATTTGGTTTCCAGTCCTTCACCCAAGCACTGTAATTTAATTTACGAGAAAAAAAAAATGACATTAAAAAAGATTGAAACAGAAACATCTGAATTTCAGGATTTTAGCCATTTACAAAATTTTCTGTTATCATCAGCGAAATAATGAACAATATCGCATGTCACCCTTTCAAAAAATGCAATTTATTTTATACATATTGCAAGCATGCAATGATCACTATTAGAACTGTCCCATACATTTTTAAAGTACACCAATTACAATTTGGTGTAATGAGGAAAGTCCCAACAGTCTATTAGAGTCCACACGGTGAGGGAGGGGGTGAGGGATGACACCGAGGTGAGGGAAACAAATCCCATGTAATATTCAGCCCTCGTCTTACAACTTTAAGAGAAGCGGGATATACTGACTGTGTTATTGTCTGTCTGGTAAATTTTGGTGCGTTTCACGGTAAAAATGACAATGCAACCAGAGTTATATTATTTAACTCCATATTTTTTTTTCATTTATCAATAGGATTGATAGAACCAGATATTCAAATTGGTCAATCAATTCCTCCTAACATTGACTTGTAAAAAAATGCTGTTTGACTGTTAGATGAGAATTACCCCACTCTCATATGCATACTATTGCTGTTAGTTGAAATTTTGAAAGTAAAATTTAGAGAAGAATTATAATATGGTTTCGGTCTTTCCCATTTGATAAACGCATTTTAAATAAAGGTGAATTTACTCGTATTAGTAAACTCGTATTTCATTATATTTTACAGTAGAGTTCGTATAACGTACCACTTGTAACAATACTTTTCCCGGTGCAAATTTGATCTATTAATCAAAGTCCGTGCATATTCATTTACTTATTCAACCACAGTAACAAAATACACACCTCAATTTATCGCACGTACATCAAAAAGTTGGTAGTATCGTCCACAACATCTTTAGTTATTAATTAAAATGGTATCGTTAAGTTGTTGTGATATGTGACTGGAGCGACTACGGCACTATTTGGCTTATTGGACTCAGGGTGGCTTAGTGGGATTATGAGAGGCTTTGATTTCATCGAGATTCATTGTAAGTGGGGAAGCTATTCCGGTTATTGATAAATTTAATTTAATACTCGTAGTTTAGGGTTAATGAAGTTTTTCAAATATTCACGCTATAACCTGGCGCTATAAATCCCTAAAAGAGTAGGAAGAGCTTCAGAGTCAGAAAATTCTTCAGCAACTTTTGGAAGTTAAGTGGAAGTTAAGTCTATGGCCGTTAGTGTATGTATGTATGTAAAAAGATGTGACCACCTCTCAAATAAACATCCACATATCAACAGTAAATTTCCCACACAAACGACCATTAATATTACAAAATACCGATCCGATGAAACATATCAGATAGGTTTGTTCGTGTAAATATAATTATAAAATGGCGGACCTCTTATTGAAACACCTACACGGTTCGTAACAAGTCAATTATGTTCGAGCTTCGATTCAATGGCGGCAATTCACACTATTACTTGTGGTCATATTAATATAAGCACTCATGTGTAATCGTTTTATATTCTTAATTCAATTTTAAATAAATTTACTACATAAAAATGAAATAAAATATAATTTGCTGTGTAGTGTCGGCTTACGTAAAAGGCGACTAATGGTATTGGGGCTTTTAAGGGATTTTTGGGCGATGCTGTTGGAGACCCATCACCAACATCCTTTATCTCATCATCTTTTCCCCACTCAACTTTCCAAAAGTGGCTTAGAAATTTTTAATTGCTTAGCTCTGGCTACCCCTTCTTGGGATTTATAGCCGTGAGTATATGTATGTATGTATAAAAATAGAAGATTTTCTGATATCTGATACCGTTGAAGGAGATAATTAATAAATATGGAAAAATTTAAAGATAATTACTATTTGTCATGTAGGTACACTATTCAGGCGAAAAATTCGTACTCAAAGAATCACGTGACTGAAAACTAATGTCACTGTCAACTACAACCTCAACTCTAACATTCAAATACAAATTAATAAGGTCCTTATCCCTAAGCCAAATCATCGAAGTTTCCCCTTGTTTTCATACTTAAAGAAATCACAGAATCACGCAAAAATAAGTACTCTAAAAGTTAAACGCATATAATTACTCGTATCAATACATGGGTGTATACCCATAATCACAGTGTCCTGACATCGGCCCCATCACTTCTCCCATCACACGGTGAACTCCGCCCATCCTCAGTATTAAGACGTTAATCATAATACCTCGATGCAATGGAGGTACTCAATTGCATCGCTATTGTGCATTCACTAAGACCTCATAGCTGGTAGAGTGTCTTTGGATGTCTTATTTAAAATGGTTTGGCCGTGGATAGTTAAATTAAGTAAATAATAGAATATATGGATATAAGAATTCCATAATAGACTTGAACTTCAACTTAATTTCTAATGAAAATTTAAAAAAACTGGATCTCTTACTAAGGGATTGAATAATTTAAAATCCCAAATAGTTTATCGCCTCGTACTAATCTCACGGAAAGAAATTGATTAGTGCTTTATTAAGCCGACACTACCCAGCAATTATGAATACAAATACTCCTAATAAAAATCACCGCATACAATGATCACCAAGCTTTTACATACTCTCAGTAGCCTTTTCTTGCCCTGCTGAAGGGCAAGCACGAGCGCTATTTTATCGACACGATAACGGTTAGAATGAGATGGCAGTATACGATACTGAGTAAGTGCGTAAAAGATGGCTGCTTTATCCCACGCGATAACTAGTTTCAACACCGCTCGTGCTAGCCGGACTGGAAGATATAAATGCATTTTAAATAACACCGTACAAGAATAACTTGTGATATGGGACCCTCACTCGACTTTTTATTTATTAATATACAATACATATATAAATAACATCAAATGCAAACACCAATCCGAATCAAATAAAAATGTGTACTAAGCAGGAATTGAACATACGACCCTTTAGTCCACCTATACACTTACATTTTATACAATACATATAATTGATCAACTATCTTAGTGGTCGTAACAATGAGCTCATGGAGTCACAGTATTGTGTGAACTGATTGATTGGAAGCGAACCATCGACCAACCATTTATATATGAATTTATGAGCGTTTGTTTTATTGTGGCGTTTAGTTCTGCTTGGTGCTTGTGCGTTTATAGTCACGACAAATCACCAATAACAGTTTTAGTCGTCTCGGATTAGTAATACGTTGATATTACTTACTTACTTATACTCACGCCCATTATTCCCATTGGGGTAGGCAAAGACTATCGATCGCCACTTAGTATGATCTTGACAAACCTCTCATACATGCTCTTTTATTCTTCTCACTTCGGACCCCCGCCTTTATAAGAACGTTTGCTATCTGGTCAAAAAACGTTTTACGAGGCCGTCCTCTACTAACAATCCCATCCACATTGGCTCTATATATCTCTTTCGCTACTTTATTTTCATCCATCCTCTCTATGTGCCCAAACCACCTCCACATTCCTATTTTCTATCTTGCATACTACGTCATCTTTCAAACCTTTTCGTTCACGGATCACAGTATTCCTCACTCTATCACACAGCCTTACATTACATATACTTCTGAGGGATCTCATTTCAACTGAATTAACTCTACTTTCATACGTTGATATTGTTAAGAGATAATATGTGAACGACCTTGATAGCTCAGAGGGGGCTACGATGCAAAGAGGTATGGGTTCAAGTCTTAAATCTGATATCATTTTGTCTTTTCTAAAATCTTATTTGTAGTTTATTTTTCATTGTATTTCATTGGAGAACATCGTGATAAAACTCATATTCATATAAAATCTGGAATCTGATATATTTCTTATTTAGGTGATAGTAAATTCGCTTAAACAATGCACTTCGTTAATAATATTCGCGGCGATAGATAGGGGTCATCAGTAAGAGTCTGAAGTGAGAGAAATTAACGAAGCAAGAGAGTTTTGTAAGGATCATACGAACTGGTGATCGATAGTCCTTGGTTTCCCCAATGGGAATTATGAGTGGGAGGGTAAATATGTAACATGTTAAGAATAACAAAAAGAACAACCGTGATAGCCCAGTGGGTAGAACACTCGGTTATCGTGCAAACGACTAGTGTTCAAATCCTGGGTCGGGCCTACACCAATTTGTCTTTTCTAAAGACATATATGTGTGGTTAATTTATCATGGTTGTTAACGGTGAGGGAAAAAATCGTGAGGAAACCCACATGGCTGAGTTGTACTTAGTCATGTGACAGTGTATTCGTACAAAACGGCGATAGGCCTGCCCCCTATCACGTGAGTACACTGTCCATGCAAAACGTGGGTACTCTGAACACCAGGTGACAAAGTCACGTGATGTTCAGAAGTATTGGTACCTCTGCCAACCCCTTCGGGGATATTCGGCGTGAACGTTTATGTTATGTTATGTTATGTTAAGAATATTATTTTATTTATTTAAACACTTTATTGCATGAAAAAAAAACGATAAAAAAAAATGTTTAAACTTGGTCGTAGGATTTTAGTGTTATTATTTTGAAAAATTTATGAAATCTTCCTTTTGATACGAACCACGGTTTACATTCTTATTTTCCATTTCCTAGTATATGCTTCCTCAAAAGAAGTTTAAGGACCGTGCTTTGAATTTTCTATTAGGGCAAAAAAGGCATTCTAAGAATACATTGCGGTAAGTCGCTTCAACCAAATATGATCAACTATATATTTTTATATAAATAATACAGCTTATTTATACATACATACATATACTCACGGCCATAAATCCCAAAAAGGGGTAGCCAGAGCTTCAGAGATAGAAACTCCTCAGCCACATTTGGAAGTTGATAGGGTATCCTATTTATAAATTGACATTTTTGAGCCATCATGTATTTAGCGGACTGTATCGAATATACTATATATAAACTCAACAAACTTTATGTAAAGAGTTTACAGTTTCAAAAAGTATTCCTAAAAACAATTTAACTTGAGAAACAAATATTATCCATCTTTTTGTTCAAAAGTCATTAAAAAATCACCTGTATTTTAGTGCTTCTCAAAGTCTCTTAATATTTTTCTATCCAAGACTTCTCAACCCTTCCAAAGGCCATAAAAAGTAATGAGCGGACGATCTTATTAGGAAACTCCAAGTTGAAGAAGACGACATAATTCATAATGAAAAAGTTAATTTTCCTGCGCTAAGAGTCATTTACATATTTTTGTTAACAACATTTAATTAATTTCGTCGGCGTTACGGCTCACTCTTTTTTGAGGACCCCTAAAAGTAGGCCTTTGGGGCTCGTTTAATTGCTCCTTAGCATGAAACCCTTTCGCTATTATACTGTTTTTTCTTAGATATAACTTGGCTCTTTTATTGATCTAAGAGAATTATTTGTTAGGTATCTTACAAGACAATAAATACCACATTCTATCTTATTCTCGGTATGAATTATCACAAGGTTAGTAGAGACTATAGAAAACTTAATTTACATACATACATATACTCACGGCTATATTTCTCTAGAAGGGGTAGCCAGAGCTAAGGAATTATAAATTCCTCAGCCACTTTTGGAAGTTGAGTGGGGAAAAGATGGTAAAAATAAAGGTTTTTGGTGATGGGTCTCCAACCGCATCGCCCAAAAATCCAATAAAAATCCCCAATACCCTTAGTCGCCTCTTACGACACCCGTGGGTAGAAAGGCAAAAACTTAATTTAATGGAGAAGAAATCAAGAATGTTAATATCTTTAAATGATTCAGTGCATTTCCACTGACTTAAGCGAAGTAAATGTATGAGCAAGAAAAGTCAGAATTTTGAATCAACCAATCAGGGTGTAGGGACAACTTATTTTGACAAATAGTTTTTAGCGGTTTTTTTTAACATTTTTTGTACAAAACCACATTTAGTTTCCGCTTGTGGAAACAGCAAAGATATACTGGCCAGTACACCCTGCTGTGTACCAACTTATAATTTGTATCTATGCTTAACTCGAAAAACATTTACACTCCGCAATGTAGGAATATGAGTGAGACGCTGCTATGTGCGTTTGAGTCCGCAGTAGTGTGCGCTCTAACATGACTCCCACAGTACTCCCCTCCTAGTCGATACGACGATATCAAAGCTAGGAGGTACCTATTACCAATTACCAAATTCAGTGTGAGCAATGAGGCCGGTGATTGCATGCCTGTAGATGCTCTGCCGAATGAATGGTGTGGTGAGGTAAGCGAGGAATAGAAGTTGCGGGTAGATCGAGAAATGTAGTAGAAGGAAGCGTGTGTTCTTATCGAGGGGTCACCACTGTGGAAACAGCAAAGATATACTGGCCAGTACACCCTGCTGTGTACCAACTTATAATTTGTATCTATGCTTAACTCGAAAAACATTTACACTCCGCAATGTAGGAATATGAGTGAGACGCTGCTATGTGCGTTTGAGTCCGCAGTAGTGTGCGCTCTAACATGACTCCCACACGCTCTATCTATTTTAGCTTATATGGTAGAGAGTAATATTTTCCACTTTGTACGATCTTGAAAATACCTTTCGCTTCCCTCGCAGCAATGGAGACGGCAATTATGAGAGCTTCACCTACGTCATCGATCGATCCAATACGAGGAGATCCGTGGAAGAACCTAACCTAACATAGCCCGAAGATTTGCAAAATAAAGTGGTAATGTGTAAGTAGCTCCTGCCACTATGTGAACTGATTACTTGATAAAATTTTCAGGAAGATGTTGGATGAGCTGGATGACCGGTCGCTGTGAAGACCTTTAGAGGATACCTTAGTTCAGTAGTGATGATAATGATGATCAACTGGAAAATGAGACCCAAATGATCTGACTACAGACGATGAAGGAGAATAATTTTAATTAATATGCTAATACTAATTTTATGTTCGTCGTCTGTGTAAATAAAATACATTATAAGTTTTGGCATGTGCATTGATTCTAGTACACTTAACATTTTGTTTTAATAAACCAGCAATGAATTGTATTTTTTTAACTAATTCTTAATATATTCCTTTTTGTCATACAGAACATTAATTCCCAAACCAATAATCCAACACCTAATTAAATCCATAATAAATTGGTAATAAAAATTACTTTCGTAAAACTTGTAAAACGACACAAATAGCACACGGCCCTTTCCTGCCCTAACAAAATTTTTGCATGATTTTATAAACTAATGTCCCTGATTATCCACGTGCCGCTAAACCGAGCACATTATCCTTAAAAAGTGATTGCGGCACCCATCGCCATAGGATTGGTCTCAGGACATCGCCCTAATGATATGGCGTCGTTGGCTAATATTAATTCTGGGAACGGCTGGTTTCCACAACAACTACGATGTTATTACTAGACATTGTCTGTCGGTTTATGTGCGTAGAGAATCGGCAATGTGCCACGTGATTTGCTTTTTGAATAGTGGCGGGTTGAGATTCGTAAAATGTTTTTTATATGGTATTGATTGTTGTCATGTACTTATTGATTATCCGGACACATACACAGATCAAGTTAGCCCCAAAATAATTTAAACTTGTATTACGGGATACTAACTCCACGATATATTTAATATTATATAATACACATAAAAATAAAGCCTAAGACTTAGAAACAATCATTTATGCTCTTCACATAAATGTTGCTCTCAGCGGGGATCGAAGCCGCGACCTCTGGACCAAGAAGCTAGTCACCTATCCACTCGGCTACGGACGTCGGCAGAATTTTTACGTTCTGTGAACAAAAGTAATATTTATAAGACCCTTCAATAATCATTTGACTTTTATTGATGTCTTAGCAAGTGTATTGAGTGTTTGTAATAAAAGTTGGACCTATTTGAATTTATAAGACATACATATACTCACGGCTATAAATCCCATGAAGGGGTAGCCAGAGCTAAGGAATTATAAATTCCTCAGCCACTTTTGGAAGTTGCGTGGGGAAAAGATGGTGAAATAAAGGTTTTTGGTGATGGGTCTCCAACCGCATCGCCCAAAAATCCAATAAAAAGCCCCAATACCCTTAGTCGCCTCTTACGACGCCCGTGGGTAGATAGGGGTAGCGACATTCTAAGCCAGCACTACACGGCTATGAATAAGATTACTTAGAATAGAATAGAATTAATAACACTTTTTTATTTCAGTCGGTTGGAACAATGATTAACTTAAAATATTTGTATATGCAAAACGTGGGTACTGTGAACACCAGGTGACAAAGTCACGTGATGTTCAGAAGTATTAGTACCTCTGCCAACCCCTTCGGGGATATTCGGCGTGAACGTTTATGTTATGTTATGTTATTATGTTTATTTGTATACTTAAATTGAATAAACTATTTTGTTTATGTATTTATATAAATTACGTTTATCATAAAATAATTCACTCGCCAATCGCAACTGCCCTCACTATCACGGTTTCTTTACTCAAATGCTATTTCGCGCTAAACGAGACGCCTATATCAATAATTACACTAACAATACGTGAATTTATTTAAAACAAGGTATAGCCCACGGCTTTTCTCGCCGATTCAAGGTATTATCTGGTCTGCACATGTTTAATAGACTACTTATTATAAATTTATTAAGAGTATTAAGACAATGCGGAATAATTCACACATTTATTATCTTTAAATCAATTCACCAGCATTAATACAAAAATACGGGCAGGCGGGACGGCCGTTTGGGCTCGAAGGTTCTGGAGTGGTGGCCACGTACCGGACGACGCAGTGTGGACCGGCCTCCCACAAGGTGGACCGCCGACTTGGTCATGGTCGCAGGAAGCCGATAGATCAGGACAGCACAGGACCGGTCGTTGTGGAGATCATTGGGGGAGGCCTATGTCCAGCAGTGGACGTCTATAGGCTGATGATGATGAATATAAAAATACATATACTCACGCCATCAGTTGAGATAGCCCGGGTAGGTTGAGACTTACGGTCGCCACTTTGTACGATACTGTCGAACTGCTCGAGCTTCAGTTACATTAATCAATCCTTTCATCCATGCCTTTTATTTGTCACACTTTGGACGCCTTCCTACCCCAATGGGAACCAATAGCGTGAGTATACGAATGTATCTAAGAATATTTTTAAAAATTTAAACATTCACAACAATCAACTAATATACAAACCTACAACAAAAATGAACTGGAATGAACTCAAATTCTCTTAAACAATGTTCAAGCAGCATATTCCTAAAGGGGTAGCAAAGGTACCTACTAATACTTCTGAACATCACGTGACATTCCTGTCACCTGGTGTTCAGAGTACCCACGTGTTAACCCGACAGTTCATTTACATGATAGAGGGCAGGCCTATCGTTGTTTTTATGTGGGTTTAATGAAGATATTTTCCTCACATATGATTTTGCAAAGAGATACATGGCTCTACTCGGGATATTGAAGCTCACGTACCCTGTATGTTAGGCGATCATTCCCATATTGAGTTATCACGGTTAACTTGTATAACATAACATAACATAAACGTTCACGCCGAATATCCCCGAAGGGGTTGGCAGAGTCACATGACTAAGTACAACTCAGCCATGTGGGTTTCCTCACGATGTTTTCCCTCACCGTTAACAACCATGATAAATTATTATATTACTGGTATAGTAAAATTAATAATAATAATTTTCATGAACGAATACAGTAATAATGGCTTGCATATTCAAGAAATCATGTTTTGACACAGTCACAACTTTTGCTTAGCATTGATATACACTTCTTGGAGATTTCAGAGGCAACCCAAGTATATTTTTTCCATATTTTTTTGTTTAGAGAATGTTAGAGACTAGAGTTCAAATAAAATTTGATAGAATCTATAACTACATGGCTTACTTAACAAGATCTTACCGTAGCTTAGAACAATTGTAAAAAAAAAGTTATTTGATTTCAAAAACAAAAAATTTCTTCGACCACTTTTGATATTATTTATTGCGGGCAACATTGAAAAGAGGGGTTTTAATTGAGAGATGTCTGTACAATCCTTACAGAGGTGCACTCAGACGCTTTTCACCGACTCACTTTGCCAACATTTTAATAAATGTATCGTGGAAATGAAATGTAATGCGGCTGCCGGTGCTACACTGCCTCGCTCTTTGAAACTTGGTTCCGTTGAACACAGATTTTACCTACTTACCTATTCTCACAGCTTCAAATAAAAAAGGGGGTTTCAAGAGCTTCGGATTTAGAAATTCCTTGACCACTTTTGGAACTTGTGTAGTCAATATAAACATAACATAACATAAACGTTCACGCCGAATATCCCCGAAGGGGTTGGCAGAGGTACTAATACTTCTGAACATCACGTGACTTTGTCACCTGGTGTTCAGAGTACCCACGTTTTGCATGGACAGTGTACTCACGTGATAGGGGGCAGGCCTATCGCCGTTTTGTACGAATACACTGTCACATGACTAAGTAAAACTCAGCCATGTGGGTTTCCTCACGATGTTTTCCCTCACCGTTAACAACCATGATAAATTAACCACACATATGTCTTTAGAAAAGACAAATTGGTGTAGGCCCGACCCAGGATTTGAACACTAGTCGTTTGCACGATAACCGAGTGTTCTACCCACTGGGCTATCACGGTTGCTCAATATAATCGGGTTAAGATAGCCCATATAACGTAAGCGTAAGCGACGAGTGTTCAAATCCCGGGTCGGGCCTACACCAATTTGTCTTTTCTAAAGACATATGTGTTGTTAATTTATCATGGTTGTTAACGGTGAGGGAAAACATCGTGAGGAAACACACATGACTGAGTTGTACTTAGTCGTGTGACAGTGTATTCGTACAAAACGGCGATAGGCCTGCCACCTATCACGTGAGTACACTGTCCATGCAAAACGTGGGTACTCTGAACACCAGGTGACAAAGTCACGTGATGTTCAGAAGTATTAGTACCTCTGCCAACCCCTTCGGGGATATTCGGCGTGAACGTTTATGTTATGTTATATACCGTAAGTTTCCACTTTTGATACCATTGACCTACCTACTTTTGATATATTAACCTACCTTTCAAAGTTTCTAATCATACTGATTGTGGGCCCAATTCAGCATTTTCTTCCACACTCAAGGCTGACACCAAAAGGAGGTAGCCAAACTTCAAATCCAATAATTTCTTAGGTAATATAATAGATAAGAGCGGAAGAGATGGTGAAACAATGGATGTTTCATCAAAAAGATTGATAAGAACAGACGGAGTAGATTTCGAAGTACTTAGAGAATAACACTACTCCATTTCTACCCGTGGGTGATCGTAAGAGGCGACTAAGGGTATAGGGGCTTCTTAAGTGATTTTTTGGCGATGTGGTTGGAGACCCGTCACCAAAAACATTGATTTATTATTACCATCTTTTCCCCAATCAACTTCCAAAAGTGGCTGAGGAATTTCTCATTCCAAAGCTCTGGCTACCCCGTTAAGGGATTTATAGCCGTGAGTATGTATGTATCTACCCTAGTGTACTCAAATTCACCACATTAGTTTATTTAGTGCCGTGTAGTGTCGGCTTAGAATAACACTACCCCATTTCTACCCGTGGGTGATCGTAAGAGGCGACTAAGGGTATAGGGGCTTTTTAAGTGAATTTTGGGCGATGCGGTTGGAGACCCGTCACCAAAAACATAAATTATTACAATCTATTGCCCAATCAACTTCCAAAAGTGGCTGAGGAATTTCTCATTCCAAAGCTCTGGCTACCCCGTTAAGGGATTTATAGCTGTCAGTATATGTATGTATGTAGTTTAATTTAAAAAAAAACAGCAGTCTTAAGTATGTATGTACCATTTAGTAAACACATTACAGAACAAAGATCTTGTAACAAAGAGCATACAAGAAAACTCAACCATCCGTATTTATTTCCATAACCTGAACTAAGGATCCCTAAAAAAATGCAAATTAAGTTAGCGGCAACCTGGTGAAAAGACCACTTTAAGCTGGAGCGGAGGAATGAATAGTGCCCATGTCTGCTTTAGGGTTACATTGTGAACAATATCTATGTGGCCGTACGATGGGGTGTTTACTCTGTTTTCTAAATAAAGGGAGACATAATATTTTCTTATAGGCTTCGTTGTTGCAATCTTGTTGAAAGGATTAAATATTGTGTTTTTGTGAATAGCGGAAATGGTTGTAACCATGGGCGTACCCATGTCGGCTATTTAAACTAAGGGAATTGATGAAAGTACTGTTTTTTTTTTCAAAATAATGTAAATATATTGTACTGCAAAATAAAAAAATTAATCAATAACAATAGAGAGTAGAGAGGTATATGATATCCAGGGGGGCAGCTGCTCCCCCCCCCCCTGGGTACGCCCATGGTTGTAACTTTTAAGTTATGTAATACAAAGCTTAGTGTAATCAAATATATACAATTTATGTTTTCTATATATTTTTATACATGCAGTTTATTTATTAATATTTTTAGCGTGACAGTTTGCCATTATGATTGTTTTTTGTCTGCCTAGAATAGCACTAACCAATATCTTTTTATGGTTATCATAAACGATGTCTTAGAGGATTAAGAAAATTTAAGTGATTTAAATCTTTTTGTTCATGAAAACCTCATGTGGGGATTATGTGTCGAAATTTTTCTTTCCTTTATTTATTCTTTATTTATTAGTATTTAAGTGATTGTTGGGCGATATGGCTGGAGGTCTATCACCAACAAACACCCAAATGTAGCGGAGAAATTTCTTGTTAGGAAGCTACCCGTTTTCGCAATTTGTAGCCGTGAGTATACGAAAGTATAATAGAGTAATAATTCTGGGCTTCATACCAGACGACAAATTATCACGTGATCAATAATAAAATACAACACCTCTTTGAATAAAATATAGAACATACATCCAAATGCACCCTTTATTAGTAGTCATACATAAAATAAACCAATAATCATTTTCCAATCCTGTACTTACAAATAAGTACGTTTTCTTCGAATCAGGAAAAAGTTTGAATAAATGTTTCATAAAAAGGTCGCATAGGTTGTCATTGGAGGAAAATGTCGCGTGAGGCGTGGCGTCTCGATTTTGTCGCAGTAGGCGTGGCGTACGACAACCGCAGGACTCGAAAGACTTGTCTTGGTAATAGTGTGGCATACGACAGTTGTTCAGTTGATATTGTAAATGACTTAAATACTAACGGTGTAACGCAAGACTCTCATATCTTAAGCTAGTTAGAATAAAAAGTTAGGTATCATGTGTTTTTTCTTCATCACTGCCTTTTTACACTTTAGCTATGAATAATTTTATTTGACTTTCCTCATTTAATGCTTAATAAACTTCTGTCACTCTTTCGAGAAAAAATGGTATAAGAAAGAAAAATACTTTAAAACACCGACTTAAAATGCATTATATTTTACTTCCCGTGAACACAGGCCGAATTGGCATCTTTTCAGCTAAAGTTTTGCGAAAGTGAACTAGGATTTTTGTGTTTATTTAGACTACGGGCAAATAATCTTAAGCCAAATTTTATAGAAAATGCAAGGAAATACTTATAAGCTAGGTTATCAGTACATAACAACACAACTTCCTTAGCGTTGCTTTGGACATCGTGTACTTTGAACTAATAATAAACTTTTACTTTTGACTTGCTAAATTCCTACATACATACAAACATACATATTCTCACGCCGTTAGTTCCCATTGGGGTAGGCAGAGACTATCGATCGCCAATTTGTACGATCCTGGCAAATCTCTCTAGCTTCATTCACATCCATCAATCTTTTCATACATGCTCTTTTATTCTTCGTACTTCGGACACCTGCCTTTTTGAGCAAATTTTCTATTTGATCCAAATGTGTCCTCCGAGGTCGTCCTCTACTAACATTACCTTCCACATTAAATTCCTAGTGTCACAATATGTCACAACTATCACCTCTGTCGACTTATAAAACATGTAATATACGAAAATCGAAAAATTGCAATATCGTGGTATAGAAAATGCATAGTCTTATAAGAAGTCTTCTCTTCCCGTGTCACTTGAATAATTATAATAAATGAATTATTATTATTATTATTTAGAGGTTTGTCAGGATCGTACGAAGTGGCGATCGATAGTCTCTGCCTACCCCAATGGGAATTAATGGCGTGAGTATATGTATGTATGTATGTATGAATTATGACCGTAGTGAGTAAAATTGAGTAATCCAAAAAAAACATGAAATAAATTATGTTTCTAAATAAAGTTATCACCAACCATTTTTTACATACTATTTTTTTTTGTAAAAAATCAACTGCTATATATAATATAATACAAATGTATTGTACTATAGCAATTGCACGTCTTAGACCGGCGGGGGTGCGGCGGGCGGGGGCGGAGGCTGTATCGATCTGGCCGGGCGACCTCCGTGACGTCATCGCACTTCGTTACATGTCATCTTGATATACCTGCACTGCCTTCAAGGGAATTGCAAACGATCACAAATAAAATAAGACAACAATGCTTTCATTTTAATGTAGGTATATACCCGAAAAATCAGCAACATTTAGTTCAACGCTGAAATGGGGAAAATAAAGCATGGGTCTTCAACGCATCGCCCAAAAATCACTTAAAAGTCCCTATTTCCTCAGTCGCCTCAACACACCCAGGAAGAAATGGGTTAGTGATATTCTATACTGAAACTAGAAACTTTCTGGATACATATCGTGTTTACTGTGCTTTTATTTACATGCCCTAATATCATACAGAAGTTAAAAAAAATATGAAATAGTATTTAATAATATTTGTACTTTATATGATTGACTAACTTAATCTATACTTATAATAAATCTGTAGAGAGGTCAATTCTGTACATGAAATATATTTTCAAAATAACTATCAGGTGATGATTAGGGATCGATACTGATGCCAAAAATGCAATCAGTAAAATTTTTGTCTGTCTGTCTGTCTGTCTGTCTGTCTGTCTGTCTGTCTGTCTGTCGGTTTGTATGTTCCTTATGGAAACAAAAACTACTCGACGGATTCTAACGAAACTTGGTACAATTATTCTTCATACTCCTGCGCAGGTCTTTGTATACTTTCCAGCAGAGTAGTAAAGGGGAATTTTGGGAAATTTTGGGAAAACGGGAGAAGTAACTCCATTTTTAAAGCTTCCGTCGCGTGTGCAGCCTTAATGGTTAAACTTACATAGAAATCATGTATCACGGAAAAATTCTGCATAAAATTATCTAAAAAAAAATCCTTAACAGTTTATGTCTATCTTTTACGGTTGACTCACAATAACACGTGTAATTCCTGATAGCTTAGCAGTTCGGAACATTCTGATTATATTTGTTTACTCTTACGTTTGTAAACCTCTCACTCATCATTAATTTAAAAAAGGTAACATTATTACCTATTCAATAAAAAAAGAATCATAGAAATCGGTTGACAAACACAGAAATCATACATAAAATAAGCCAGCGCGCCCGTGACCAAAACCAAATCTTTACTAATTTATATATAACATACTAGATGGCGCCAGTAGTTGCATCCTACATCATGTAATGATTTTTTTTTCAGATTGTTATAAATACTTCATAGCGTTTTATTCCAAAATTTGCTATTTAATGGAAATACTGAACCGTTCATTAAAGCGCATTCAAAATCACCAAACTACACTGTTTAGGGAGTGCTATAAATTAAATAAATTGAAAACATTGCGCTGAATTTCACAATGCTTAAGCAGGGACTGAAGAAAGAAACCTCAGATATTTAAAAAAACAACGCTACCCGTGCGGAGCTGGGACGATCCACTAGTATTTAATAATACTATCAAAAACCTTCATTAACTCATTCACATAATTTTAAAATTCATCATTTTCATACATACATACATACATACTCGTACATATACTCACGGCTATAAATCCCTAGAAGGGGTAGCCAGAGCTAAGGAACTTGAAGTTCCTCGGCCACTTTTGGAAGTTGCGTCAGGAAAAGATAGTGAAATAAAGGTTGTTGGTGATGGGTCTCCAACCACATCGCCCAAAAATCCCTTAAAAGCCCCAATACCGTTAGTCGCCTCTTACGTACACCCACCGGAAGAAATGGGGTAGTGTTATTCTAAGCCGACACTGCACAGTAAATCAAATCATTTTCATACAGCAAATAAACTCATGACCCTGTAAAGTAACTCCACCAACAAATAAAAACGGAATCCAATCACGAAACAATACGACGACATCTACGAGACCCTTAAGAATACGAGACAAAGTAAAAATATTAACCCAATGAACCACCCTAATCCGGTTCGCCGGTACAAAGTGGAATTGTGACTTGTAAATCATTCAGGGTTCAAGAAAACGCGAAGAAATGTAGCTATTAACTGTTTCTTCGCTCGACAATTACGCTGGCTGCCCTATCACTGCATCTACGGGCGCATAGATCAAGTTTGCACGCAGAAATGATGTTGCTTTGGTAAAACTTTTGAATTTAGTGACCTTTGCTAGTTTTAGGGATGTTCTTGCAAAACTACTTCATGAGTGTCAGAAGATTTTGAAGTTCCAGCCTTATGCGAATATTTAGGCTATATTTACATCTATTTCTAACTCTTTTTTACTGTTAGGGAAATTAATATTAGATAAACATATTTAAGACTATTTGAATCTTTAGTCACTATTCACGTTACCCATTATATGCGAGAGTTTCATCCTAAGCCAGCCATATTTAATGAAAACAATGAAACTATTACCTAAACAGTGTCTAGAACATCACTACAACAAACTTTTAATTAATAGCCAATCCCTAAATGCATTGTTAGTTTCAGTTTTAGCAACCAATTTGAGCATAACCAGTCTGTCACGACGGTACCCTTGTCTAATCTGTGTGAATTCTCGGGAGATCCTAATTTGACTTGCGACAACCCCGCGCGATTAAATTTTAATATTTGAAAAGCGAATTGGCGCGAGATGCGCGGGGAGGGGGGATGTCATTCTGTTTTGTTTCTTGTTTTCTTACTGTTGTAAAATTTGCATTTGTAAATGGAGTAAAAGTATTAGACTGGTAGAAGCTGGGTTTGGAAGGTTTTAGGATTGGAAATTAAGTTCGTTAAATAGATCTCTTTAATTGGTGTCAATGCACTGGTGAGAAGTTTTCCACGGGCAGTATTAACAGAAGAAAGGGATAAAGAAGGCAAAATCGAGAATTGTTTAAAATTGTTTGCTAATCACATTATCTCAGATTAAGAATAATTACATAACATATACTCACGGCTATATTTCCCTAGAAGGGGTAGCCAGAGCTAAGGAATTATAAATTCCTTAGCCACTTTTGGAAGTTGAGTGTGGAAAAGATGGTAAAAATAAAGGATAATTTAATGTTTTTTGACATGAATTCCTCATGTGGGGATTATTACTCATAAATAAAAGATGTTATTAAAGGAAAGAAAAATTTCGCCAGTGTCGAAATTTTTCTTTCCTTTAATAACATCTTTTAAAAATAAAGGATTTTGGTGATGGGTCTCCAACCGCATCGCCCAAAAATCCAATAAAAAGCCCCAATACCGTTAGTCGTCACTTACGACACCCGTGGGTAGAAAGGGGTAGCGACATTCTAAGCCGGCACTACACGGCAAGAAATTAAGAATAATGATGCATACATATATGTTAAAAATTTGACAAAACAATATAATTTGTTAAGGCACTTGTAATTGTAACTCACAATTTGGTATGATGAAGGATTGATAGATATTAAGGTAGATATAGTATTTCAGATATAAGCATTCTAAATAAAAAAAAGTTACAACTTATTTTTCAACACCAATACTGGCCAAAAATATTTCACGAAAAAGGCACGATAAAAAGTCAGCAAAAAGTATGGTTATCCGGCAGTCAAGACGATGCTTAGTGTAAAATTAGACGGTGAAGCTAACAACAGCACAAACAGCGAAAACCAAACTTAGCTCGCGGGTAAAACAGGTAGCCGCGATCGCTTAGTATTTAACTCACGGATTATTTGATACGGATCCAACTTGATACTTGACTTTCACTATTTATTGTAGAGGAGTTTTTTATTATATTATAAACCTCTTTGAAAACTTTGGTATGATTTTATTTGTTTCTTAAATAAATTTGAGTTTCAATTTAAATGTGTATTTATTGACACTGTTGTGATTGTTGTGAGCATGCAGTGAGTTTTTTAAGTCATCGTGAGACTATTTATTCTCAAACTGATTCTTACACAATATGGAAGTGAAACAATAAAATTTTACGTCAAAGTATACACATTAGTATTTAGATCATACATTTACATTTACAAAATAATTAATAGCTCAAAAAGTTATTTCACAATTTATATCATGATATGACATGTAATTTGCCTAGTCCTGTTTGCTATTAGTTCAACGAAACTTTCCTCAAATACCAAGACGAAAGGAACCCGCTTTTCCCAAACTCAGCATCACCGCAACATAATGACCGTATATTGAAAAATTGCGATTACTTTAATAGGACATCCGGTCCGCAAACAAAATGGCGATTCGACCAACAACACCAAAACCTAATGGCGGACACAATGAAATTTCCTGACAACAACCATCTCTCCGATATTTCTTTTTACATCAAAATAATGATACAAGTTCGATATTTTCGAATCTCAAATTAGGTTCCAGTAGATATAAATTACCTAATTTGCTCGCTCTAATGCATGGTTTAGAAACACTGGCTTTTCAATAATCGGCAGGTGTGGAGAACTTTTGTGTGCCGTATGAGATGAATTAAAATGATTTGTAGGTAGCGGATAACCTTCATGGTAAATAAAGTTATGTTTAACAAGCAGTCAATGCCTTTTTCTTGTTTTTTTTTCTGTAAAACATTAACTCGCGTGTATTGGTATTCTCCTCATCAGTTTGATGGAGTCCAAATAGTTTTAGTCAACAATTTAAATGAATACATTTTCTTTTAAGGTCCTGCCCGAGATATATAAACATATGTTAGAAAATAGTCAATTTGTAACTTTAAACTGTCTCGAAAACGAATTCAAATGAGCTATGTTGGGTTCAAAATGAATTAAATTATAAAATTAGTGGCCAGTTTCCGTTTAAAAAGAATGAATCTAAATGTATTTCAAAACTCTCGCTTCCGGCGCCACTTTCGCGTGTTTTTGGTGGTAGGGAAGTGGCGGGGGAAGGACGAAATGACAGCTGTCTTGAGGCAGGCGAAGCGGCATTGCTGGCATTCGTACTGAGGCTCTCAAACAAACCAGTCGTTACCATTAGCTTGAATATTATGTTATTATTATTAACTTGTGATTTTGTAGAAGAAAATAAATAGCAGAACAATATTATTAAGTTTTATTTTCAGAGTCGTTCCTAAAAGGTCAGTAATTTTAATAGTTCAGAAGTGTTACGACTGTTAAATCGCCCACTGGTATGTACAATTTATGTTATTAGTATAGTATTTTTCTTGTCAAATGTTTAGCTAACCTATTAGCACACGCGTTTTGCCAGGGCTACTCTCTGGAAACGCATCATTACTTATACATTCACAAATATTCACGCGTTTTGCCAGGGCTACTCTCTGGAAACGCATCATTACTTATACATTCACAAATATTCACGCGTTTTGCCAGGGCTACTCTCTGGAAACGCATCATTACTTATACATTCACAAATATTCACGCGTTTTGCCAGGGCTACTCTCTGGAAACGCACCATTACTCATAAATTCACAAATATTCACGCGTTTTGCCAGGGCTACTCTCTGGAAACGCACCATTACTCATACATTCACAAATATTCACGCGTTTTGCCAGGGCTACTCTCTGGAAACGCACCACTACTCATTTATTCACAAATTTTCACGCGCATTACCAGAACTACCCTCTCGAAAATTAGTTACTCACGAAAACATTACCAAGCACTTATTCATTTTGCCAGGGTTAGCTAATCTTTAGAATGTTTTTTTTTTTTTGAACGGTATGAAGTAGACGTAATATTTATATAAATGTATAATTCTAAATATTTGGATGAGTGCCGGGCTAGCATAGTTTTACACCATTTCTTAACTTGATATTAATGCAATTCAAATAAGAAAGTAGGACTTAAATATTTAAGGTGATGCGGTTAGCAACCCGTCGTTATCACTATTATATACCATCTTCGCGCTCAAAGTGAGAGACAGAGTGTAATGCTAAAGATCTGTCTGCCCTTTTATATAAACATAGCTGTGAATATCTGGGTTAAATATTTTATTTTATAAATTATTAAATTATTATGCTTACGTGAGTCTCGTTTGTTGTCGGTTAAGAATGGTACTAACTTTCTTATTTACCGCCTGTTATCTTTTACATCTTTTACCGGTTGGGTATTTTATGGTTTTTTATATTTTATTTCCAAATATCAAGTTTTGAATTAATTGTCATGTATAAACTATGGCTAACCTCGTATCAAGGTGTATTTCTTTTGATTCAATGTCTGTAATTTGTTTTGTTGTTGTATTTTGTGTATGTATGTGAGTGTCAGCTGAAATAGCATTATACCGTTACTTATTTGATTTTAATGGAATACAATTTATATTATTAGGGATTTAAATTAGCAACTTATCACTAGTATCCGCTTCATGTACCATCTTCACGCTCAGAGTAGGAGACAGACTTGGTGATTCCAAAGATCTGTCTATCCCTTTATTTTGAATATAGGCCTTAGTAGTTAAATTAAGAATTCATTAGTTCCATTCCAAAATTATTGTTTTGGATTTACGACGTGTATGCAATGTCGGTTAAGAATGATATTAACCTACTTTTTATATCCTGTTAGCTACCTTTTATATATTTTACCGCTGAAGACATTTTATAGCGTATTCTACTTACTAAATGCAAACAAATGAATACATTTTTATTCCATTTTATTTTATTATAAAGTTGCAATATTTTAACGTACTCTTGTGTGTTTACATTATGATAGCTAGAAGTTTCTAATCTGGATTTTTCAACCTATCCTCACCTAACCTTTCCTTTTCACGAACGACTTTAAACGACTGTTTACTATTCTTTTAATTAAATTAGGCCAAAAAAAATAACATGACTGATACAAACGATACACGACTTAGGTTGACACCACCGTTACCAAACTTAGCCACAGGACGAAGCTTAACGACGATTAGGAGAGAGGGTCCCTCATCGCTAGGTGTGACTCTTAGTCAATCCGTCAATCTGGACAAATAAAGATCAAAGGCCGGACATGCTGTTGGATGAATAAGTTAAGCTGTTGACCAATCTTTGTACGTCTTAGCACTATTGTAGGGTAACGTTTGTTATGGAATGCGGTTGTGGTATGGTCGCGTGATTGAGAAAGGATTGGCTGTTGTAGTTGCTATTGTAATTGACTTTTAAACTAGTGGAAGGTTGAAAGATTAACTCCAATGTTTCAAAAATGTCACAGAGTCTAGCGGCTTGCAGAATACTCATAAAACATGAGTTTTAAATGTTTGTAATGTGGCATTTTGTTTGTTGCTTATTCCCATAATAAGAAAAAATAAATGAGAAAGCAAGTTAGTTTTCTGTATTTTATGCCACGACAGTTTTCCAAATGTTATAATCGTGATAGTGTATCTATTTGGTCTAAATGACCCTAGAGTTTTTAAAATCTTTTATAATGGCTATTATTTGAGTCAAAAACACTTACATGCTGTTTATTATTGTTAAATTTATGTTAAACGTTGTTTCCTTTCTCTCTCGCATCACTATGCCTCGAACGTAGTTTATGGAATGAATGAGTAATATAATTGTACAGTTTTAAATATTTATGTAATGGTGATAGGGAAATATTATTTCTATGCGCGATATTTATTTTTGTTTTATGACTAATCTTTTTAAATTATTTCATATATGTCTTATCGTTGCATTAACTAATTTAGATATAATTTTAAAAATTTCATTTAATAACTTATAATTACAATCAACCTTTTAATCACGAATTTCGTATCAAAATTTTTATTTTCGCTTTTAAAATCATCAATTAAATTTTAAACTTATTAATATATTTAGAAATTATATTAAATGTGATATATTTTCGAGCAATAATTTAATATCGTAAAAGATTCGCAGTTTGTGAATTTTACCGTTTTACGTTAAATAAGATTTTATGATTTTCAATTTGAATTATTTATTTTCATTGATTGCCATTGAACAACTCGTTTGAGTGTTCCTAAATGCCAAGAGAGTAAAAAAATGCAACGATATGCATCATATTTTCATGATAGGATGATCACAAGTATGATATAGGTGTGACTGCCGTTAGTGGTTAGATATTGATAAATAGTTAAATTATTAGGAAACAAAATTACGCGCTCAAAATAGTATTTGGGTAGTTCCGCAAATGAGATTAAAAGTGGATGTTGTTTCTATTTAAGAATACATCTGTCAAGAGTTTTGTCTTCCTTTATGTTACGGTGATAAAATAATGTTCCTTCATTCTTTCACCAGTTTTAATTGCAAAAATTAATTATTTTCTTCTAATTAATATTTTTGATTCGAAAGACTGTGAATAAAACATATTTTTTTGGAGGAGAATTGAAACAATTTATCGTGTATATATTGTAAAATAAATCTCATTTATCTAAGGAATGACACAAAATTCAGCGACAAGCGAATATTCAGACATTTCCCTTTTTTTTTCAACTTTAACTTACCAAAGTGGAAAGATTAGAATGGGGATAATATTCCATACTACTTATCCTCATTATATACTTTTTAATTATATACTTATTCCACTGTAGGTATTAAAAAAATGCGTAGACCTAATGTTCCATGTTACAATATAAGTAGTTTTTGTTTTTGATTTATCTTCTTTGGAACATTGGAAACTATATTAGTTTTATTGAATTTAAATTGTTATCTCTTAAAGATTTATTTTTGCGAAAAAGGAACCTTATATTTATTGTTATCGTCGCAATCGTAACGTTTTCTATTATTTATAATGTAATTATCATTGTTTTATTTTATCGTATTTATGGATTTGGTTAAGCGAAACCGGTACGGAATCACCAAAGCGAAGTTAATTATAGGGTTTTTGAATCGCGATAGCAAATCGTGTAAAGTTTCCTAGGGGACTTTTTATTTTTTTACTAACATATTTTTAAATTTGAATTAATCAGCTACTAAAGTAATAACAAATTTCTCACGTAGATAAAGCGGGGGCGTTTTTTTACCTAATCATACAAATAAGTAGCACCATATTTTCTATGAACATAAACACTCAAAAACACTTTATTGGCTACTATAAACTGGATTCTTAATTCTTGATCATGTTGTTAGATTTTGATAATTTTGTGTATGTTTAACGTAATACATACAGAACACACTAACGGGCTTCTTAAACCATACTATTACGTGGTTTAACAACTTATTGACATTGCTCAGGACCTCAGTGTAATGGTTCATAAATTCTACAATAAATAATGCGTACAACATTTCGAAATGTAGTTTGATACACTGATTTCATTTGCCGTTGAAGGTTAACATACTACTAGATGCCTGACAAATATCAATATACTGCTCCGAACCAGTACGCAAAGATTGTTTTTTACATAAACTGTTACCCTGTTCTGTTGAACAGGAAATACACTCATTGGAATAACGCTGGGAAAGTATAATCGTGTCTTAGATTACCACTAATAACTATCAAACCTAATAAAAACTCGCATAAACAGTATTCTAAGGGCCCTCTGTGGACCCCAGATTATAAGAGTTATAAGTGCAAAATCCTCAGTCAAAACATGGGACTGTACGTTATTTCATCGGCGTTCATTCCAATGAGGGTACAGTCGCAGAATATAAAAGGTATTTGCAAATTTTTACAAATTAATTGAAGCGCATAGTCTTAAAAACAAGCAAGTTTCAACGTTATACTGAGCTAGCAACACCAATAGAAAAATATCTAGTAAATATTTTTTTTAAAAATCTATAGCATAATTGGTATCCCCGTTTCGATGTAGCATTTGTAATTTATACGAAGAATAAAAACCAAAATAGGTGTAGGGAAAAGTAAATTTACAAATGAATCTCCGATACAGTTTTCATAAATATGCAAACATTTTGTTTCTAGCTTAAATATATTTAAATGATAAAAATCATGCTTAATATAGATGAATTTATAAATATGATTGTGTGTAAGTGGAGTGTGTAAATATGAATGACATGACGTGACAAGCGACGAGTCGTTGGAATGGCTCGCTGTCTATGACAAGAAATCAAAGATATTACAGAACTGATACTGTAGATTTCCGATGGATTGTTAATTGATAGATATTTTTACTGAACAAAATCCACCAGAGTCTAAATAATGTAATTAATAAGAATATACTTAATTCTCTAATCCTCTTTGTTATTTAGTGATTATTTTTGTTTGATATTGTTTAGAAGTGATGTGAGTCGTTATTGTGTCACCTCATAGTTTGATAGAGCCGTGTGGGGGCGCCTGTCCCTGCAGGAGTATGAATGTTCTAGTATTAATTGTAATTGTAAATAAGCTCTATCAAAACGTGAGGCGACCTATTTGCGGTAGGTGGCGCGGGATGAAGCGATCGACAGAGATAGCAATACGCCAACTCGCTCTAACGAAGACGAACCAGCAACCCAACAAACGCAGAAGGTTGTCTTCACAATGCTATTTACGATTCTGTTGGAGCGACGGAGCCATATGAACAAGAACGGCAATTCAAGTCTGTCAAAAGTTGTATTGAAAACAATCAGCACAAAATGAAGATAAACTTCGATAAAGACCGAGCTCCTACAGTTCTGTTTAATAAAGGGGATAAAATAAATTAAAAACAAAATTACAATGCCCGAAACCATATTCGAAAAGCGGATTAATTTGACCTAACTATATTAACTCATTTACTTTTTCAAATGACAATGACATTACCCATTCCTCCTTAGTCCTTCCAGAACCCAATTTTTGTTTCAGAAGTTTTGGTGAATGGGAGCCAGTAATAAAAAGATAGCTCCTCAAATTAATCGGAAAGTGCAAGCGGTACTCACTAATGCGAAGGATGCCGAAGCGCAAGTGGTATTCACTAATGTGAAGGATGCCAAAGCGCAAGCGGTACTCGCTACTGTGAAGGATGCCGAAGCGCTAGCACTGTTCTCAGTTATAAAACAGGCCAAAGTGCAAGCGGTACTCACTAATGCGAAGGATGCCGAAGCGCAAGTGGTACTCACTAATGTGAAGGATGCCAAAGCGCAAGCGGTACTCGCTACTGTGAAGGATGCCGAAGCGCTAGCACTGTTCTCAGTTATAAAACAGGCCAAAGTGCAAGCGGTACTCACTAATGCGAAGGATGCCGAAGCGCAAGTGGTACTCACTAATGTGAAGGATGCCAAAGCGCAAGCGGTACTCGCTACTGTGAAGGATGCCGAAGCGCTAGCACTGTTCTCAGTTATAAAACAGGCCAAAGTGCAAGCGGTACTCACTAATGCGAAGGATGCCGAAGCGCAAGTGGTACTCACTAATGTGAAGGATGCCAAAGCGCAAGCGGTACTCGCTACTGTGAAGGATGCCGAAGCACTAGCAGCTCTCTATGTTATGAAATACACCGAAGCGCAAGTGGTACCATTAACAATAAGGCTTTTTTTTATTTACATTAATATACAGGCAAAAATCCTCTATTTCTAACTAGGATAACAAACCTACCATAAATCTATTGTAAACCATTTTTTACAATTTTATTGATTAAAAGTTTCACGTAGAAAGTTTCTAAATTTATTAATGCAATGCAATAATTTCAGGTTACTGATTCCTGCCTGGCTCGCTGAAACGGATCATTTTCGAATAGAAGATTCAGAAGTATTAAATCATTATGGATAAAACTAAGAATAAGTTATATAAGTAGCACAAGTTAAAATTTATTTTGAAATTTAAACATATCATAACATAACATAACATAAACGTTCACGCCGTTTATCCCCGAAGGGGTTGGCAGAGGTACCAATACTCCTGAACTCGCATGGCAAGCGCCATCTAGTTTCCAGAGAAGGTACCCACGTTTTGCTTAGACAGTGTACTCACGTGATAGGGGGCAGACCTATCGCCGAAGCCACTAAATTTAACACTGCCATGTTAAATTTAAACATATGTTAAATAGTCGATATTTTTTTTAATAACTTATTAGAAACCACCGGACGGGTCGCGAGCCCGCGGCCGTCCCGTACACACTTGGCGCCGGAGCGTGGAGAGCGAGCTGCGAGCGGCGGGACTGAGTTGGAGTGCGGCCAGGGAAGTCGCAGCAGACAGGAAGGCGTGGCGGGAGCTTGTGCAGGCCCTGTGCACCAGTGGGGTGCCATAGGACGACAACAACAACAACAACTATTGCTCTTTGTTATCATTTTAATTGAAAATATAAAAGAAATAAATTGTCAGGTAGAGCTAGGAATAAGTAACTTAAGTTAAAACTGTTTTTCAAAGTAAATCCTGCCTTGTTAAAATAAGCATTTCTTAAATTGTTAATTTTCTTTGTTAAGTAACTATTATTATTTCTATATACTTTTGTATTATTTTTTTTATTTGTTTTAGTTGTGTTTTGGTTGTATGAAATATGATTGTTATAAGTTGTGCAGATAAACGTCTAACGAACGATAAATGTATTTAAGATGATAAGATAATACATTAATATATAATGGTATACTTGCACGAAAATTAAAACGAATGTTATGCCTCGACCAATTACGTAATATTTGACAAAACTGAAAATATAAATAATTATGTTACATATATTTCATTTGTTAATGTATGAGGACATAGAAGTTGTAAGCTCGAATGGCCGAAAAGGAATGAGGACATTCCTGCCTCAGGACGGCCGTCTGTTAGAAAATAGTCAATTTGTAACTTTAAACTGTCTCGAAAACGAATTCAAATGAGCTATGTTGGGTTCAAAATGAATTAAATTATAAAATTAGTGGCCAGTTTCCGTTTAAAAAGAATGAATCTAAATGTATTTCAAAACTCTCGCTTCCGGCGCCACTTTCGCGTGTTTTTGGTGGTAGGGAAGTGGCGGGGGAAGGACGAAATGACAGCTGTCTTGAGGCAGGCGAAGCGGCATTGCTGGCATTCGTACTGAGGCTCTCAAACAAACCAGTCGTTACCATTAGCTTGAATATTATGTTATTATTATTAACTTGTGATTTTGTAGAAGAAAATAAATAGCAGAACAATATTATTAAGTTTTATTTTCAGAGTCGTTCCTAAAAGGTCAGTAATTTTAATACATATAGTTTAGGAATGCTGAACTGACGCGAATACTCTGTCCAGACAAAAAGTACGTGTTATGATCATCTGGTGACATAAACGTCAATTTATGTTCGGATTTTGAAATAACCGGTCTTTCTTTGTAAAAAAAATTGCGACTAATCTGATCTACTTGTATAATTCTAGATTTTCAAATCTATGTTTACTAGCATTTCTGTAATAAATTTAACTTGGAATAATCAAATTTTACCAGCACACCCACGTGTAGGAAAAACATAAGATAGCATTACTTTTAAGGCGTAAATTCCACACGTTATTAAATGTTTAAAAATAAAATTTTAGCAATCACCCTGGTCAGCCAAAACCTGTCTTAAAGGTTAGTTAGTACTGGCAGTTTACCAAAATATATCTAGATTTATACCCCTTTCATTTACAGTCCATTGAATATCGTAAATTAGGCTATTAAATTTCTATGAGCGTAGGTGCAGTTGATTCTATAATAAAAGACCAAAAGAAATCGTTCTCTAAAAGATCAATCCTCGATGAATGGGCATAACAATGCGATAGGAAACAAGCTTAACTATGAAACTTCAAGGGGTTCGTTCCCCTTCTTCTTGATGTGTCCCCTAGTGTCACCTCGTGGGGTCACGAGAGCAACATACGTCACAGAAGTTGTCGTTTGGAATTAGTAGTGGAAATAAGTATTGCAGTTTTATTTTACTCGAAAACAATTTTAGATCTTTTGTTATAACAGTATATAAAGATGATTTTCAAAATTAGAAAGTTACCTAAGTAATTTGATGAAGTAAATATCCACTTAGAACTCGAAATACTGTGTAAGGTGTTACCTTTTTATATCATAACAAGTTATGAAAAGGTAATTGTGTCCCAGGTTTGATTTCCGGGGTAAATACTCAAAATTATTTTGTAAAATTAACCCAGTTTGGTGGGATCTCATACATACATATACTCACGGCTATTAATGCCCAAAAGGGGTAGCCAGAACTTCAGCATCAGAAAATTATTCAGCCACTTTTGGAAGTCCTCATCATGATCATGAGATCTCAGTACATTAATTTTAGATCTTACCAGTGCAAATCGATGTTATCTGTTGTTTTATCGGCCAATATTCATTTATGCCTCATCTAACTAAGTATACAGTTTAGCTTTTTTAAAGTAATTTGACTTATCTAATTTGTTCGACAGATCTTCGATTATCAATCCATGTTTTGAGTGTAAGTATAAAAAGTTTATTTTTCAAAATAAAGTTAAATACGAACATTTTTTGAACGTCAAAATTCTAAATTTATCATTAATCCGTTGCTTTGGAAGGTGTTTGTAAAGAGAAGAAGCAACAAAGAAACTCTTTACATTCACATTTTTTTATTTTGAAAAAAATACAAAAAATGGTTTGTTCAATTTCAGTTTATAAACATGTTTTTTTTTCTTTTTACTGTATAGGCTAAATTTGACTTTGAAAGTGAGCCAAACGGGTGTTCCACACACTTGGTCTAGTTCTAGTCTAGTTTGTTTACTTACTCTAAGGTGAAAAACTTGAAAAATCGAGTGTATGTTTATAAGAAAGCAGCACCCCTGGTCTCCAGTGGTTATCGGACAAACTTCTCTGTTGCATAATGGAAACGAATCTCATATATTAAATGATTGATAGAACACGATGCCGGCCTTCGCGGTGATCATTGTTTATTTGATCCATGGAATAATAATAATTAATAATACCAAAATTTATTTATCAATACGATGAAAAATGTTGTTAAAATATTGTACATTATTCATTAGTACATTACACATATAGTAAATTATATATGCATTGAATACTTTTTTGGGGCTTAATGCAATAAATTGAAACATTTTTAGTGTGCAGTAAATAGCTATTTAAATAATTAAAATATATTCAACCTTACATTGTCATTGTTCGCTTGGACAGAGTACTCACGGGATAGGGGGCAGGCCTATTTGGTACGTTTTGTGCGAATACACTGTAATATGACTAAGTACAACTCAGCCATGTGAATTTCCTCGCGATATTTTCTATCACGGTTAACAACCATGATAAATTAACCACACGCCCAATCCGGTATTTGAACCCTCATCGTTTGTACGATAAGCGGTGTTCTATCCACTGAGCTATCACGGTCCTTATGAAGTTATTATTTTAAAGAGAAACATTTTTAGTATTGAGAATGACCCCGCACAAGTAACTAAACATTAAAATGACGGATCGACAAAATGTTTTGTTGTGTTAATACCTGTGCCGGCCCCCTTATGAATTACGAAGAGAAATGTGATTTGATGTGTAAAGTTATCATTTTATTCTCACTCAATGTATCTGTTTTCTGATTTACAACAGTTATTCAATTTTATAGGATATATCAAATGTGAGATAAGCGGTTTATAATCTATCTGTTTGTAATTAGGCTTAGTTTTGCATAAAAACCTTATAATAATCCCATTACTAATCAATTAAGGAAATCATTTTTTTGACACCAGCGATACTCAAATCCACGCCATTCGGGAATACGCGGGGCGGGTATCTGTCTGTGTTTGAAACTACAAATATAAATATATTACTTATTAAAAAAATCGTACAAAAGTAGTCGGTAAAACTTCATATTTTGTAAGAAAACATTGATTAACAGTACTATAAACTAAACTGTTTCGAACCGGTGCCTCTGATATCCAATGCGGAGCTTTGGCAATACTAATAACGATCAAAGACTAAAATGCAAAAAAGGTACACACGTTTAACTTTAAAATCAACTATATTATTTCAATCAGCTGTATTTTATCTCTGAGAACGAAGCAAACAGCATAAACCTAAATGTTTTATCTAAACATTCGCTTCACACGAGTGCTCGATAAATCTTGACCAAATGAAAGTTAATCTACCGTAAAGTGACGTCCCTTAACAGAAATTCAATTGAAATTTTCCCGTCGGTTTTATCCGGGAAATTCTCAAGATGGTTTCCAATAGATTAGGCCTGACTGTAAGGGTGGCCAATCAAACTATTAGAATGTGTGTCACGGCCACGTTGGAGTCACATTTTAGTCGAAAACGAGGGTTAGGAATCGTTTTTTATTTGTATTAGTTTCATGTGGGGAGCGTTACATGATGTTCTTTGGAAGCGCATTGCTTTTACGAGTCGTGTGTAAAGAATTTGTTAAGCGATTTTCGGTTTAGTGGATATCTAGTTATAATGTAGTGTAGTGTACTGTTATTGCAGTAGCTTCTACTGGGAAGTAAGAACGTACTCGTATATTAGGAAAAACAAAGATTTTGAAAAGTAATCTCATGTTATCAAAATCTTATGTTTTAATAACATGAGATTACTTGCGAAGATTAATTTTATGTTTCTTAAATATCTTAGACAATTAACTAATTGATTAATGAAAGACACAAGTTCCGGCGGCACCATTTCTGTTCAGATAATAAGAATCGTAAATATTTAAAGGTCCTGTTTGTTGCAAATTATTTAAGTACACTTTTTTACATGTGGGAAATTCCCAATTTGTCTGAGAGCCTTCCACAAAAGGTCACTCATGTTAACTATGAATGGCTGAAAAAACAAGCGCACTGGACGGATGCAAAATTAAAAAGAAAAACGTGCGGGAACGGAAACACGAATTGAATTTAAGCACATTTTAAATTTCGAACCCCTCGATTTGGAAATGAAATAAAAGGAGTTTCGGTGTTCCAAATAGGTTTGAATGTTTTTTTGATCTCTTTTCATGTAGCATGCCCCTAGTCCCCGAACATTGTGAGGCATGCTTCTAAGTGGATTATATTCTTTATGACTTGTTTTTCACCCTCTGCCAAACAAGTCACGGTATGTTTTAGTGCCATTGAGAAGGTGTTGTAACTGATATACTATTATACGTTTAACTGCATGATTCAAGTAGAGTTTTCCTTTAATATAATTGAAATTTTCAATTTCATAAAATATGGTTTAAAAATGGTAAAATTTTTGGTAGTTTCAATGTATATGATACAACAGTTTGTCTAATCTCTTAGCAAGTTACGGCGTGTACCAGTCAATATAGATACGTAAACAACACCTAACAAATTTAACTTAGTAAAAGTCATTCATAAACATACACAATAAAAACTTCTAATCTATGTCTTTCAATATGCACTTATAAAAGTAACTATCAAGGAATATTTTTCATACCCATTAATCAAACCCAATGTGAAAAGTAAATTAAACTATTTGTGCTCCCAAATAATAATCACTCCAATCACCTAAAACAACAGATACAGTATTTTCCCGCCAAAAAAAGAAATCGTTGACAAGATAGGGATGGGATTACATTAGGAAGGGTGACTTTATGTCGGTTCGCAATTTGAAAATTGACTTTTGGAACATGTTTTCGATTTGCGGTCTGTTTCGACTGTTCATTCTCGTGAGTGTCAATTTGCATATTGTCTATTGGGTTTAGAAACGAGTGTTTTGGAAGCAACCCCTTTGGTAATGAATTACCCATTTACTGCTTCTTTTATTGGGCTCTTTGGTCTGTATTGTTGTGGTTTGGATTCAAGTATGAGGTTGTTGCTTTTGTTTTATATAAACATCGTATGCAAAGGTATTTGGATATTGATCTATTTTGTTACCAATAGTAAGTTATGTTTCCTTTCCCGTTTATTGCATCATATAAAGAAAATGTTCAGGGCACTTCATAAATATAGTTCTCGTAGTTTAGTTTAGTTGAACTTATTTTAGTTTTGGTACTGTACATTTATATATCAACTATTTAGGTCTGAAAACGCTTACATTCGTTTTTTAAAAAAAATATAATCAATTTAAATTTTCCGTTCATATGAAACGACGCGACGTTTGTTACTTCAATCTTTACTTACAAATAATTCTTATTGCAAATATTTCATTTTCACAATTTCGCGCCCGTGACTTGACACATCATTCATCATTTTCACTTGTTCATCTCATTCGTGTGATTTTGACTGTTCACACGTTTAAACTGTGATACTAAAAATATACTCTAATAGTATTGTTTTTAGTATGGTTTTACAATAGCGATGTCATTTTGGGGTATTATTAAATGTGGCGTTAAGACGATGAAGTCAAGATTTGTTGTGTAATTGATAGGGCTGGAGATAATGGGCAGTGGTGTTGTTCTGTTTGTTTTTGAGGGTGTCAACTACTCTAATAATTATAAGTTACTAGTGATTTGACACGGCTTCACGCGGATATAAGCGTCAAGTATATTTGATATGATATATTGGTAGCCTATACCTAAATTTTCTCGATAAGTGAGCTTTTTCATTGTTTAAGATATTTTCTTTAACCCAATACTACTTATTACTAAATTATTTAATAAGTATGCAATTATGATATTGCTAAACATATGAACTAATCCTTACTCTCATAAATCTATTATGGCCTCTATCTAGTCTATTTTGGCCACTTGGATATCCGACTGACCATATTGTACTGGCTTGCATATTAATAAATAATTACATACGGACATAGCACACAGATCTAGTCGGCTCATAAAAAAAATACAATTTAATGACTTGTCGCGAGGAATACTAACTTAACTATATATAAATCACATGCAAGCCTGAGTAACAATCATTCATATGCATCATACAAACCTTGAGCCCAGCGGGGTTAAAACCAGTGACCTTAGAACCCAACAGCTAAACACCCACAAAATGTCCACGGACGATATCATATAATACAGAAAGAATCCAAGACACCTATATATTTTTTCTTATTCAGATCTGATTTTAAAACGCAATACTCACTCAGCCTCATATCGGCAACTTTTTTTCCAATTCAAGTTTTCATACATATAGGTTAGGCATAATTCTTTCAACATAAGCCGCCGGGTTGTTTCGCCGGGCATTGTCGGCGGCCCAGCGGGCTCAGTGTGTATTGCGCTTAAACTAACTTTAAAAAAAAAAATTGTATAAATAATAACCTCAAAAACAAAGCAAGAATGCATCTGATGAAAGTCATAAATTAATTATGTTGACACAAATAAGTTTTTTGTCAGCGCAATATTACTGAGCGGCAGTGGAGGCTCCAAGGATTTACTGAACATCATCAGCGCCGCGGGGAGTTGGTTCCCTGGAGTTCCGTCGAAGATTACCTTAACCAATTTTGACTTTAATATACTACACATATTTTAGGGAGTAAACGGTGGATTTTTTGATAATTTTGTCATGGTTTTGCTTTTAGTTTGTTAAAAAATAATGGGCGAATTCTGATACCGGAGTAAATCAACTGGATCAATGGAGGGACCCTTATATTTTAATGAACGTTATATTCATTTGTAATGACTATATTATAATACATAACATAAACTTTCACGCCAAATATCCCCGAAGGGGTTGGCAGAGGTACTAATACTTCAGAATATCACTTGACATTTCACCTGGTGTTCAAAGTACCCACGTTTTGCATGGACAGTGTAGTAACGTGATAGGGGGCAGGCCTATCGCCATTTTGTACGAATACACTGTCACATGACTAAGTACCACTCAGCCATGTGGGTTTCCTCACGATGTTTTCCCTCACTGTTAACAACCATGATAAATTAACCACACATATATGTCTTTAGAAAAGACAAATTGGTGTAGGCCCAACCCGGGATTAGAACACTAGTCGTTTGCACGATAACCGATGTTCTACCCATTGAGCTATCACGTCGTTATAATACATTAATACTCTTTTTTACTTATCAAATACATTCATATACTTACGGCTATAAATCCCTAGAAGGGGTAGCCAGAGCTAAGGAATTCGAAATTCCTCAGCCACGTTTGGAAAGTTGAGTGGGGAAAAAATGGTAAAATAAAGGTTGTTGGTGATGGGTCTCCAACCGCATCGCCCAAAAATCCCTTAAAAGCCCCAATACCGTTAGTCGCCTCTTACGTACACCTACCGGAAGAAATGGGGTAGTGCTATTCTAAGCCGACACTACACAGCAATTATATACGTAAAAATAAATTTTAATTCCACCATTTTAAAACCCCTCCTGACTACCATTATTGTTAAATAAGAAAAAACAATGCTTTTGTTCATTTAAATTTTCAGACACTGTTATGCCAATTGAGCTACCGTGTCAATGGCTGAAAAGTGTAAAAGAAACAAAGGATAGAAGAATTTCGCACTGGCAGCCATTGACACGGTAGCTCAATTGGCAGAGCGACGGGGGCGTATACCCGAGGTCGCGGGTTCGATTCCCGCCTGTGTCGAAATTTTTCTTTCCTTTATTTATTACTGTAATGGAATATTATATGTTTTTCCTATACACATAGCCATAACATACTCTACGAGGTAATAGTTGAAGGAAAATAAATTAAACTAACTATTAAGTTCTAAGTACTAAAATCCTCACTTATGCTATTCTTGATGGGATAAGCAGCCGCATCATTACAGCGCATATATATAGATATATTCGTTACTACTGTACTACAACCCTGTCGAAAGATTAAAATTAAAAAAAAAAAAACATATAAGTGCTATTGCAGATCTATTTAGCACAAAGACAAATATATTACACAATAAATGAAAATAGCCAAATAGTCCACATTAGGCAGTCGATTACTCCGACACAATGTGTGTGCACGCGCCGTTAGCGGCAGACCGGAACCGGAAATACCGCGTCGTGCCGCCGTTGTTCACCAAACTCGCTGCAGACTTACGAATTGTCACTGCGAAAGTTTTCTTGGACATTAGTGTACTTTTATTTAAGCTTTTAAGTACAAATAGAATAATTTATTTATATCGCTTTATTAAATATCTTCAGGAATGATAAAGATAAAATTATTTGTTTCTAAATAAAAAAAAGGGTTTCTATGTAATTTGAATGCCATTAATAACTTATGTATAAAAATCTAATTTGTATTTGGAAAGACTATATTTGTGAGAAAAACCCTTAAAAAATTCATAAACAAAAATCTATTCATAGCCATATTACAATTTTGGTGTTTGTCTGGAAATAAACATCCTAAACAGAAAGACTAAGTTGTAAGAGACTCTATAGGTGAAGATTTGTAAATGGCACTGTGTCTTCTTAATGAGTATTATATTGTTTGTATTAGTCTGATAATCTTCCAAAGAAAATAAAATAAATAACTTTAAATTTTCACCTCACAAACTTACATTTTATTTTACAAAAATATTGTAAATAAATCCATCGTGTAGGAAAGTCATTGCATTGCATGAAATGTCACTTTTCTTTAACATTGACAATTAGTTTAGAACAACAGCTTCTGCTGAGTCAGCTATAGTTCATTTATAAAAGTGAGCTAAGTATTGCACTCGAAATATGCTGAACAGTTTTAGTTTTCCCCTAAAAGTTAACACCGAAAATCAATATTTAAATGATGTTTATTATTTGGATTTTTCTGCTTATTATGCATCGTCTGAGCGCAAAGTAAATTGAAACTTGTACGGAAAACCATAACTTTTCCATTAAGCAAATTACCTTTTTCAGAGATACTCAGTTCAAAACTAAAACGTTCACGCCGTATATCCCCGAAGGGGTTGGCAGTAGAAATTGTCAGCTGGTATTGAGAGTACCCACTTTTGCTTAGGCAGTTAACTCACGTGATAGGGGGATTTTTACATTTATTATTCGCAATATTGTGCTTAGCAAAATATTATTATTTGTAGTATTGTGCCAAATGTTTGGCGCACACATGACTATAAATCAAAGACATATCAGAATTCTCGACAGAACTAACTCCCAAATGATGAGTGTAAGAAACAAGGACAAAGTTTCCACCCCCTGCCCCCCAACCCCCTACACCTTGCGGGGTCACCCCCTAATGAAGCGTCTGTATTGACGAACTACTGAGAAAAGTGTATGGGGATGTTGGATTTGTATGTCTGTTTGTATGTATTAATCTAAGTAAGAGTAAAGTTTTGAGTTTTTAAGTATCGTTTTCTATTTATCTAATTTTTTTTTGTTTAGATTAATCTTGTTTAACGTAACTTTCGCCCTCTCTTCGCCAGAATTTTTTCACTGAACTTCAAAAATTGGGATGGGAATTTATATTTTTGAGACTCTTGCAATCCTAGATTGGGGTTTATAGTCGTGTGTATCTTGTAAAAATACAACATTACTCGGTAAATTTACCAAACTACCAAATCGGTACTCTGAGTTTTATCACGTTAACTTTGTAAATATTTCCTGTCAAATAGTTATAAAAACTTCGCCAATTAAAAGAAAGATTTTTCTTCTAATAATACAAAATTGTAAAGTATGGTGTTACGTTCAATATTTTTTTTAGCTTTGCGCTAAGTGGCTTCTATGTTGTATTAAACTAATTAATTTCCAGTTTGTTCATAACCAAGCCTTGTTTTTTTTTTTACTTAGTTTGTTATGAGTACAAAAGATATTGTTTCATTCCATTACAGCTATTTTAACCTAACACTGGGTACCAAGCAAACCCGGGTATACGGCTAGTGTTACCCGATGGGGTGAACAGAACTGTTAATTACGTGTGATAGTTGACGGCCGCTCGAACGACAGAAAGATTGCTTTGTGAGAGGGAAGTGCGACTGGAGCCATGGAATATCACACTTATTAAAGAAATGACCGGGAACAAAAACACCACTAATACAAAAGTATAAAAAAGTGCTTATGTAAGGCCTTTTTTACAACAAATCAGTTATTAACAAAATATTCAAAACCTTATGTCATATACGAGTACATATATCGTGCCGTGTAGTGTTGGCTTAGAATAGCACTACCCCATTTCTACCCGTGGGTGATCGTAAGAGGCGACTAAGGGTATAGGGGCTTTTTAAGTGATTTTTGGGTGATATGCTTGGAGACCCATCACCAAAAACGTTTATTATTATCATCTTTTCCCCAATCAACTTCCAAAAGTGGCTGTGGAATTTATCATTCCAAAGCTCTGGCTACCCCGTTAAGGGATTTATAGCCGTGAGTAGATGTATGTATGTATATATATCGTATAATCGTATAAACAATCAGTAAGTTTCAAAGAGAGGAGGAGGAGAGAGAGAGAGAGAGGAGATTCTATCGGCAAAAGGCATTTAGTATACAATTCATGAAATAAGAAAAAAATACGTATGTAATAAATATCAAACAACTCAATATGATAGCCGTTTACCTGATATATTTATTTTAAGAAACTCAAGGAATTAAATGTTGATAGTAATGAAATTCACTAAAATTAGAAGGTACAAAGTCTCATTTAAAAAAAACTACAATGAAATGATAACATACCCGTAGCCCTGCGATTCAAAATATTTCGATAGTACAAAACTCACCTATAAGACCCTGGGCTTCAATGTCTGACTAAAATTTGTCCCAATTCCATCTCCCGAAAATACAAGAAAAAACAAATACACTTTTCCTAGCCCCACACAGCTAATCACGTAGGTCGAGCGTAATGTCATTGGGCACAAGAAGTAGTTTATGGGCACATTTCGCTGTCCCTTCACGCCTGCCCACCCCTGCCGGTAATCATATGTTTTGTTCATGTGGGAACCGTCCAGCCTTAATTACAACTTCTTGTTTGTGACCGGAACCTCTCTTTTGTTTTCTTACACTTGGTTTTCATAGATGTTGTAGTGTCAAAAGATCACACATTTCATAGTAAAAAGGTTAATAATTCTGCAAATAGTCGGGAAAAGAAACCATTAAGTTGCATAGTGCAAGTGAGCATAACCCTAAACAAGTTATAATATAAGTACCAGCTATTAGAAAAAAATACTCCTAGATAGCAAAAACATTAGATAGCAAACTTCAAAACGGTAACACCGTTGGTCCGGCTCGTTAATATAAATTTGTTTCAGATTATTTGATTATAATTCGTCATATGTGCAAAGTCTTATGAACTTGTTTTACGAGTAGTCAACCAAACCGAAGATGTGCCACTTTGTGTACGATAAAAAACTATACTATCATAACCAAAATGTGTATATTATACTAAGATTAAACCCTAAACAACAAAATATTCAAAAAAGTGTAACAAAACAGTAATTGATTCAATACCAATTCGAAACACCGCTCCAAAACTGTTTCTCTTGTCATCCATCTTGTAACGAACAAAATCTGAAATTGTAATATGACAATCTTTTCATAAAGTTAATAGGTCAAAATTATACTGATTATCGGATTATAGCGGACACAAAATTATTCTAACGCGTCCTCATAAGCATAATTTGACGGCGAATTAAAGTGTTTCGGTATTTTTTGGTTCCACCGAAGTTGTTAGGTTGTTTTTGTTTGTGTTCGCGTTTTTAATGTCCATTGATGTGGCCTTTAATGATTGGAGAGTAGCTCCTTGGACGATCGACATCTGCATAATTATTTACTGAACGGACCGGACTAGGGTTGGCTCCTATCAAAAAAATACTTCGTATTTTTTTAGTTACGTCAAAAGCTCTTCAGCGATATATTAGCCTAAAGGCTAAGTTGGGCCTTGGTAGTTTTGGAGTTTTCAAGGAATCATCCTCTCAAATTTACTATATTGGTGAGTATGGTATAGTAACTAATATTTTCTCACTATTAGACATTGATGATTGTTTGTCCTACATAATGATTTGTAATGGTCTTACCTGTATAACAAGAATGCAAATAAATGAGAATATTGAATTGATACACAGAATAGCAACAAAAAAAATATTACATTAATACAAATTCCGTTTAGCTCTGCTGAAAATGTTTTGAAAATGTTTTTTTGTACAAACAAATATATACAATTGCTATTTTGCCAACCCTATCAAATTATTTAACAATTCGGCGTCAAGAGTGACCGCTCATAAATTATTTGTTCAAATTTAGACCAGACGAGATCGCCTAAACGTTTCGGGGCATCCATAAGTAATGTATCGCCAGTTGATCTTGACCCCTTTATCTCTTGACTCCCCATGTTTTAACAGACCAGGTAAAGTGGTGAGGTGTAATGGGGTCTCACAATTACCGGAGGATGGTCAAGAGACAAATGTTTATGAGTTTGTCACTCGGACATGACTCCCGCCCTAGGGCTTGCGAAATGAGGTATCGCGAAACCAACCGTACTTTTCGTTAGATCGATTGCCTCGGGTCCTGCAGTCCTTCATTTAAAACTTTGTTCAATTTGAGATTGATTGTGTTTGTCGTTGCTTTGTGTACTGCTTCGACTTACTCGTACGCAACCAAACTAAGTATATTTGTGTGGACACATTTTATTATAAATTTCCAAAACCGGATCTTCCGAACTTGGAAATGAACGTATGTAGATATTATACATTTTACTATTATTTTTACGTAGCTGCCGATCTTTACAGCTGAAATTCCCTTCAACGGACCTCTCGGTATCCAAAGCTTGAGAATCAATATTCATCAGCCACTTTTGAAAGTTGATTTGAGTAAAAGTCATTATAAAGATATATTTTTTACAATAATGTTACTTTACATCTACAAAAAATAAAGTATAGTCAAATTCATATTTTCAAAATACCTACCTATCTTGTAGCTATAATCTTCACAAAGGGCCACTAACCAGCCTTTATGTGGTTATTAACCATATTCCAACAGCCCTTTGAATAGCCTCAAAACTTTTAGTCGTCCCAAATGACACACACGAAAAAAATGGGCAAGTTTTATTCCAAATAACTTTATTATTGACCATTTAATATATAGATCATTTAATAGTTGATCACTGGAAACATATAGTTTTAACACAATACAGCGAAAATTCTATAAAATTCTTATGTATGCGTCTTGCACGCAACAAATAGTGTGATTTACGTTCCACACAACTCAATACAAACATAAACAAGGATAATATTTCGCGAAAACAAACGATTAGGGATGGCCGGTGAAACAAAAGTTATGATGGTGGGCCGGCGTCCTTAATGTTGAATTAGGTGATCCATCTGAGGGCAGAGGGCGCTGAGGTGCCGATAAATTAGCTGGGGACAGTTGGCCGGCTGAGCTAAGGGGTACAGTTACACTGTCAAAGTGATATTGCTTTTAATTAGTGTAAGCATTTTTTAATACATACTTTTTGACAATACTGTACCGCCATTAGTGGTACTAATTCTTGGGACCGTCTTGAAATGACTATGTTTTTTTTAGATCACATGATGTACGTTATCGTTTCTTTTAAAATACTAGCTGCTTACCTACAATAAACTTGATTAAAATATACAACCAAATTCATTACAAAAATAAAAATCTTTTTTCGTTAAATTATTACAATTTAAGTAGGCAGATGGTTAACTTTATAGACATTACTCTGTTATTTTGCAAACGTTTAGTTATCGTAAAGATACGAGAAAAGTGCAAAGCAATTAGGGAATCAAAAATAAGAATCTGCAAAAATATTTATGATGAAATTACAATAAAGTGAAAAATGTTGCTTATAAGAACTATGTCTACACCAATTTTAATAGAAGCTTATAAAAGAACAAGCGTCACAATATAAAGTGAATCACAGTCATTCGACTTTCAATTCCACATGACGAACTCAACAAACTGTACCTTCGCAATCAAATGTTTAGGGAATAATGAACAAGACAAGAAAATGGCCGTGCGAAATAACTAGTTAGTTGTCCTGCCGACCCCATTGAGTAATAGCGACACTTTGTTAAACGAACTCCGGCTAGTTAACGACGCTGCCTATTTTCAGGGACCAGGTGTAATTACACAGCAAGATGAATTACGAAACTGAATAAAACAAGGTCTCTGAAACGAATTTAATATCTCTTCGTTATGCCAAATTTTATACAAGTGACACTAATAATAAGAACTATTATTTATAAATACTGTAAACTATATAAGTACTCTAAACTGTTATACACATTGTTGAATGCAATAAATGATTGAGTATTGAGTATTGAATAAAGTCAAAATCGCCAGATTCAATCTTGCTTGTTTCAGAGTACAATAACGAGAATCATAGAATTTTATACCCGGAAAATAACATTTGATCACGATATTGTTAATAGTTAGCAACAACTAATTTCACTTGAAAAAATTGCGATCAATGAAGTAATTTATATTAGAATAGGGGGAAAATGCTATTTAAAAATGAAAACCATCCAATACAATGCTTAAAATTAAAAGACCGAATAATGTACTTCTCTAGAGTGTGCTGAGCCAGGTCAGGTTTAATGTTCATTTATTTTTAAAAAAAACATGTTATTATTAAAAAAATCGCTGGACCAGCTAACGTTATATGATACGTTTATTTTAGAAGCAGGGGCAGAGATACTATTTTGTATGATCATCACAAAAATTTTAGGGTGCCTACGTACTTTTTACCCGTACAATACATTGAGCAACCCCATCAGCGTTTTGTGCGTATACAGTAGCACATGACCATTATTCACTCATTTGTATTTCTGAAGCATAAATTTTTGTTTTCCGTCAATAACATTGATAAATAAATCACACAATGTAGGTCTAGGAAAAACTAGATTTGAGTCTTAATCCTGATATAAAATTCGACCCCATGCCTCTAACTCTGAGCATCTCAAGCAAAACTGTTGCCACTGAACTTCCGAGGTTCTTTATACTAATAAATTTGCACGAGATAAGAATACGCGTTTACGTTTACTACTAGTCGCCGAAAATCATGATCGTGCTTATACCATTCCACTGTCTTAAATTTCCCAATCAAATTTTATTCAAAATATCATCAAAGTAAGTAAAATTTTAAAGACAGACATTGTAATACTTCAATAATATATACCCAACTTTTATAACAAACTTTTATTCACATAGCAAAATTCTCTACAACAATTTCCGATCACACAATCGAGCGCACGACATCTCATACAAAACAATAAGTAAATCGAAACGGACAGTAAAATATCTTGTAAGACAATATAAGAGTATATTTGAGAAGACCCGCTTCTTTCGTAAACTTTCCCGCTATCACTGATGTAGTAAATCGTAATTTGATAACATTATCATTGTACTACGGATTCGAATTTGCGCACTTGTTTTCGTATTATTGTTCAGCACGATGTACATTGATGTTTCGGTAAGAGCGATTTTTTTACTTTTAGTATAAGGCCAGCAATGGATATAGAAACGTTCGAAATTGTAGTGTAGAGGTTAAGAATGGATGGGACAGAATCTGTTGTGTTGGTTACTTGCCTAGTGCAATGCATTTATGTGCGAAATTTAAATATCAATTTTAAGTTCAGAAGGGTTGAGAGTTCCATATGTCATGCCATGGAATTGTTTATACTACTTTCTTAGTAATCTACATGTAACAGTTTGGCATCCTAATCCAAAATATATTAATTTATTTACAACAAATTTAACACTTCCAAAATTATACTTGCCTCCTTGATCTCATGCACTTGTCCTACTGACTTGTGTACTGTCTGTGGTCTGTGTGCTTTACACTGGAAAAAAATATACATTTAAGCCCATAGTACATATTTTGCAATAAATAATAGACAATACACATATGTATGCTTTTAAATAGTTGCCGTGTAGTACCAGCTTAGAATATCACTACCCCTTTCTACCTACGGGTGTCGTAAGAGGCGAATAAGGGTATGGGGTAACTTCCATATGTGGCTAAGGAGTTTCTAGCTCTGAAGGTCTGGCTACCCCTTTTAAGGATGTATGGCCGTGAGCATATGCAGGTATGTATCCTTTTACTACTTAGCCTTCCTACATACGTATGTACGTAGTTAGACTAATATACTCACCGCTATAAATCCTAAACAGAAGTAACCAGAGCTTCAGAATGTGAAATATCTTATCCACCTTTCAACTCGAGTAAGAAAAAGATTTTAAAATAAAGATTGTTTGTGATGGTTCATCCACATCGCCCAACCAAATCAACTATAAAACGCTTATTCGCCCAACAATCCATCGCACATACTTCAGCGCTCGCGATTCGCCAGCTGTGTTTGTCACCAAGCGATAAGGCGGTTGTCCTATCGCCACTGAGTGGGCATTCTTGTACGACACCAGCCTCGACTGGTTTACGAGCGAGCCGATTTATGCATCGACACCGGCAGATTAGACCGATACGGACCTCGGTTAAACAGCATTTGCAGATTAAACTATTGTCCGAGATAGCTCGGAGTCGATTCTTGCGGATTCGATTTTGTGTGGGGATATGTGTGATTTTTTTAAGCTTTCATGAAAAGATTGTAAGTGTACTTTTTTGAGATTTCTGATGTTCTCAATTTCTGATATTATGTGGACACACTTTTAATGGAAAATGTCATGGATAGTACTGATATGACAGTGTGAAAGACTTTTGCCCCATTAATTGGAATATATTTTGCACTGCCACTTGACAAAAATGTTATGATGTTATGCATACGTACTACAAAACACATATTTCATCTTATATATAAAACAAATGAAACAAAACTGTACCCTAACAAGATTAGTAGTTTAGTAGTTATGGTGGAACTGTCGACCAAACTCATACTTATAATCAATCCGAAGTATAATACAAGAGGAAGTATGAGAAGGTTGATAGTTGCAAACCAAGATATAAACATAACATAACATACATAACATAAACGTTCACGCCGAATATCCCCGAAGGGGTTGGCAGAGGTACTAATACTTCTGAACATCACGAACTTGAACTTGAACTTTGTCATCTGGTGTTCAGAGTACCCACGTTTTGCATGGACAGTGTACTCACGTGATAGGTGGCAGGCCTATCACCTTTTTGTACGAATACACTGTCACATGACTAAGTATATCTCAGCCCTGTGGGTTTCCTCACTATGTTTTCACTCATCGTTAACAACCATGATAAATTAAATAATCTACCCATTGAGCTACCACGTCGTCTATCGTCGTCGTCAAGATATAAAACATACACAAATACATATTCTCACAGCTATAAATCCCAAAAAGGGGTAACCAGAGCTTCAGAGGTCTTCAGAGGAACTCCTGATCCACATTTGGAAGTTGATAGGAGAGAAGATGGTAGAAATAAATTAGCGTTGGAGATGGGATAGGTCTCTAACCGCATCGCGCAAAAACTACTTTAGAAAGCCCAAAAACCTTAGACACCTCATACGACACCCGAGGGTAGAAAGGGGTAGTGACATTCTAAGCCAGCATGGCAAGATATGAAAGTTTGTCAGGATTACATAAAATTGCCACCAATAGACTATACCCACCTTAACACGAATAAATAACATGACTATAAGTAAATGAGTAATATATAATATATATATTTTTTTATTTTTTTTTTGAAAGATGACGTAGTATGCAAGATAGAAAAAGGAATGTTGAGGTGGTTTGGGCACATAGAGAGGATGGATGAAAATAAAGTAGCGAAAGAGATATATAGAGCCAATGTGGATGGGATTGTTAGTAGAGGACGGCCTCGTAAAACGTTTCTTGACCAAAAAGAAAACGTTCTTATAAAGGCGGGGGTCCGAAGTGAGAAGAATAAAAGAGCATGTATGAGAAGAATAATGAATGTAAGGGAAGCAAGAGAGGCTTGTCAAGATCGTACTAAGTAGCGATCGATAGTCTCTGCCTACCCCAATGGAAATAATGGACGTGAGTATAAGTACGTAAGTAAGTAAGTAATATATTCGTATCCTCTTTTCATTATTCAAGCCACATCTCCTAAATTAAAATAGAAATCATACCTCTTACCTCAATAAAGTAGTATAAGATACTCAAGCCATGTCTGCTATAACACTTTAGTACCGCGTCTGTATGATGTTATTGCCATAAATGTTTCAGGAGTGCTGTGATGGAGAGGACTATCACTGGATACTGCCCGCTTCGATCACTGATATGTCCCTGGCACTGTACAGGGGTGGATTTGGGGTATATGTTGAGAACATTTTTCACTGTTGAGAAATTTCAACTAACCTGATTATATTTACATATCAGTCTGTACATGTATATTTAATTAGTGATGGTTTTCAAATATACATACATATATTCACGGCTATAAATCCCTTAACGGGGTAGCCAGAGCTTTGGAATGAAAATTCAAATTTTCAAATATAATATACTGTAATTTATATTTCTCCTTCCTAAATTGTTTAATCTACTTAAGGTGGTTTGGAGAAGTGGTAGTTGTATTTACCTATGTTGACATTTATCGTCATCATATGACCTCTTTTTAGATTATTAAAATTTAAATCATATTGACTGTATGCTAGTTATATACTTTTTAATTACAAAATACATAAATTTTAAATGAAATTTAAGTTTAAAAACCACATTATTCCTTTCAGACATCGATTAAGTTACTCTCAAAGGTAGACACCTAAATCAATTGAAATAAAATTGATTGCTCAAAATAATAATAAAATTAATTGGTGCGAAATAAAAATATTGTTACGTACCTAACCTGATCCGCAGAAACTCTTTGTTAAAAATAAGTAATGTTATGTTAAAAACATAAATGTTTAATACTTAATAATGACATTGAACACCGACTGCTCACACGAAAAAGTGTCAAGTATTGTAAAAGATTGAGCACGGAACTGGCATCGGATCTAACTCTTCCACTTTATTGAATACGTCTAATATATTCCAAGTTTATTTAAAACAAATAAGTTTTCAGCTAGTATAGTATTATATTATCTGTGGTTTTCAGTTACCTTAGTCCGTCCCCATGAAAACCATCAATAGAAACATCGCCCCCCGAGAGCCGTACACTCGCTTCCAAAATCATTCCGAAACCTGAAATATCAATAAAACACAAGCGCGCTCACTTGGGACTCGTTGCGACTGTACCCACGAAGTACAGCCTTGCCCTTTTTGATGGGACATTTTATTTTTTTATAATGGCGATTAGGACCACAAAGTGTTTCCGGATGTGTTTTATTTGGCACATTTTTGCTCGTGTCGTTTTATTAGATGGTAATCGGTGTATGATGGCGGTTTTGAGGTTATGTACATTTTGAGAGGCTGTGCTGTTGCATATTATTATCACATGTAGTTATCCAGCTTTAGTGGTGCTGTATACATAAATTATAAATTATTGTAATTGTAATCTCGCATGTCAATGTTTCTAAAAATATTGTATTTTTTGTGCTTCATGAAATGGAGAATAAACGTGTATTTATTTCTAAAATGCGGTGTAGTGTCGGCTTAGAATAGCACTACCCCATTTCTCCCGGTGGGTCTACGTAAGAGGCGACTAACGGTATCGGGGCCTTTAAGGGATTGTTGGGCGATGCGGTTGGAGACCCATCACCAATAACCTTTATTTTTACCATCTTTTCCCCACTCACATTTCCAAAAGTGGCTGAGGAATTTCTAATTCCTTCGCTCCGGCTTCCGGCTGGGTATGTATGTATTTCTTAAATTTATTTATTTTATGAGTTTGATGTTAAATCAATCAAAGCAACATTCCTAAACTCATATATGCGTTAAAGTCCAATACTAACTACATCTTATATAATAAGATACGAACTTTGAATAATTTGAGGTGAGTATAAATATTGGTCAAGCTAATTTTCTACCTCAAGAAAACTTTACCTAAAGTATTACACATAAAATATCCTTCTTAGAAACTAGTCGAAGTTTTACTAAAAGAGGACTTTTATCAGCCTCAGCTTGATAGTAGGGACTTCTAACTTTGAGACGTAATTTATTGCCTTTCCTGATTTTCCAAGCTATTTTGATCCCTATTACACTTATAAAACAGTGTAGGTCTCAACATACTTCCTTGCGGCACCCCTTTTTCTCACTTTACTTTATTAGGTCGGCGCGTGCAACTGGCATTTGACAATTTTTCTAAAAGCCATTTATATCTTCGAGTTTGCCAATAAAATATGTGGTTACTATTAACCCCTGATAAAAGTGTACGAAGGGTGTGGATATTTTATTTGTTGGATATCGCTATGAATCTGCAATTTATATTATTGATCTTTGTATTATTAGATAGTCAAAAACTTAGACGCAAATGAAATATGCTACTTTTTATATAATTTTAACTTTTTAGTAGACAATGGCAAACCTATCTTATAGTGTATAGGTTATTATACAGTTTGTAATAAATTAATAATGATATTTTCTTTGAAAATGTTTGTTGTTGCTTTTGAGGAACAATAATGTTACTAACAATATGGTATACCGGTAGTCCAAATACCTTTTAAAGACCAATATAATGATTTTGGTATTGGTGAAATATGTCATGATTTGTCAACAAACCTCGATTATCCTCACGATTTTAAATCCCGAAGACGGTAGAATTAAGTGACTATAGATACTGGTGCTGTTTTAGTGATTGGTGGGGTAGCAAGATACACTGAAGACTTTTATTCTATTCATCAATTATTAAGTTTTCATCATAATAACTACGAGCAATAACTTATCAATAAAATTAGTATTTTAGCCTAATATAAAAGTGTAAACCGACGAGTATCTCATTATGAAAATATATTTATGTTTTTAGTACTTAATTTATATTAGAACATAATAATGGTACCTATTTATCGTTGTTGCAAGAGATGATGAATATTGCATGTGCGTCGTTTGAAAGAAAAGGAATGAGAGTAAATGTGGATAAAACCGAAACCATGGTTTTTGAGAGAGAGAGGAGAATATGACTGAATGCGTGATTGAGATCAATGGTAAGAAAGTGGAACAAGTGAAAGAGTTCGTATGTCTGGGAAGTTTGTTTACTAGGGATGGAAAGTGTGATGAAGACATTGAAAGAAGAGTAAAAAAGGGTAATGCGGTGAATGGAGCACTGGATAGTCTCTTGTCTAGACAATCGGTGTCCGAAAAGGCCCGAATGGCTGTGCATGATGCTGTCCTTGTTCCTACACTTATGTATGGCAGTGAATGTTGGGTGTGGCCTCCCATCCTTCAGAAAAGTTTGTAATGTGAGGTTATGTGATCGTGTGAGGAATGACGTGAAAGGTGTGGTGTAAAAGATGATATTGTAAGAAAGATAGAAAAAGGATTGAGATGGTTTGGGCATATAGAGAGGATGGATGACAGTAAATTGGTAAAAGAGATCTATAGAGCCAATGTGGAAGGTAATGTTAGTAGAGGACGACCTCGGCGGACACATTTTGATCAAATAGAAAATATGCTCAAAAAGGCAGGTGTCCGAAGTACGAAGAATAAAAGAGCATGTATGAAAAGATTGATGGATGTGAATGAAGCTAGAAAGGTTTGACAGGATCGTACAAAGCGGCGATCGATAGTCTCTGCCTACCCCAATGGGAACTAACGGCGTGAGAATATGTATGTATGTATTTATTTTTGGTTGTACTGTGTCCAATGACAATATAACATTCAAAACCAAAAAGTATTAACATTTAAATATTCACTCTCATCGTGAATAGAACCTGTGGCTTCCGGATACAGCAACTTGCTACTCAACCATTACGCTACTACCAATATCATAAAAAATACACTTTTCGTCATTGAATATTATTTACAACATACTTCAAACTAACTAAGAAAATATAAAAGCCGAAAAATGCTATTCTTACACAACACAACACAGCAGAGATTGTAACGCTCTGAATTATAATTAACTTACTTACTTACTTATACTCACGCCCATTATTGCCATTGGGGTAGGCAGAGACTATCGATCGCCACTTAGTACGATCTTGACAAACCTCTCTTGCTTCCCTTACATTAATTATTCTTCTCATACATGCTCTTTTATTCTTCTCACGATTTTCATTAAATTATATTATTTAATTATAATTAAAGCCATCTAAAAACATTTAAAATATATAAATGAATAAATAAGAACTAAATTATTTTACTAATCAATTAAGGAAAGAAAAAATGTTGACTCCAGCAGGACTTGAACTCGCGACCTCCCAGTCTACGCCCGGTCGCTCTGCCAATTGAACTATGGTGCTAAGTAAGCACTGATGCGAAATTCGTCTTTCCTCTTTTAAAATTCCAACCTTAGTGTCGGAATTTTTCTTTCCTTAATTGATTATTAAAATCTGACACAAATCAACAAGAACAATTAGAACATATTAAAAATACCTATGCATAAGTATAATATGCTGTTTTTTTCGATTTGCCTGTCTTAGAAAATCTTTGCAACGGCAGTTTGAAGTTCCAAACTCCGTGAAGCTATGATATGATGTATGGGCCTACAGGGCCTACTTACCTGAACTGAGTTTTCACCTTACACCCTCTCGCCCCTCATTCGCCTGTCAAACCACCAGCTGCGGTTATACAGTCTAACTTGGAGATACGGTTTTGTACTTTTCAATGGAAAAGTTTGTGATGCTAAGGTAGTCTTGAGGTTGACTTTTTAGTCGAGCCTGTCTTTTTAATATTTACGGATTGCAGGTATTTTATATTGTACATACATACACTCACGGCTATTAATCCCAAAACCATGTAGCCAAATATTTAGAATTTGAAATTCCTTAGCCACTTTTGGCAGTTGAGTTGGTAGAAATGGGTTAGTGTTCTGAGTATAAGCCAGCACAGCAAGCATTTTATAATGTGTTTTACATTTTTTAATATTCACATAATTTTTCCCTTAAATCAGAAATTTTGCCCTATAATAGCAATATTTCATTTGCCCCAATAAAACTAATTAGAGTAAGAAGGATATGAAGGGACATATGTATATGAGCTGTGATGAATGTTTTCACAAAAATCAAGACAAGAGGAGTAAAAATACCAATACTTTACACCAGGCGCCTACATTGTCCCAAAACCTTATAATCATTTCCGAAGAATTCAACTCTAAAATAGTCCGCAAAAAGACCATACAAAAATGACACTCGCGAGATAAAATCTTCTCACGCGATAATACGCCTCATAAATAATAAAAAGTACCAGCCATAAAGACAATTGATACGTTATGAGAGTGGCCATGTCGGGTGGACGGGAATTTATGGTTAGTGAACTCATCGACACGGGTTCGAGTCTGGACGGAGCAAAAACGGGCGGTAAGTGACCGGCGGACACAATGCATGACAGCGCCGGGTTATAATGCAAAATGATCGGGTTAGTAAATGCTCGTACGGTACACAGCTATATATTGACGCGAGGCTATCGACTGGAATGGTACTCTACTTGAGTGCGTTGTAAACTTTAGGCAAAATTAAAACGGTTGTTTCTAAATAATTTATAAATTTTAGACAGTTTATGTAGAGGTTCTTTTTAGATTGTTACAAATTGAACTTGTAGTTTATGAAGTTATACAAAAATACATCATCTTGTATACCCTATTAATATTATAAACGTGAAAGTTTAGATGTTTGGAAGTTTATGTGTTTGTGGCAAAAAGGCAATAATTACACAATGTATATGCATGAAATTTGGCATAATGCTAGATTATGAGCCAAATAAGGAAATAGAATACTTTTTATCCCGACAAAATTTGATCAATAAAATATTGACGTCTGATTGAACTACTCTTAGTTCCGTAAAAACGCCTAAAGTTTTGTCTAAGCAAATTGGACAGGACGAAGTCTGTCGGGTCAGCTAGTATGTAATAAAATTGTTCAAATTGTACACTTAATTTGATGTTTGCCTCAATTCCTCACAGCCCATATATGTCCCCATCAAGGGGCTCGAGCCTACCCTATATAGAGCGATTTCGCCATACTCCACCATGCTGGCCAATTCGGTATGCAAAGTTTTACTAAAGTGATGCTGATTACAAAACCATTTCGAGATATTATGGTGATAAACAATATTTTCTTGAAATTATATCAATTGAAGCTAAGATGACTGTTATTTTATCAAAAAACTGTAACAGTGTTTGACCTTCAATGTTGTTTCAAAGACATACGGTTTTGCAGTTTATTAATAATATATCGAAAATCATAGGTTTGTTTAGTATTATATCGTAATAGCTTCATTTGACATCACAAATTCGTGATATGTTTTGCAATCAGCAACATTTTTATACAACATTTCGCTTCATTTGTATGTCGGTACGTGATTTTATCGATCGATGACGTCATTAAGTACAAAAGTTGAACAATCTTTAAAAAATCATAACTTTACAATTACTCATTTTAAATGGAAAATATTCAAATTAGTCTTTTATTTTCGTGTTTACTATCGAATAAAAATATTTAATAAATACCAAAAAAAAACTTTGCATACCGAATTGCGGGTTGGCAGACTAACGACTACTACCGTAATAGAAGCCGGGCCCGACGGCTTTACGTGCCCTCCGAAGCACGGAATCGTCTTAATTTTCGGATAATCAGGTGATTCAAGCCTGCAATATCCTTCCAAACTGGGTTAAATCTTACAAATTAAATTTGTAAGCTTACCTCCTCCCGGAGATCGAAACCGAGACCTCCGTACTTGAAACCAAGCGCTTAACCGCTTGACCACAGAGGCAGTGTTTGCAGCAGCAGTGAGGCAGTGAGTTGTGTTCGCCTACCAACCTGTATAATCGTAAGTAAAATCATTTTGTGGTACACTTGTCATGGGAAATAATAAAAAAACATAGAAGCATCCGCCACTAGAATTGATATAAGGGCATTTCCGTTTATGTAATATTTCTGTTCTTATTTTTTAATTATCTACCTATTTGATTAATTAAATATTTCAGAGTTGCGTAGTGAAACGTCGTACAAAACCCATATCTGCTATCTCTTCTTTTTTTTCCCTGATCCTCTAAACGTCGCGATTTCTCGATGGACCAATGGCAACAAGATTGATAAAGTGCTTTTAAACAAGAAATAAGGATCTGCATTCCATTAAAAACTTCCATACCTACATTTATTCTCGTTCCACAAAGTAGAGCATACTTCCCCCAGTCAATCCACCGGTTGTCCCACGGTGAGGCTACTTTATCGTCGTGTCATAGCGGTTAATGGCAGCAGCTTCTTTGTCCGCGACTGCCGCGCGACGTGCCTCGCGACAAGAGATGAGATATAGCCAGCTAGGCTGAGTTAGCACATCATATGGAACATCACGACTGGAAAGGGTAGGCAGAGGTATGGTTTAAAGAGGAAATGGGAAGAAATGGCAGAGTTACAGCAGATTTTTTGTACGCGCCTGCCGCGGTGTACCTTACGACAAGATATAAGATACGGCGAGCGATACTGGGTTAACACAATGTTAACACATCATATGTAACATCACGAAGGGAATGGGAAGGCAGATGTAGAAGTAGCTCTCCTGTATACTTTTAACAACTATTTTGTTATTTTACAGTCTTCACCCTGCATTATTTCCAAAAGTGGCTGAATTAATTTGGATTCTGAAACTGGTGACTTTTTTTTTGAAATTTATAGCAGTGAGGATATGTATAAATATATGTCTTTTCTGAAGCGTGATGTAATAACGCGCGAAGAGATGAGAGAACCGTGAAGGATAACATGGTGAAGAAACACACATGGCTAGTGTGTACTCAGTCAGTTGACAGTATTCCCCTATAGTAAGGATTGACCTGCCCACCACCACTTGAAACTAAAGCTTAGTATTTTTCTAATTCTAAAGCTCTTCTTACCTCTTTTTCGGATTTATAGCCGTGAGTATATTTATGTGTGCAACATCAAAAAAAAACAAATCCAATCAAATACACAACATAGTATCCCAGTCAATTATTTGAAATTGTTCCGAGAAAAATCAACTCGGGACATCTGTAAAATACTTAATTCCTCATAAAACGTCACATAAATAATAAGTTTGTCGTCGAAAGGTACAGGTTCGACGCCCGTTCGTTCCGCGAAGTGATGTCAACATTGTTGTTGAGAATAACATTTAATTTATGCCCAGTGACACATAAATGAAAGAATGTATTTTTTAGATTGCCTTTTAATAAAGTAATTAAGGTTTATTGCAATGTTGTTCTCAAATTATAAAGAAAACGATATTTTTAGAAAATACATGGCTAAAGATTATTTATAGTGTTATACATTTCGAAGTCTTAAAAATACAATTCCAAGGTTTCCATTGTTTAACTAAACTTCAATATATGTAAAAGTTAAGTAATTATTAGAAGAATTAGTATCCCGACTTTCCCTTCGCGGATAAATAGTGTAAACAATATCTGTTTATAGTCATAGATTACGGTGATGATGGCTTTTCATTATACAATTTATAACTTATAATTATCTTCAAATTTATTTATTGCATTCCATAGGTGTTGTAAGATTATAAATAGTCACGACAATATAGCACGGACCTTGTTCAGGCACAACAATATTGTCGTGTCGAACAAGGTGATTAGGGAAACGATGTTTTTAAAATCATCCCAACCAATTAGACCTATCACTTAACATTCTCATTCTCCCTCAATATCCAATAGGAGCATTCCACGAAAATACGGAAGTTTTTGATGAGACACCAACTTCATATTTCTATATGTTAGTATATATTTTTTGAAACAATACACTCTTAGCTTTCATATTCAAAACACATTTATAAACGGCGATTGCTAGATAATTAACTACCCTCCTTTAAACGACGTGAGAAAAATACTCTGATAATTACGAATTAGATCGCCAACTTCACTAAGTTGTTGCAGTCAACTGATAAAAGATACGGACAATCTGGTTCGTGTTTCTAACAAGTGAGAAGGTGTAGATTAATGCCAAATTCTGGCTTTTGTCATGAATTTAAACTATCTCTTGTAATTGGACTCCAAAATTAGGCAAGTTTGAGTGTCTGTACGTGACACTTATTTGATATGTACTAAGTTTATAAGTACAACGATGTTTTCAAGCAAATAATATTTTAATTAATAAAGCTAACTTGGTGCTTCCAATGATTTTATACCAAAAGATTTATAGTCACATCTCTACTTACTCTTATAGTGCACAGGGATTGGATGTCTGTACGTGACGCGAATTTGTCAAGTCACTAAAATTGCACTTTCTTAGCAACTGTTGGGATATTATCAAATGTTTTTACTTTTATTGCTACAAGAACAACTATTTGCGACCTTATGTTTGATAAACCGCGATCAACAAGCGCGAGTCCTATGAGAAAACTTCGTGAGAGAAGAAAGACTGAGGATCCAAACTATACCGCTAATGACACAAAATGAATTTCGAAATCTACAAAAAAATAAACAGCAGCAGTCATCAGAACATGATCTAGAAGCAGAAAAACGAGAAAACTGAGAGAAAAACAGACTTTCACGAACTAAAAAACGGGCTCATAATTCTTACGTTGACGGAAGTTTCTCATTTTTAGGAAATATAGCTTCTCCATACAAAATTTAACAGATATTGGCTAAGGCCGTCCACAAATCACTCACAGCATTGCCAAAATCACCGCGAAATATTTTTTTATTTTATTTTATGTCCCATCCACGGAAATATCCGAAAAGAGTTACAACTGCAACTACTACGATAATACTAAAGCGGTTACAGGAATTTGTAACATCCACTGCATTGAATCAGACGGAAAAATTGTAAAATGCAAGCAACACTGCAAGTCTGAGGTAAAAATGATGATTTTGTATTGACTATTTCGTACAAAATTTCACACGTGACGCAAGGTGTCTGTACGTGACACAACAATATAATTTATAAAAAAATCAAAACTTTCTTTTCTTATATTTTTATTATTTCTCTGTCTAGTTTATTTATTAACCTTTATTTCTTTCATAGACAACTTTGCACCTAGCTTTATAGATTCGCTGAAAAATTAACTTCTCGTCATTCATCAAGCACCTTGGTTGACTTTGGCTGTCCGTACGTGACGGCACTTTGATTTTGTTTTATGACATAATTAATGAATTTCACTGTATTTTTTTCGTACGGGTCAAAGGTTAATAGGGTTTTCAACAGATATAATACATTTCATCTACTTTGAATAAGTCATTAAATAAATATATCATTATTAAGGTCAAAAATTGAGTACGATTTGTCTGTACGTGACGGTGGAATGCTCCAATAGTGGGGCTGATAATATGCCTCAATAAAGCATAGATACTAGTACCAAAACTTATAGCCATTTTAGACAGACATCGTATAAATGAGCGCTCCATATCCCAACGGGATAAATAGCGTGATTAAAATTTATGTCAAACTTACCATTATAGTAGACATTCAAAACAATGTTCTTCCTAAAACAATACTAATATTAATTAATTACAAATTTGGGACGTTCTGTTTACGGAGTTGACCTTCTTATCCGGCTACGGGACAGGGATATGTCCGTTATGTCCCAATTTAATGAATATCTAATGTTACAGTTATGATATTCGTGCAAATTAATAATTTGGGATCTACATTTTGGTGGGATAGTTGACCCTCGGATTTACAATGTAGGGTTATCACAGTTGTAGAAATATACACGTCTTTTATTGACAAAGAGAAAGCGGAGATAGACCAAAGTATTAATACTACTTCTGTTAAATAAATGTTTATAATATAATGACACACAATCTGGTGTAGTAAAAAACTGAAGTCTATTAACATTTATTTCGAGACTTTAAACTAACAAAATAAGTCCTTGTCTTTTGAATCTTGTGAGTCCTTTAGAGTTTCTTATTTAATTTTATCTATCCTAAGTCATGGAATGATGTAACGTAATACGCGCAATAATATTTCGTGCTAATTTGATTGCAAACAGCTAAGCATTTCAAAAACTCATTCATGAGTTCTCGCATGTAGTCCTCCAACAAAAAAACGAAATTCTTTTAGACTTCTATTTTAAGTTTAATCTACAGAACTTGAGTAATCAAAAGTAGCCTTAAACTTATCGAATAATACTCTCAAAACTCAGGTTTCTTACAACGCTACGCTACTCACTACAAATCACAAAGACAGAAACGATAGATATGCCCTTCTCGCAAAGCCATAAACGGTAGCCAATAATAGTATTTCCTTTGACAACTTAAGCGGTCAACATTAACCATTGTTTAACAAGATTAGCTAACAACAAAATTGAAGTGCCAACCCTAAAGCTACCCCTTTCGTAGCGCCCCCTAGCGGGCTGACAGCGAGCGGGCGACATAAAAGCAATTGGGCAAATTGTTATTGACATGCTAATAGTTTACCGAGGTGCACCCGGGGCACTTCTGTTGCTTGTATGCTTAGTCTTTGATGAACTATTTAGTCTTTGAGATGCACTGTAGGTATTTCTAAGACATTATGTTGTTTTTTAATATAGTTAGTTTTAATTTAGATCATTCGCAATATTGGTTAACTTTTTATTGATACATATATACATAGAATGTAAACGTGGAGGGAAAACATCATGAGGAAACCCACATGGTACTTGTACTTGAGTTGTACTAGTAAGTCATGTGACAGTGTATTCGTACAAAAACCGGCCAAGTGCGAGTCGGATCGCGCACTAAGGGTTCCGTACTATCATATATATAGAAAATCCCGTTTGTGTGAAAATCATGGGAGCCAAATTAGGTGAGTAATTTGATTCATGACGTTTAAAAATAGAACTACGGGCTAGATCTCATTCAAACCAATTTTCGTTAGTAGTTTGTATAGTAATACACATCATATATTTTTTTCAGTATTATCATGCCCATATTTTAGAAGTTACGGGGGGGGGGACACACATTTTAGCACCTTGAAAAAGTCTCTCGCGCAAACTATTCAGTTTTGAAAAAAATGATATAAGAAACCTCAACATCATTTTCAAATACCTTTTGATAAATACCCCACACGTATAGGTTTGATGAAAAAAAAAATTTTGAGTTTCAGTTCTATGTATAGGGAACCCTAAAAATTTTGGTTTTTTTTTCAGATTTTATTTTAAAATCTTAATGCGGTTTACAGAATACATCTACGCACCAATTTCCAATAATGTAGTTCTTATAGTTTCGGAATAAACTGGCTGTGACATACGGACGGACGGACGGACGGACGGACGGACAGACAGACAGACATGACGAATCTATAAGGGTCCCGTTTTTGCCATTTGGCTACGGAACCCTAAAAATGGTGATAGGCCTGTTTCCTATCACGTGAGTACACTGTCCAAGCAAAACGTGGGTACTCTTAACATTAACACCAGGTGATAATAAAGTCACGTGATTTTCAGAAGTATCAGAACCTCTGCACCCTTTAGGAGATATATGGCGGTGTGCACGTTTGATTCTTGAGTAAAGTTATCTCTACCTATTGTGTGTAAGTGGGTGATGAGTCCATTATTCTAATACATCTGTTCTGGCTGACCCATTTTTGGCTATACCTATGGGTATAAAGCTCACATATACTCACGCCTTTTAGTTCAATTATGGTAGGCAGAGACTGTTGTTAGCAACTTTGCAGGATACTGACAAATCTCTCTTGCTTCTCTCAATTCTTCTTCCCATACACGTTATTTTATTGTTCTTACTTCGGACTCCCGCCTTAATAAGAACGCTTTTATCTGGTTTTCAAACGTTCTGGCCATCCTCTACTGACAACAACATCCTCATTAGCTCTGTATGAAACATCTTATATATAAAATTCACGTGTTGCAGTGTTTGTCACCAAACAGTTCCGAAACGACTGAACCAATTTAAATGAATGCATACTCATTTGGTAGGTCTGAGAATAGGTTTATCTATTGTTTATACTTCTAAGTAATAAGGGTTGTATACCCTGTCATTTCATTTTTATTTTATTGACTAGACATAATTTAGATGGCAAAACACCGTTTGCCCGTTCAGCTAGTAATTATATAACATACATACATATACTCACGGCTATAAATCCCTAGAGTGGGTAGCCAGAGCTAAGAAATTAGAAATTCCTCAGCCACGTTTTGAAAGTTAAGTGGGGAAAAGATGGTGATATAAAGGTTGTTGGTGATGGGTCTCCAACCGCATCGCCCAAAAATCCCTTAAAAGCCCCATACCGTTAGTCGCCTCTTACGTACACCCACCGGAAGAAATGGGATAGTGCTATTCTAAGCCGACACTACACAGCAGCAATTATATAACTATACTGCTTTTCACGACGAATCAAAATTAATCAAATTTAGTGGATTTCAAAACTACCAAATCGGTTGTATAACTAAGTTAGTGCCTGTAATACGGTAAATACGATTCCTGCGGTACATTACCCCTGTTACCCCTATAACAACGAATTCTCGCTAAGTCTAACCCTTGTACAAGATCTAATTAGCAATAACTACAGATTGGTAGACAATGCTTCTTAGTTATTCGCTAGTGGAATATCATAGAGTATAAAGAATATGGAAACGACCAAATAAGGTTGAAAACAGATCATGATAATTAAAAAATAAAATATAATCTTCGGAATGCATACATACATATAATCACGACTATAAATCCCAAATAGGCTTAGCCAGAGCTTTAAAACTAGGAACTCCTCCCTCGAAAATCTTTGGAATGATGCTCATAAGTATGGGAAAATGCTGTGAATGACGGGAGAAATCATTGCCATCAACACCTCCTAATCTGAATATATAGCAAACTTAAGTGGTGCAATGCAGAAGTGGTGATGACCAAAGTCACTGACTATTATTCACCTAGATGTCTGAGGTAATGATGAGAGCAAACTAAATCGGATACTACACACGATTAAACTTTCTTTGTCGTAGGGATTTTTTCGAGTTGGTTCCCCACAGCGTTTACAACCCTCATTATGCAACCACACATTTGACATAGCAGAAAACAAAGATGTGTTCTCCTGATATTGTTAATTGATTTCAATTGGAGTAATTGTAATTTAGAATTTCACCACTGAAATAACAAGATTATAAATAGATAGATTATAATAAAAGAAAATAAAGCGTTGAGGGGAATATTACTTGTATATTGACAGAGATGCTAAATGCGGGTGTTGATGGGACTGCCTCGATACTGTAGCGCATCAGGGATGTTCGCCGAGGCAGGGGTTGACTGTTTTTATGCAACCATGCGAAAGAGGTGCACATCCCTGGTGAGTAGGGTTCGGGCCAGTCCCAACACCATTCTGAGGGCATTTTCAGGTAGATTTGACTGTCAGTACATGAATCATTGCAGTATGATTCATTTACTGACTAAAATATAATATTTACGAGCTGATGTTTAATTTTTAATTGTAATTTTTAATTATTATTATTTTTGTTTAATTTAATTTATTTATTTTAATTAATTTTTAATTTAATTGTTTTGATTTTTATGTAATATGGATGTGACTTATCTGAAATAAAGTTTTATTATTATTATTATAAAGCTGAGTAGGCTTAGAATAACACTACCCTATTACTACTCGTAGGTGTCCTTAAGAGGCGGCTTAGGTTATAAGGGCTTTTTAAGTGATTCTTGGGTGATGCGGTTGGAGACCCATCACCAAGAACATTTATGTAACTTCCAAAAGTGGCTGAGGAATTTCGCATTTGAAGCTCTGGCCACTTCTTTTGGGGAATTATAGTCGTGTGTATATATGTATGTAGGCAACATTCAGAGCACATAATTTTGGCCTGGACAGTATATCTAAATACCTCAAGTCTATCGCCGCATAGAGCTGATACATTGTCATAGTATGTACTCACCTTTTTAAGTTACCTTACAATATTACTCTTCACCCTAATGAACTATAAACTAATCAAATATAATAGGACAAGAAATACATACTTCTCCTCATTGCATTAGTTCTATGCAGTAGATAATGAAACACCCCCAGGCGGCTACTCAAGACGGGGCTGTTTACTTAAATTGTGTAATATTGTTGAGGATGTGACCCGGGGCTCGGCATCTGTCACAACCCTTTGTGTAGGGTGACCATTATCTATCGTCAGATAAAGCAAAGGAAGGTTCATAATTCACCCACAGCGTATATTGGACTTTAATATACTGCTTTACTTATATATACAGAAATACTACACAGACTAAGAAAGCCTCGAAAAACACAGCACAGAAATGGCTTCTTATTAAGAATACTTATATTTCGAGGTAAAGAATATTTATAAATAAGGATTAGAATAGCATTAACCCATTTCTACCCGCGGGTGTCGAAAGAGGCAACTTAGAGTATTTGGGCTTTTTAAGTGATTATTAGTCGATGCATTTGAAGACCTATCGCATTTTCGCGCATCGATGAATAGGAAAACAAAGGTACTTATTGTTAAAAAAACAGGATAGCGAATTTTCCGTCCCTATAACAATAAGTGCCTTCGTTTTAGAGCATACATCTTTATGCCTCTCTATGATTGTAACTCAATATCACTATTTTTGGACTTGAGCCTCTTTCTTTCTGAGAGTGCGCTGTCACCAATAATTATTGATTGATTATAATGTTTGTTTTAATCCTTTCCCACGTCGACTTCCAAAAGAAGCTGAAGAATTTGTAATTCTAAAGCTCAGGCCACTTCTTTTTGGGCTTTATAGTCGTGAGTATATGAATAAAGGAAAAACATTTACAATAACCGTATTTAGTTTTCCCTCAATGGATCAAACCTGTAACCACTTCCTGGGTTGGCGAATATTGGAGCTATTTTGCTATTGTAATTTTATTTAACAGGATTGCAATAATGGGGCGTATTTTTTTATAATTCTAACTTCATGTCAAATAAATTATATTTTACGGTGCCGTAGTACGATTTCTTTTAACATTTCTCCAACTCCAATATTTTATATTTTCTATTATGGACACTCTACCATTGCAACCCCATAAATAATTCAACTCATCAGTCTTTGCAGTGACGATACCAATACAAATAGTAGTCATTGACTCTTAAAATCTTTGGAATAAAGCTCAGTTTTGTTTGCTGAATCGTAACTGGACGGCAAATATTTGCATTCAGTATTGGCGAATGATATCGGCGGGTCAAAACGTTTGTTTGGATCAAAAATGCGTGGATTTTTGATACTTAAATTTTGCCGTAATTAAAAATGTTTGCTTTTCGTGGGTCAAAGTTTATTTTTCATTTCAAATTCCGTAAACAGTTTCTTTGAAGTCAACTCAAATTTGGACGTGTTTTTATAGTTAATCAATTTCAGGTTGGCTAGCTATAATTACTACTACATACTTACAATTTTAATTGGGTTGTTATCCTAAGACTAGATTTCCAGTACAATGAAATTTAAAGTTCTTATCTCAAATATAAAAGTTTATTTGCAGTTTTTACTAGTATATAATTAAGCCGTGTAGTGTCGGCTTAGAATAGCACTACCCCGTTTCTACCGATGGGTGTACGTAAGAGGCGACTAACGGAATTGGGGCTTTTAAGGGATTTTGGGCGATGCGGTTGGAAACCCATCACCAACAACCTTAACTTTATCATCTTTTCCCCACTCAATTTTCCAAAAGTGGCTGAGGAAGTTTTAATTCCTTAGCTCTGGCTACCCCTTCTAGGGATTTATAGCCTTGAGTATATGTATGTATGTATGTATAATTAATGGATGCATGCATGCATTCACGGCTGTAATTCCCACCCATCACTAACGCTACTTTATTTCTACCATCTTTTCCCCCCTATCAACTTCCAAATGCGACTGAGGAATTTTTCATTCTGAAGCTCTGGCTGCCCTTTCTATGGATTTATAGCCGTGAGTATATGTATGTATGTTAAGGTGGGAATAAATTTGAAACAATTAAACAATTTAGAAAATTAAAATCTTGATAATCAAAACGTAAAAAGGCGTCAACATACATACATACATATACTCACGGCTATAAATCCCAAGAAGGGGTAGCCAGAGCTAAGGAATTAGAAATTCCTCAGCCACTTTTGGAAAGTTGAGTAGGGAAAATATGGTAAAATAAAGGTTGTTGGGATTTTGCAGCGAAATTTGGAAAACATTACATCTTTATGAAATTAAAAAGAAAATATAAACCCATCAATAGCATAGAACGGAAGATTTAAATATCAAAAGATGAGCAAGATATTGTACTTTCCTGATCTGGTACGGGCGTCGCGTCTCAATATTTATATAAAACTCACAAAAATTATTCAGTAATTAATAAATATGCAATAAAAAATTCAATTAAGGGCTTCACATATCACATTCATAACTACCTAAACAACAACTTAGAAATTTGAGAGAAAAAAGTAAACGTCCCTTCCAAGAGCCCCGCTTTCACCCCAAGACATGATATTTAATTACCGCAAAATTTATCGCTGCTCTATACCGCGGCGCGTCTGTTAAAAAATCCAAATCTATTCCCTTGATTACAAGCTGTCACGCTGTTGAATTTTTTAAGACCCCTCCTTAATTAGTCATGTTGGTTTTCCACCTCTCTACTCAAGCTATTCATTTTCTTTAATGCCCACTGTAATTGGCCCCCACCTCTAAGTGTTGCCAGAAACATAATTTATTACTTAATTACCTTAAAATACGCGTCGCCGCTTAAAAGATCCACAACAGATGTTTTTTATTCGTAGGAGTGAGTGGGAAAAACAAAACTGCTTAAGAATGACATTAATTAATTCTTAATGAAATCCGTCTTACCCTCTGTTTAATTTAAATGCCTCGGTTGAAACACGATTTATGGCTTGTACAATTTGTCGCAGCTCAGCGAATGATTAAAATTCATCCTTTATAATTACATTTATTGCTTCCTTTTACTAACATTCTGTTGAATAACATTTGCACGTTTTAGGTATAAATATTACGATAATGTAAGTTTCTAAAACTTTTGTCGATAAGCGTCTTCGACAGCGCTCTGGAACAAGGGTTCGTCGTATCGCAAGTATCCATCGTCCGATCTCACGACATCCTCGAAACTTTTATGAAACAGTGGCTCAGTGTAATGTATATCAACAGTATCCTGGTAATGGTGATTGTCTACGAGATTTCTATTTCTATTCTTATTCAGATTACCCTTGTACTTATCATCTTTGTTCATTATTGGCGTCACGGTAACTTTCTCTTCAGTTTTCTTTAATTTTGTGTCAGTTCCAGCCCCAGCTAAGTCTCTGTAAGCTCGGTCATCTTTCCTCAAAGGTGCATATGGATATGGGTATCCACTTCTAAATCTGTGGTCGTATCTTCCACTTCTAGAATACTGGTCATCTTCAAACCGTCGGTAAGGATCTGCGGGGTATCTGTATCTTAAATCTACATTAGGAGGGGTTCGAACTACTTCTGGTAAATGAGCGTAGTAAATAATTCTTTTAGGTTTTCTCGCTGAATAACTGTCATAGTTTTCATCATATCTATTCATTCTTGGGCCTGGATAATAAGTACGCCTTCTATCATACATATCATAAGGAAGTTCGCGCCTGTATATATCATCAGCCGGATAATATCTATCATCATAGAATTTTCTTGATTCTTCTGGATAATAAAGTGCTTGGCGAGGGTAAACTGGCTTTTGTTGTTTCTTTTCTTCTTCACCTGGTCTAACAAAGTCTTGTCTATCGCCGTTTCTTGATGATCTCTGAATGTTATCTTTTGATTCCGCTGATTCTATACCTTTGCTTTGTGTGACAAAGTTAATGCGCGGCATTCTTGAATTGAGGAGCTCACCTGAAGGTTGTGGTGGAGTTAAAACATTATTTCTTTCCGATTCTTCTCGTTCAGGGAATGGTAGTTTTACCCAGTTTTCATTTGAAGCCCTAGCCCCGCGACCTGTTGGTTTATCAGTTACTCTCTCAGTAGTAGGATTCGGTGGTAATTCTTCTTCTTTTTCGGTAGTTATTGATATTTTAGCTGCCGAGTCATCTAATGATTGTCCTGGAATCCAATGTGTTGGTCTTTTATTTTCTTTCTTCATCTCTGATCTTATATTATGGTAGCGTTCTTCTTCGATCACATCACGTCGGTCTCTAGTATTTTCAATCGTCATTGTATCCTGAAATCATTGAAAATAACGTTTATGCAATTGTCTATACCAATATATTGATGCCATGCCTTATACACATATTATCAAGGTATAAAAATATACATTTAAACTGTCTGGCTGACTTATCAACACATAGAAGGGCTGGCAGAGGTTCTTCTGTTTTTTGTGCCATTTTGTTACCACCAGGTACAAAAGTTTAAAGTGTCTTTTATTTGTCAGGACTGTTTATTTACTCCTATATATGTCGCAGTTGGATTGTATAATCCGCCGTATTACATTACGGCTGATATCTAAAACAGCGTCGTTTTGTAATGCGGTGGTTCAAGCATTGGCCGGATTGAATGCGGCTAAATATAAAACCGCCGGTTTGTATTCGACGCCATATGTCATTCAACACGGCTAGCCATAATGTAATAAAGCGAGAGATCAGCCGCCACTTTGAAAGTTTTTAGTTCCGATTCTTAACACTCGTGCCGCTACCTGACATAACAACAACAATGGCGTTGAATACAGAAAGTGGGTTGTTAAATTGTGAGTGAATTAAACAATGAAAACGTGTTAAATATGTCGGTGAACAGTGACTTTAAGATCAATTTTCACAATTTGGAACAATCAAAAAACTATGGTCAATGTGCAAAATAGCTTTTTAATATAACGTTTGGAAAAGTTTAATTATACTAAATATATATGATGACTGTCACGTGTGATTTATAATATTAATGATAAATGTCTGAAGTCAAATATTTTATTTGGTATTAAAAAATATAACTTTTTCTGTTTATTTAAATTGATTTTTATTCTAAATATTGTTTTATTTTGTAAGCATACGATGCCAACGAAACATGGGCCGCCATATTGAAGAACGTACCATAATGACTATCCGGCCAATGCTTGAACCGCCGCATTATAAAACGACGCTGTTTTAGATTTAGATATCAGCCGTAATGTAATACGGCGGATTATACAATCCGACTGCGACATCTACAATAATCTACATACATACTCTTGGCTATAAACGGCTAAAATTTGGAAGTGGAGTAGATAAAGTTGTTGTCCATTAGTTTCCAGCTACTCGTACATCGCCCAAAAATCACTGCAACAGCCCCTAACTTACGTTCCGTTACGACACCCGCAAGGGAAAATGGATTAGTTTTATTTTAAGCTGACACTACACTAATGTGTCCTTTCTAAAGTCATATTTATAGTTAATTTATCAAGGTCTTTAACGGTGAGACAAAACATTGCGAGGAAACCCAAATCACTTAGAAGTCTTTTGACAGACTATTTGTGCAAAGCGGCCATAGATCTGCCCCTAACACATGAATGCACTGTCCCAACAAAACATGGGTACTCCGAACACCAAGTGCTCGAAATGTCAGGTGATGGTGAGATAAGTATTCGTTCCTCTCTGCCACCCCTTCGGCGTGACACGGCGTGAAAATTGAATTTGAGTTTAAGGGAAAGTATATTATTATTGCCGTGTAGTGCCGGCTTAGAATGTCGCTACCCCTTTCTACCCACGGGCGACTAAGGGTATTGGGACTTTTTATTGGATTTTTGGGCGATGCGGTTGGAGACCCATCACCATAAACCTTTATTTTAACATCTTTTCCCCACTCAACTTCCAAAAGTGGCTGAGCAATTTCTAATTCCTTAGCTGTGGCTACCCCTTCTAGGGATTTATAGCCGTGAGAATATGTATGTATGTGAAAAGTATATTGTATGTGAGTATATTTTATGTTAAAAATTTAGAAGCCACTTGTATTAATAACTCACCTTTTCTATGTTGTAACCAATCTCTTCATCCCTAGCAGTCACCACAGCACTGCTTAGAAGAAAGCCACACCATATTATCAAAACCGTTTTCGTTCTGCCCATTTTATATCTGAAATATTACAATAAATAAGTATTCGAGTAACTTCTACGAAATATTTAATTTATGTATGTTTATGATACTAATAAACGTAAGCAGAGCTACTCAATCATTGAATTCGTAATGAATGTCCAAGTCTACGACTCTTTGTTTACATTTTTTTAATCAATAATTTATTTAATTAAGTTGTATTTGTATGAAAATTAATGCCTATTGCAATCATCCAAGATTCCTAAATTAAAGTACATAAAGATGCCAATATATATCTAAAAGGCCAGTTGACAAGTATAGTGTTTCTATACCCTTTAGACCTCTGAGAAAAAACTTATATAAGCCCTACCCAAAGTATTTAAATCGAGTGAGTGTAAAAAATTAAGAAAGAAAGTGATTTCAAGTCATTGCCGTGTAGTGTCGGCTTAGAATAACACTTCCCCATTTCTACCCGTGGGTGATCGTAAGAGGCGACTAAGGGTATAGGGGCTTTTTAAGTGATTTTTGGGCGATGTGGTTGGAGACCCGTCACCAAAAAGAATTATTATTACCATATTTTCCCCAATTAACTTCCAAAAGTGGCCGAGGAATTTCTCATTCCAAGGCTCTGGCTACCCCGTTAAGGGATTTATAGCCGTGAGTATATGTATGTATGTATGTATGTTATATCTTATACAAATGATATAATCTTAAACGATTAAAATTATTTAAATACGGACAAATATTACACACAAGCCCCTCTTTCCCACTGGGCACTCTGGGCAAGTGCCCAGGGCCCTGTGATCTATAGGGGCCCCCTTGGCTCAGCCAGATCACAAAACGACAACCAAAATTTTGGCGATTTTTTTTTCGATTCGTATACATCGATCCTAAATTACTGATAGTCCGGTCAATTTAGGCCTAAAATAAGGAGGAAGGTTACATAAATTCATAAGAAGCTGAAAATTGGCACAATTGTTCAAAACATGATTATAAATGAAACCTCAAAAGTCCCCATCGTTCCGAGGTGTGCTTAAAATTTTACACGAGGTCAAAGGTAAAAAAAATGAGTTTTTTGCGATTTTAAGCGAGACGGTGAGTTTTTTCGCAAAATCACCTTTGTACAAAATTGTAGATCAGAAAATTTTCTACAAAAAACATATCAATATTTTTTTTCCTAAAAGCCACCATTTTGAAGATATAACGCGTTGAAAAGTTCGATCATTGGTAATCTTCATACTTTGCACATGTACGCCACGTATGAACATCATTTATAAGGTGTTTAAAAAAATGACTTACTTCAATGTGCTGAAGTTTTTAAAAATAGTGACTCAACTCAACCAGACGTTATCAACATCGGAATTCAATTTCTTCTCGCTATGTACGGAGCTCCTAAAAAAACCACTTGCTTAGATAAGTTGCGATTCGCAACTTTTGTTAAAAATACGCGTAATAAAAAGCAAGTGCAACTAGCTTCTTTACCTCCAACCTCAGTAGCATACTTCCACCAGCACCTGAGAAACTTCTCAACTGAATATTTTGCAACTGTAAAAGAGGTTGTAATGCTAAATGTGGATGCAGAAAAGTTGGACTGTTTTGTTCCCTGGCATGCACAAACTGCCAAGGCCGATCGTGCTCTAATGTTGAGTCAGCTAATCTAGAAGACTCATATGATACCAATGAGGAATCGCTAGTTGGACAGTTGATCTGTGAAATAGAAGAAAAAGAAGAAGAAGAAGAACAGGAAGAAGAGCAAGAAAAAGACGAAGAACAAGAAACAGTAATCCTGGAAAATTACGAATCAGACGAGGAATATTAATCATTTCATTTTCAATTACATCGCCATTATTTTAACCAACCGATATGTACAAATATATTTTACAATAGTTTTAAAACAAATAAAATCACTGCAGACCCGTGGAATAGGCCTACTGGGCATACCACGTTAAAATAAAACGCGCTAAGTACACTACCTCATAGGTGGCGTGGAAACGTGTGCAAAGTATGAAGATTACCAATGATCGAACTTTTCAACGCGTTATATCTTCAAAATGGTGGCTTTTAGGAAAAAAATATTGATGTGTTTTTGTAGAAAATTTTCTGATCTACAATTTTGTACTAAGGTGATTATGCGAAAAAACTTACCGTTTCGTTAAAAATCGCTAAAAACTCATTTTTTGACCTTTGACCTCGTGTAAAATTTTTAGCACACCTCGGAACAATGGGGACTTTTGAGGTTTCATTTATAATCATGTTTAGAACAATTGTGCCAATTTTCAGCTTCTTATGAATTAATGTAACCTTGAATGTATAAATTGACCGGATTATGACTACAAAACCAATTTGCTTACAGCTTTTGCATGCGCGAAGTTAATCTACTCCTACTTAAAAATTTGGCTTTATTAAATTACAATAAAATTCTCTAAAAGTTATATGTATCATGTTTCGATTTCTGATGCGTTGTTCTCGAGATATTTAATTAACAAAATATAAGAAGAACTATTTTTTTACAAACGAAAAAAAATATGTAAGCCTTTGCTTACAAATAATAGATGGAGTTGAATTTCTAAAACAACCGTCTAAGTGTGAGTCGGCTTACGCACTACGGGTTCCGTATTATTATCTATATGGAAAATCACGTTTGTGTGAATATCATGGGAGCCCCCCTTTAATATTTACTTATTGTCATTTAAATATTTATATCGAAAGGTAATATATAAGTGAATATTTCGTGAAAATTTTAATTTTCTAATTGTTACCGTTTTTTTGTATTCAGAAAAAACATACAAAAAAAACATGTTTATTGTATGGGGACTCAATAATATTTTAGTATTTTTTGTTATCGCAGCAACAGAAATGCATCATTTGTGAAAATTTGAGCCTGGTGACAGACAGCGGAGGCTTAGTAATAGGGTCCCGTTTACAAAAAAAAATTGTTATTAATTTTATAAATTTTTCGAATTATTAATTGTTAACGGGCTGAGGTTCTAGTTCAACAGCAGACATCGCTAAGATCTACTTGGAAGATCGTCACAGGATCGAAAAATGAATTTGGAAACTTACTTATCTACTTTCTTTGTTTATTCTAACAAAATAGTGTTCTGTCAAAGTCATAGGGGCCCCATTATCCTCATTTGCCCAGGGCCACCAATAAGTTAAAGACGGCTTTGATTACACAGATCAAGTTAGCCCCAAACTAAGTATAACTCAATGGCTTGTATTATGGAATACTAACTTAACGATACATTTAATACTATATTATACAAATAACATAAAAGACTAAGAAACAATAATTTTTGCCCAACACATAAATGTTGCTCTCAGCGGGATTATCGAACCCGTGAAATTGGTACTCAAATAAGCCTGAACTACACAACTCACAACTGCTAGGTTTTATGTTAAGCAGACAAAGTTGCGGGGGTGAGCTAGTAAGTTAATAAAATAGTTTATTGCCCGAAAATGCTCCAATGAGATGATGAGTCACAAAGTATCCAATTGCTAAGTACATGAATTTCGATGCACTGACCTCTCGCCGCAAATTCATATGCCTACCGGAAATACTGCCATGATTAAAGCAAAACGGAAGTGTTAAAATCATCGGCGAACCGTGAATTTCATACAAAAACAAATATAATTACTTCGACTATGTCAACCTCGAATCATTTGGAATGTATACATTGACCATTTATTGAGGACCCTTGAAAGTGAATCTTTGCTTACTCTGTATAACTCATGATATATTTGTTATGATATTTTCTGATTATGATCTAGGTTAAAGTTAACAGTTTGATTGTGATTCAGATACTATTTTAAACAGAAATACTTGTATAATAATGATATAGTTTATTTCACGATTTGTTTTCCTTTTGTACTTTTATAAGTTGTAGTCTCTATAGTACTACTTCCATGGTTTAGTAGTAGGAGCGAACGGCCCACAATCACAGATATTGCAGGTTTTAATAATTCGATTATACAAAAATAGATGATTCTGTGTTTTGCAGTGCATGACAAGCCGAGGGACCCGGGAATTATAAAGGTAGAACTCGATAGTGTGCCAACTCGAATTAAGTCTAGTACAGTCTAGAACAGTAGAATTATTATTTTGTTTATAATTATTTTATACAGTTACTTTTTTAACTTGAAACAATTGTTTTTGGTAAGTTAATTGTAGAAAACTAATCTTATTGTTTAATATCATATGGATTTTATTGTAAAAAATATTTTTTAGATATACTATAATCGCCCTCAGAATTATCTGATCCCTGTTTTCGTCAAAACTTCATATTGGTATTATGAACAAAATAACTTGAATTGGTCAAAAATAATCAAACAAGAGTTTTCATGATTTTTTTTCTATTTATTTGAAGTTAGTTATATAAACTGGAAGTGACATCTTTGAATGCAATCAGGTTTTACGTATTAAATTATCATAGAATTTCACATAGAATCCCGTGAAAATATACTCACATTATGGGACCAAGTGAAAAATAAATGTTGAGTTGTACTTGACCGTTTTGCACGGGTAGTAAAATTTATCAAATATCGAAGGTTTCTTAAATTTCTGCTCATCCTATATTCAATTTAGCGCGATGATATAGCCTTTGCTTCTTCTGGCAGTTTTAGTGTTCTTTCTATTACCAAAATAATATTTTTTAAATGGTTGAGTGGTTTCGAAGCTTATTCATTACAGACAAACCATTCCTCAATTTCTCTGTTAAATAAGTAAATATAGACGTTAAATGAATTATGTTAAATAACATACATATACTCACGGCTATAAATCCCTAAAAGGGGTAGCCAGAGCTAAGGAATTAGAAATTCCCCAGCCACTTTTGGAAAGTTGAGTGGGGTAAAGATGGTGAAATAAAGGTTGTTGGTGATGGGTCTCCAACCGCTTCGCCCACAAATCCCTTAATAGCCCCAATACCGTTAGTCGCCTCTTACGTACACCCACCGGAAGAAATGGGGTAGTGCTATTCTAAGCCGACACAACACAGCATAAATAACCGACTCATATACATTACAAAAGCTTTTCTTTTATAAAGTTGGCAGGTAGTATTATACTAATCAAAAGAATACCCATTTGAATTACTGTCGTCCTTAATCAATTATTATTATATGCAATAAAGTTCATTCTGCATTAAACTTGGTTAGAAAGAAAGTGATTTCAAGTCATTTAATTGTAGAGTTTTTTGATTTGTCTGCGAATCCCACGACAGATTCATTGACAAAACTCGTTCCGCTCCATAAACAGAGAGGTAGTAAAATGGACAATGACCATTTTATTTACAAATATATATCGATTACCGTTACATTTGTGTTCTATTAATGGACAATAGAAATCGGTTCGCGAAATCACCATGAAAATAGGTTAAATTGAATGATAGACTGAAACTTGATTTTCTCACGTTTTACAGAAACAATATTAAAAATTCCTAGCATCAATCGATTACGATTTCATTGACTCAAAAATAACGTCATAACAGCTCATATATAGCCCACAGATGGTATCGGTAGTCTAACCTGGATACAGTAATAAATTAAGTATAAATAAAGGAAAGAAAAAAATTTTTTCGACACAGGCGGGCAAAAAGGGAGAAAGAAAAAAAAAGAGGAAAAAAAATATCTTTCCTTTATTTATTCTTAATTTATTAGTAATAATCCCCACATGAGGTTTTTATGAACAAAAAAGATTTAAATTACTGGATACAGTATTTAGGACTAGTGTAGGTTGAGAACTTTACCGAATCCTCCTATCTGTTACCGACAACCATTATCGCCAGAAGCTTTATATGTGAAGCTCAATCTAATATGAATATATAGTTTAGTATGTGGCAAATATGCAAGAAAAGGGTTAAGAGATAACGTTAATGGTCGTACTGAAATCAACACCGTAACTTGCCTTTAGTTAACACAGTCTGCAACTTGATATCAACCTTAATAATGTCCCTGATTACAAAAAAAGCAATGGGAGTGGATGATAGAATAGTGGTGGTAATGTCAATAGAGAGAAATCACGAAGAAAGCATTTAGATCAAATAGAAAACGAGCTAAAAAGCAAGCGTCCGAAGCGGAAAGAATAGAAAAGCAGGGCAGGGAAAAGATTTATGTTATTAACGAAGCAGGTATTTGTCAGTATCATTATAAATAGCAATCGATAGTCTCTGCCTACCCAAAAGGTCCGAACCTATTCTAAATCTACCATTTCACCTGTGGGATATATACAAGTATTAGTCAAGCCGTACTATCGGAGTGTGCTTGGTTTTCGGAGTCTTAAGAGGCAATACCAACAGGCATCGCCGATATTCCTCTGTGCTGCGCGTGCATGGAGGCTGACAATACGGTGGCTCATGTACTCCAGGACTGGGAACAACCGATATCCGCAATAATATAATTTTACTAACTGAAGTTAACTACCAGAGGCAATGAATGACTTGGATAAGCTATGGTCCTACTGGCTTAAATAAATTTAAGACTCATAAACGGCCAAATATTCCACCCACAGTGGCCCACTACACAGTGGCTTGGCTAAGTGCGGAAATTCACTTAATAACATAATAATGGTGTTAGAAATGCTTATTTGGGGACAAGATGGTATGAAAGAAAGATATGAAGTAAATGTATCCTATGTTTGGTTTAAGTAAACAACGGATTTAATTTAAAAAGTAGCAGTACGGCTCTCGCTTTCCATTCATACATCAGTACATACATACATACATATACTCACGGCTATATTTCCCTAGAAGGGGTAGCCAGAACTAAGGAATCATAAATACCTCAGCCACTTTTCGAAGTTGAGTGGGGAAAAGATGGTAAAAATAAAGGTTTTTGGTGATGGGTCTCCAAGCGCATCGCCCAAAAATCCAAAAAAAAAAGGCCCAATACCCTTAGTCGCCTCTTACGACACCCGTGGGTAGAAAGGGGTAGCGACATTCTAAGCCGGCACTACACGGCAATCAGTCTTCCTATCATATTAGTAAAAGTATACTAGCGATAAGCTAACCTGTCACATATTCCAGTTGACTCGCACACTGTCTACCGTTCGAGGTACACCACTGAAATGGCGCTGCCCATCGTCCGTAGCCATCGTTATTGTTTAACTGCTATTGTGTGCATCGGTCACAAAATTGGGTTCACTGATTCAACTGTGACAAACAGTTATATTTCACCCATATTTTAACAAGCATGTTAGAACTGGTATTTCGCATGAGCAGTACATACAGTTTAATGACTCAACACTTAAAAAGAGCTTTTAGTTTTTAAATGACGCTTTAGTTTATAGCACTCTTTAAATACATATATACACTCGAGGCTGTAAAAACAAGGAAGTAGTCATCTGTCACTTTGGGAAATTTTGTTTATAATATAAATAATGGTTGGTGAAGTGTCTCGAACCTCATCCCCCAAGAATAACTTAAATGCCCAAACGAAATTTCTGCTAATCTTAGACGATCCTACAAAGCTGTACTATATATAACTAATTTATTAATCTGTACTCATATCTAGATCTTTGAAGGTTGATGTTCAAACAAAGTAACGCTGAAGTGAAGTCGTTGCGTTGGTTACTTAAATTTGAATATCCTTAGTCGTCTCGTACAATACTCACGGAAAGAGATTGGATGGTGCTATTCAGGCCCAACAAAATACTACAGATATGAAAAATAAACAGGGCGTGATCCCGTTGGTCCTAGGAAGACACATGATGATTCCCAGCCTTAGGGTAAGGGTATCAGTGGGATGTCATAGATAAATAGATAGTTGTATAGCTTATAAATGTAGTATAAAATAATTTATTCCTTCAATACTTACACATTATTAAGTTACATGCAAGAAGTTAAGTGCTGCTTAACATGAAATAGATATGAAAGAAATGGGTTAGCCATTTCTTTAGGAATTTTAAATTTTGAGTGATGTGGCTTAAAAAAAACCCACTCAAGTTCCAAGAGCGCATGAGTTTGGCCGAATTTCCAATTACATACATTACATATACTCACGGCTATAAATCCCTTGACGGGGTAGCCAGAGCTTTGGAACAAGAAATTCCTCAGCCACTTTTGGAAGTTGATGGGGGAAAAGATGGTAATAATAAATGTTTTTGGTGACGGGTCTCCAACCACATCGCCCAAAAATCACTTAAAAAGCCCCTATACCCTTAGTCGCCTCTTACGATCACCCACGGGTAGAAAAGGGGTAGTGTTATTCTAAGCCGACAGTACACGGCATTTCACGGAATTTCCAATTCTGATGCTAAAACTACCACTTCTCCAAACTCCAACTCCAACGGCGAAAGTAACATACATAGTCAGATCTGACGAGAAAGCGCGATACTGAAGTAATCGTTTAGTTTCTCCTTTGATTTTTCACTAAACTCCTAGTGTAGTCAGTAAATTGTTTGATAGGTCCAATTTCGCTAGTTCGATGAAATACGTTTGATTAATCATTGTCACTCTTTTTGTGGATTATTATAACTTTTTGCTGAAAATGGCGATTGATAGGGGTTAATCTGATCTTCCAACCTAGATTGGATTCTCGGAATTGTCTATCCTAGTATCCAAATTAGCTAGGTAGATTAAAGGAATGTATGTTTTGAGTGTTCTCCGATTTTCCAAACTGCTAATGTACACTCGAGTGCATGGATAATATTAAGCAGTCGAATAATATGCCTACCTACTTACCTACCAATCTAAAAATATTAAAGTGTAACATCCAAATATAGCAGTATTTTTAAAAAGTTTATTTAAAAACGTCAAGTACCAACATAACATATCTGCCAAAAAAAATCGTTTACAATTTTACATTGACCGCGATGATTTCATTCAAGACTCACAGTTACGTCAGCTCGATAGTAAAAAAAAATAAAAAAATATTGGAATTATACAATAGTTTATAACAACATGTGCACGAATACCGCTGCATTAGTTAAAAAACTGTGTCGCAGCAGTAAACGCCGTCCTCCAAATACACTGGTAAGTACCATAGTGGTACTACTATCTATTCCAATTACAAAAGTTGCCTGTGACACACATAGTGAATTAAATGTTGGTAATTTTTTAATGTAGTGCATTAGCATCAGCATCCGAAAGAGCAAATCCATGTTTCCAACCGAGCTGATTTGGATACTAGGACAGACTCCGAGAATCCAACCTAGGTTGACCATCGATAGTCTCTGCCTACCCCATTAGAAACTAATGCCGTGTGTATATTTATGTATGTTTAACTGATTGCACATAAAACTCTACTTAAATAGTCAACCTGATCGGATTTAGCTCTTGTTAATGGGAGACGGAGGTTATTAAGTAACATCTTTATTGGAGGAGTTACTATTCAAATTTTAAGATATTATATTCAACTCTTTTATTAAACAAATAAAAGAGAAGTACACCTTTTAGATCTTATCTAAAATCTTTTCAGCCATGCACCTTAATGATAAGATTTGATCCATACATCCCATATGTTTTCTAAATCATGCTCGCTTGTCCCCATAGTTTTCATGATCTTTATTTACCAATTAATAAATACTTGTAATAAAGATCCTCATCAGAAATAAAACAGAACATTAGTAGTTATATAAAATTTTATTAATACCATTGTTGTGATTTATCATCAAATGCATTTGTTACACAATAGGCTGTTAGGGTGACCATAAATAATCATATTCATAAAACTAAACTATGAACTTAGTTTGTGAAATATTGTTCACTCTGGAACTAGCGTTTTTAAGTAAGGCAACAATATTAGCGCTAATATAACGACAAGCAATTATAACATTAATTAAGGTTGTGTTGAGTGAAGTGAGAGCCATTCTTTCAAATAACTCTTAATTTTAATGAACAATTATTTGAAGAACTGATTTGTTGAGTTAAGACATCTGATGAATACATTTAAAACAAACTAGAAACTTCAAAAACAAAATCGTTTCATAACACAAAATAAAAGCACCTACATTTTAATCCAAAATATTCAATATATTTTGGACACAATACAATTAACATGGATGAAGGACAACCATAACAGAAAACTAAAACCTAATTTCTATGTTATTTATCTCTCTTCATCAGGACCACAGATATATTAAGTAAATGGAGGTACCGTAACATCCATAAATACATTTCTTTTTATTAACTCAGTAAGGATAGAAAAACATATCACATCCCTCAAAATGGTGCCTACCTACTGCCTCAAAAACCTATTTATGAGTTGGTACCTCCTCAGCCCAATACATCTATAATCAAATTAAAGCAAGATTAAATCTAGTTTTAAATGCATAAACTGCAATATTCACCCAACACAGAAAGAAAGGTAATACAAAGTGAGTATATCAGTTTCACTGCTCGCCCATAGCGGCCATGGGGTTGCCAGGCTCGTTGCTTTCCTTCTTCTTTGATCCTGAAACGATGTCATCTATCCTGAGCAGAAGAATGGCCGTTTCTACTGCTGTTTTGTATACCTGAAATGATTTGTGTTGTTTTAGATAAAGGTTTGGTACTTTTGTTCTTAAGTGTCATTGTTTTTACTATGTTTCAAATATAAATTGATTTAAAAATACTGTTACTACTAGCAGCTTTGTCTGTTCTATATTTACCACTTTTATAATAACAAAAACCACTAGCCTTGTATTATTTTTTATCTTTATATAGCTTCAAAATTTACGGAGTTTCTTACAAACTTTCATCCCCCTTTTAACTGCCTTAGGGGTGGATGTTTAAAAATCTTCTCAGCGGATGCCTACGTCATAACATCCACCTGCATGCCAATTTTCAGCTAGATCCGTCAAGTGGTTTGGGCCGTGTGTTTTTATGTCACCTCTGGTTTGGTTTTATACTACCCGCAGTTTAACGGCTAATGGCTTACACCCCTTTGCCTTCATAACAACTAAGGCTCTGCTGTTTTTGCACACCCGTATGTTGTATGTAAGTCATTTGCACACTAGCAGCGTCTCTCTCATAACCCTACATCGCGTTACCGAAATGTTTCTCTATCTACTCTCTAATTACAATTTTAAAGTTGGTATACGGCAGGCTGTATCAGCCAGCGCCCACTGTCAGAGTGTATGTATAAGTACTTGTATGTATGAGTATGTATGTTGCCTACAATAAATGACTTGATAATATGATATCTACCTGCAGTTTAACAGCCAGCGGTTCCCAAACCCCCTTCGCCGCCATATCGGCTAGCGCGCCGCTGTTCCCCCACACACACTTCCCCCCGCCGCACACTGAATCGTGTAGAACATGCTAGCTGGACAAAAGTCACCTCCTAATTTCCAAGAATTAGTGGTCATACCTTGTTAACAACCCCTCAGAGGTACCATTTCTATGAATTATTTGTGTCATAGCAGGGAGGACACTAAGTGATGAGCGGCTTAGGGGAAATGTTATAAATATCAATTTACTGAATACTTGTCACTTGCAATTTTACTACACGATCGAAAGAGTCTCCTGAGTGAATTTGTGATAAATAAAAAGTGTTGTGGTATGGATCTTATTGTTGAAGGTATGTAGATTATGTTATTATAAATAAACCTTATCCAAATATCGGTTTTACGTCTGATATAACTTTCTGAAATGCGCTGTAAAAAAACTTCGTATTTTTTTCCTTTCTCTAAGTTCCAAAGACCAGAACTTGCGATCTCCACGTGTCTCCAGGCTGTTTTATTTTATATCTTTTAGATACAAACTTCAGCATTAAATTTGAACAAAATTTTGTTGCGGCATCTCAGGACAACATTATTTTTTCATTTTTTTCCAGAACACGTTCTCACCATCACAAAAAAATATTTTTTTGAGGAATGGCTGAAACACGGTGAAGAAAATCGAAACTCTCGAATATTCGACTTTCTTATGATGAGGTAAGACCTCTAAAACATCGCCAAAGAGTCTATCCGAGAAATCAAACAGAAAATTGCTACAACCACCGCAAAGATGACCGAAAAATGGGATTCAGCGTCACATAAAAGAGGTCGATTCTTGTCCACGTACAAAGTTGGTTAGAAGGTGACGATGTTAAGTTTAAGGTTTATGTGAAGAGTCCAATAGTCCCTCCAAGTTATCAAGCAGCGATAAATGCCACCCGGGCAGACCAAAATCCAGTTTTGGGGACGCTTCGTTCAAGACGAAGAAACGGCGCTTAGAAGAGGGTGTTAGTCCGTGAAGTGCAGAGGAGTTGGCGACTCCTGCTGAGGTAGCTAGCAGATCGGAAGGAAAGAGAACCATCGCGAAGGCCATAAAACGGACAAGTGATGGTGAGGCCCCGAAAGTTCCTTCGTGCCCAGATGGTAGGCAGGTAACTCACGAGGCTTGAGCTTATTTTTTTGACTCCAAGGGAAATAGTCACAGTTATAAGGCAGCGAGGAAGTGGTATTGCCACGAATACCGACTTAATGTATGTTATTTTAGCATCATCTGACCCTTTGATATTCCAAAAAAAAACCAAACAGTTAATGCCCGAAGTTCTTAATTTAATTATTGTGCCTTCAGTGACCAATACGCTTTGTAATTTGATAAGAAACAAAAAATATTATGTTGAATCTGACTCGTCGGAGGGCGAAGAAATATAGATTTTAGGTTTTTGATTGTAAATAGGTAGTTTTGTATATTTTTATAATTAAGGTTTTTATTGTTAAACTGTATTTGAATCATAATTAAAACAACTTTTTAATTTTCGGATATTTTAATCGCGTGTAATTACATTTTTTTTTTTAAAATTGTATTTGAATCATTTTATTTTCAGTTATAGTTGCTATTTTCACCATTCTTGTTTTTAGATGTATTGTGCATAATCAATAATTTATATCGATACATAATTTCACCATCATCTGTTGTATTATTTTATAAAAAGCAAATATTTTTATAAAAAACCGGTTTTATCTCTAATCTTACTGGTAACAATAACTAACTACTATTTGAACAAAAAAAAGCAATTAGAAGTCGAAAAATAATTTTGTCCAGCTAGCATGTTCTACGCGATTCAGTGTGCGCCGCGTGTTTAGCGCGCAGTGACGTCATAGTGTGTAAGTATGACTATGTTTTCTATCTTTCTATGTAGCGTAGTCCTGGCGGCGGACTCACTCGCACACTAGTAGCGTCTCTCTCATAACCCTACATCGCTGTACCGAAATGTTTCTCTAGCTAAGTATAAATACAAATTAAAATTTGGTACACGGCAGGCTGTATCGGCCAGCATCCCGCTGTAAAGTGTATGTATGAGTACGTCAGTATATGTATGTTGACTATAATATCATATCTACCTGCAACTTAACAGCCAGCGGTTCCCAAACCCCCTTCGCCGCCATATCAGCCAAGGCGCCGCTGTCCCCGCACACCCCCCAGCTGCTTCCTCCCGCAGCGTGTTTGGCACGGAGTGACGTCAGAGTACGGATCGTATTGGCGCCACAGTTCTGGGCGAGAGTTCGGGGGATTATCTCTGTAAAAAGACGGTTTGTTGTAGGATTGGAAGAATAAAGAAAATTCAGTGCACAGGAATAGAAATTCAAAGTAAAAATAAACGAAGAGTTGATCACTGCCTCAGCATGTGTATGATAAAATATCAACAACCATGTCACACACAGTTACACATTATGTTTTTGGGTTGACTGAAAAACAGATTTAAAGATATGATTGATGGTTTTTATAATTTACATAAAAACATGCTCCCTAAAAACAATTCAAATTTTATATAAATCTATTTTGTTGATGAATAACGTAATCAACTCTGAAACCAAGGAAAATTATAATGAAAGACAAACATATTTCGTCGCATTCATTCATACTATCAACTTAAATTCATTTGGTGACTATCACATATCACTTCCATAATACTACGATGCAGCTGATGAGCTAGCTCGTAGAGGATCCGACAACATAATAGAAGGACCAGAACCAATAGTACCAATTCCCTTCAACCAATACCGCACCTGGTTGAGGCAACGCACACAAGAACAACATAACTCTCTCTGGCGTGAAATAACTGAATGCCGCCAATCAAAAGAAGCGATGCCGGACATAGATAAAAAACTAACAAGACGACTACTTCGACTAAACAGGAGAAGCCTAAGAACGATAACAGGAATCATCACTGGTCATTGCTCATTGAATAAGCACTTTCACAACATCGGTGTGACAGATAGTCCTCTGTGCAGAGCATGCATGGAAGCCGAGGAGACAGTAAATCACGTCATGTTTGAGTGCCAGGCTTTAAACAGCCCGTACTCAAAAGATAGGACAAAAACAGGTAGTATAAAAAACTCTTTAAAAGACCTAGGACAACTTGAAAGATTTTGGACAGAGTTAGGGTGGATTGAATAAGACGGCCAGGGCCCACGTAAAAAAGTTCCATTAGGGAGCTATGTGCGGAAACCAAAATACTCATCTATCTATCTATCTATCTTCCATAATACTACTGGTGAAGACTTTTAACTGGCATCGATGCTATGTACTGTTACTTATATCGTTATTATTTAGCTGTAAGTTTTCCAAATAAATAACCTAAACACTAAACATACATCCTTACCCAGAGTTACAGCCACAGCTCAATATGGTCTGCTATGGTACGCCTAGCTGATGCAAATAATGCACAAGAACTGCCATCTCAGTTCTAACCAACTTTGTTTCACTTATAAATTCTATCAGATTCATGCACTTAGGTCACCTCATTTTTAATCTCTATTATTGTTCAAAAATTCCATATACTAAACACACATCAAACCAAGGAAACATTTTTTTAACGTCATCTTGTAAGATAACTTTTTGTCTCGTTCATTCATTTGGCCGCCTCATTTAACCATATATTACTTCCAGCCACAAATACCATAAAAATAACCATATATTCATACCCAGTGCTCCAGCCACAGCCAAATACGGTTCGTGTCTGGCGGACGCAGACAATGCGCGAGACAATGCCTTCTCGGTGGCGCCCCCACCCGTACCATACATTAATGTAAAAGATTTTAACCAACTTCGTTTTATTCATTCTATCAGCTTTATTCAATGTATCGTTTCCATTTATTCATTCTTTAAGTTTCATTGGCACTATTAGTTTCATTCATTCGTTCACCTCATTCCTTAACTTCTTGTTCTTCGTGCTATTCTAAGTTGACACTACGCAGCAAACCGATAACCATACACCATTATATTTCCTTACCCAGTGCTCCAGCCACAGCCAAATACGGTCCATGTCTTGCTGACGCAGATAATGCGCGAGACACTGCCATCTCGGTGGCGCCCCCGCCGGGCACGAGCCGCGGAGCTACTACCTGCAGATGATGATGTACTTATATTGTATGTGTTTTATATTGTGCAGCTTTAGTATTATTTTGGGAATACATCGTGGGGAAACCTACATGGCTGAGTTGTACTTAGTCATGTGACACTGTATTCTTACAAAACGGCGATAGAACTGCCCCTATCACGTGAACACCAGGTGACAATGTCATGGGATGTCCAGAAGTAAAAGTACCTCTGCCAACCCCTTCAGAGATATACGGCGTGAACGTTTGAGTTTCAGTTTAGTGTATTTTGATTGAATTTGCTTATATCAAGGATGTATAGATCGTATTTGAAAAAAAAATTCGGCGTTAAATAGGAAATTCCTTGATGATGACTACTGGATATTCATCATTTTCAGTGTAGAGATAGCAAAAACATTTAAAAGTAACAAGTTCCTTGTACAAATATATTGTAACGTGACAGTGCAACTCAATTCAGAGGTGTCCTCACGATTTTTCCCTGACCGAAATTTAAACTTGATAAATTAACCATAACCACATAGGACTTAGGAAAAGGCATGGTCATGGAGTTCCAACGCAGGATTTGACTGACTTCCTCTACATTAGAAGCGGTTGTATACTATGTACACTGTAATCAAAATAGCACAAAAATATTTCTTACCAAATTCTTAGCAACGTGTAACGCGTCCTGCAGATTCCTTTCGATCTCATTAAGAATGTCCTTGGAAGCACCACGAAGAAGGATTGTACACGCCTGAAATTATTAAAAATACTGGGTATTAAAAACAGTTTTAACTAGATACCGTAATATAAACCACTGCTACATGACAAAAAAATGACACGATCTGCAAGTGATTAGGAACAAAACAATGTTCCGCGAAATTGAAGTCGGTGTTGTCTTTATGGTTTACTTAACTAGACGACGCAATATGTTTTGTAAATAACTTATCATTGTTATTATATCACTTTTATAAGGACGTTTGAAGTTGAGTGGGTTCAAGATTGTAAAATAAATGATATTATACAATCAACCACTTCGAAATTTCCTTCATAAAGCCACGAATTAACCCGCTGTAGGATTCTTTCACTCAGGAACTTAGGTGAAGTATGCGTCCTCCATCCTCTTCAAATAGTTTTAAATCACTCCAATAGATGGTGCCATATGTTTTGTAAAAGAACCAATGTGTGTGGGGCAATGTGTCTCGTAAAAGAATCAAAACCAATCTTTTACTTTTCTTCTATGACCTACCCTACCACTATATGACCCTATCAACCACTTTTAAATTCCTACATATAATCCCCAATTTCACCCACCTTAAGATTTTGCACTCGGTGATAAAGGTGAAGATTTCGTCCCCCATCCTCTTCACCTCAAATAAAGTTAAATCACTCTACTAGATGGCACGATCTGTTTTGTAAGATCATCAAAACTATTATTTTACTTTTATCATGACTATTTTTTATACTTCTTACATAAAAACCTTAATTCCACCCACCTTAGGATTCTTGCACTCGGTGACAAAGGTGAAGTACTCATCTCCCATCTTCTTCACCTCAAACTTGCCAGCGCTGGTTCCCACATCGCTCTCCTTTAATTCCTCAGTACGGTTCACTATGGTGGCCCCGCAGGCTCGGGCTAGACGGTTGTTGTCTGTTTTACGCAGTCTGAAATGAGTATATGAAAATTTAGCGATATCAAAGGTATTTTAAAAAACCACAACCATATATAGGTTTAGATTCTTAATTATTGCCCGGGGTGGCTTAAAAAAATTGACCTAGGATTTTTGAGACTTTTAAGCCCATAGCACACGACGTATTTTATACGCGCCGACGACGCGCGTATTAGGAACGCGCGTTTTCGGCGCCGTTGGCGCTGATTTTTGCGTTTGCATTCATGAAGCGCGTATACGCGCGTATAAAGCGATGCAAACGCGCGTACAAAGGAGCGGAGTAGGGGCAGGGGGGAGGAGATGCGCTCACGCCACCACTGACTGCACCGCCCGCGCCTCAGTTGTATTGATTGTTAAGATATATGACCTGCTTCGTCAAGTTAAATGTTAAGCTCTATGGTTAGGCTTGACATTACCGTTTTTGGTTTGAGTGACAAGTTTATTTTCCACAACATTCTTTATTTTACTCCTCTCGATCCATCTATTAACGTTGATAGTTATTGTAAGCTGCGCGTGTATATGGTTCAAAATGGAACACTTCGACACCGACCGCTTTATTGCAGAAATTAACAATCGTCCAGCTACATGGAATTCTCTACTACCCGAATATTCTAACAAAGTGTTAAAAAGAAATGCTTGGGATGAATTGTGCCAAATTTTTTATAACGATTTCAATGAAAAAACCAATAAGGAAAAAAACCTGGCAGGTAATTTTTATTATATTTATTTGTTTTAGGACTAGGTACACAAGAACATCGCCGCGCCGCCGTAAAGATAGGCCACCCATGTCGCGTGCCCACGTTTCTATAGGTAGTTAATAAGCACTAGCAGTATTTTTTTTACTTATTGGAACTAACTACTTAGTACCCTAAAACGTAGGCACACGACATGGGGTGGCTATCTTCACGGCGCACGTTGGGTCGAATCTGAAAAAAAGGAACTTATGAATTAAAAATTTGTCATGATATTTCGCTAAATATTCGTTTTTAGAAAAAAATTACAATTAATAAATGGTGATTGTATTCACGGTTTCTGTCGATGGACTGAACAAATAATTGACATTTCGAAAAAAAGTTCCTTATTTTTTCAGATCCGCCCGCCGATACATAAAATAGGAAAACAGTAGATCATGTATTGTAATTTAGGGTACCTACCTAGGTACCCTAAATTTTAGAATATTGCCATGGTACTGCACCTTCATCGCTAATAAAATAATCAGTGTACATATTTCGTATCGTGGTTCCGCTTAATTGTACCTGTGACCGTCTTGTACCAATCGAAATCAAACTTGCATTTTCAGGAGGATCTTCTAAACCAACTATACTCAAAGACTTATGAAAATTATAACCGTCACGTTCACGTATGAAATTATGCAGCATACAACAGGCTTTCACAATAGCCACACTGAAGTCCACGCTAACGTTCAGTGGTCGATTGAAGATTTTAAATTTGTTGCTTAATATACCAAATGTACATTCAATGTATCGTCTGGCACGTGTCAAACGATAATTATATATCCTTTTTTCTTGTGGCAAGATTTTTCCAGCGTAAGGTCTCTGCAAATGTTGAGATAATGCAAAGCCTTCATCTCCAACAAACGTAAATGGTATTGGCACTCCATTATTAGATATTGGTCTCGCATTCGGTATATTATAATTTCCTTGCCTTATCTTTTGGGTCCATTCACTACAATCATTTATTGTTGAGTCTGCAGCTTTTCCATAGCATCCAACATCTATATCGATAAATCTGTAATTTGCATCACATATTGCAAGCAATACAATGGAAAAATATTTTTTATAATTAAAATACTCTGATCCACTATGTTGAGGTTTTATAATTCTAATATGTTTTCCATCGATAGCCCCAAGTAGGTTGGGAAAATTTGCATATTTCATAAATCCTTCAGCAGTTTTTAGATGTGATTCTTCGGTTGGTTCTGGCATACAGATGTTTTTTAATTTATCCCATATTATTTTTACGGTTTCACGGACTATAATGCCTGCCGTCGTTTGCCCACACTTAAAGTCATAGTGAATATCTGAGAAATAACAACCCGTAGAAAAAAAAGCATTATTAAAACTTCTATTGTCATTACAATGATGATAATTTTACATATTTAATTAAAATGAACATACACACAACTACTTATTTCAAAGAAATTCAAATTAACCTAATAAATAACTAAATTATTAACATTACATATTATTGTTTTCAGTCATTGAACTTCAAAAAAAATGGAAGAGTATTAAGGACGCTTATAAAAGAGACAAAGCGAAGAACAATAACTGTTCCAGTGGATCTGGAGCTAAGCCTAGAAGACCCTACATATATTCCAATTTGCTAACTTTTTTAGACCCGCTTTATGAAATAAGATCTCCAAGTCAAAACGATGATGCAGCACTGGGGCGTGACCAAGACTATGATTTTCAAAAGCCACATTCACCAAAGAAGTCAAAAAAGACTCCAAAACATGAAGACCCACTAGACAAATTGTATGAAGCACTGACAGCAAATCTCAAACAGTCTAAGGAAGTGAATAATACAATTTTATGTGAAAATCCCGACATTCTGTTCTTAGTTTCGTTAGGTAAAGATTTTTCTGCCATCAAACAGGAATTCAAGTTAGAGGCCAAAGCTGATATGATAAATTTAATTCGTAAATATAAAAATATGGGACAGTTATCGAGAACATTACATGAAAATAGATACCAAGGTGCATTTCAATATGAACATCAGTATGGATATCAGTCTGGATCTGGATATCAGTCTGAATTTCAGCCTCCTTATCCAAGTAATCAATCAGTGCCAAGAAACGAATCTGTCAGTTCACTCCAAAATTTGGATAGCAATGAATCGGTTACAAATGACTCCGATATCCTAACTGACATGTATGATGATATCGAATAAATATTTTTCTCTTATTAATAATCTAAGTGCGAATGATTTAAACTGCATCAGGTCAATAAATAAATAAATACATAATAAATAAATAAATAAAAAACTAGTTGTTTTCTTACCTCAATGTGATGAGCAAACGTTCTTCTGCCGATATACATGATCTCATTACTGTATTTTGACGAGTTAACTCTGGTTTTAGAATCAAAAGAAGTTCTTGGAATGACGAATGTGACATTCGATAACAATTATAAAATTTCTTCCATCTTCTACGTATTATCAATTTTTTAAACGTTGTATGATAATGACCACTCAATCTTTTTTCACTCGTAAATGGGTCTATCCAATAGATTCGCTTTTTTTTACTTTTTTTTCGTTTTAAAAGGAGTACTAAGGCCAACGTACGCAGTGTTGTCTCAACCGACGCCATTGTACAACTGAACAGAACAGTCTCTGATCAAAACGCAAAAGCTACAGCGCGTCTGTATTGCTGTTTCACGATCGCCCCATGTGCTTAGAGTACAAGGTTGCGTTCAAATCTCGTATGAAGCGCGTATACGCGCGTCATCTGCGCGCCATGCGCGCGTATAAAAAACGTCGTGTGCTATGGGCGTTAAAGTCATTGTGTGTGATGTTGACCCAGCACAAACCAAGAATAGTTTAGAATTTTCTCATTTCCGATTTCCAAAGATAGTGGAATAATTTGTTACTCTTATTCTTGAGATCTATACCCATGAATATTTGTAAATGAACATAGATAAAATGGATATGAATGTAAAAAACAGATTCAAATCCGGTGTTGAGTGCTAAGTATAGTTGCTATTGAGACACTGAATTAACAAATAAACCAAATGCCATAAATTCACAAGACAAGCTAATGTCGAAATTTTTCTTTTCTTTATTTATTCTTTATTTATTAGTAATAATAATAATCCCCACATCAGGTTTTCATGAACAAAGACAAGCTTTCGCAAATTAGCATCTTCGTAAATTCATAGGTTTTACTTTTCGCTATTTCTTAAGAAGATGAATACGATATTGTACCTTAAGTCCTCTTTGTTATAAGTGATGTTAATTTGGAAAAGTAAGTTCATTTTTAGTTATCTGGCTTTAATAATAAATGTGTACCCTATACACCTAATGACGCAGCGAATACTATTAACTTAAACCATTTAATAAATATACATACATACATACATATACTCACGGCTGTAAATCCCTAGAAGGGGTAGCCAGAGCTAAGGAGCTAGAAGTTCCACAGCCACTTTTGGAAAGTTGAGTGGGGAAAAGATGGTAAAATAAAGGTTGTTGGTGATGGGTCTCCAACCGCATCGCCCAAAAATCCCTTATAAGCCCCAATACTGTTAGTCGCCTCTTACGTACACCCACCGGAAGAAATGGGGAAGTGCTATTCTAAGCAGACACTACACACCTAAATAGCTAATAAATATCTCACCTCCTAATAGCAGTGATACCAGCCTTCATAAGATAATGCTGTGCCAAATCAGAAACTCCCTTCTCAGTGAAGACAATATCTGGTTTCAGAGCGATGATGTCTTCGCATTGCCGTTGGACGTATTCTTCTTCGAGTTGGAGGAGCTTTGTGAAGTCCTGGAAAAGTGTGGCTGTGATTAATCTGTTTGTCATGCAAAATAAAGTCACAGTAGATGTCGACATGCAGAAAAAGCCTGTCAAAAAACTATAAATTAATTCCTCTAGAGGTTCTTTCTCTTTTGAGGGGTTTTACTTGGTCATTTATTTGACTGAATATTTATACAAAATAAAGCTGTCCACCACACACACACCTAGTATAATATAATAAACAATGACTACTAGACAAAATATTTTAAAACTAAGTCAACTAGAAAATCCCACATAGCAATCACAGTAACAAACCCCATTAAAAACTGTTCTGTATGGATAATGGTAGCGTATCAGGATACTAAAGTGCAAAAAACTGCTCTTTACCTGTTCCCCAAGAATTTCAATGTTGGTCTGACTTTCTCCCTTCTTGTATTCAAGCGGGCAATCCAGAAGAATGATCCTGGGGTTCTCAATGTAGCGCCTCATCTTGGGATGAGTGACATCTTTGTTTACCATCACTCCAGATAGTACTTTGGACTCTTCAATAGTGCCTCCAGGTACCTTCTCTACTTTTGCGTAGCTGGGAAAGGTGAGAATATTGGTAAGTGGTTAGGTGATTTCTGACTGACAATGACTGATAAATAAAATTGGAAGTGTTGGTTTACAAATTTTACAATATAAAAAGAACATACATACATACATATACTCACGACTATGAATCCCTAGAAGGGGTAGCCAGAGCTAAGGAATTAGAAATTCCTCAGCCACTTCTAGAAAGTTAAGTGGGAAAAAGATGGTAAAATAAAGGTTGCTGGTGATGGGTTTCCAACCCCAACACCCAAAATTGCATAGTATAAAAAGAACCATTGTATTAAGTTCACAATGCATACAAATAATATCCAAGCCACATAAGCCCTCAGTTGAGAATTTACCAAGCTGCCTGATCTAAAGTTAACTTCCGTAGATCAGCTATATTTATGGTTTATTCTCAAATCAACTTATCTCAAAACATGCCATATATCCTTGCAGTGTGTGCCAGAGGTACTAATACTTCTGAATAGAGGGCAGGCCTTTTGCCGTTTTGTATGAATACACTGTCACATACAAATTACAACTTAGCCATGTGGATGTCCTTGCAATGTTTTGCCTACAGAGAAGACACATTGGTTTATGTCCCACCATGGGATTTGAACCCACTCCTCTTGTGGATCAACTTGTGGATGTTCTACCCATTGACCTATCATGATTGTTCATTTGTTTTATACATAATCAAAACACTTACTAATCATATAAAGCCTGGGTGAATCAGTAACATATATAAATGTTCCTGTTATTAAATGATTTAGTACTCACTTCTTGATATCAACTTCGAGTCTGCCATTTTCATTGATAGTGACGGTGTTGACAGCCTCCAGTGCTATGTCAACAGCCAAGTCGGCCCAGCGACCTACATACTTTGTACCCACGCATGTGCGGATCTGAAAAAAATATATAATAATGCCTGAGGGAATACAAAACAAATAAAATGTACCAAAAAAAAAAGATTAACAGGTCTGTAAAAAAACATATTAATATTGACTGAAACAAAGCTTAAAAGGTGACATACAACTTTACTAACCACTGTGGATCAAAAGCTTGCAAAAATGGCTTTAACCAGTTGAAATCCTAAATATAGCCTGGTGTGCTGATGAGGCAAAACTTTATTAGAAAATGGCACTTGAGAAAAACTATACAGACAAAAAAAAGTTTATTATATTTATCCTCCTATGTGACATACTAAATAAAGTTAGTAGAAAAAGATAGGTATAAACTTACAACTTCCTTGACTTTCTCTTTGTCATTCAAATCCAGTGGCACAGAGATCTTCTCTTCCAACAGTTTGACAGCATCCTCAAGTGCCTGACGATACTCTCGGATGATCACAGTTGGGTGAATGTTCTGTGTGAGGAACTGCTCAGCAACTGCCAGCATCTCTCCTGCCAAAACTATCACTGATGTGGTTCCATCTCCAACCTATATTTATGTGAAAATTAATATAATTCTCATCCATCTAAGTGAGTTTTGTAAGGTTAAGATTAAAGATGCAACACATAAGTGTTCATAGAAAATGACAAATACCTAATATTTGGGGGAGCTCTCAGCTAAATATTTGACACTTGGTATTCAATGCACTTTTTGGGAACATGTTCTGACACACCTTGGTAGGACACTTGTGGGAACATCATGGAGAAGGAAAATTTAGATCATTAACTAGATATAGAAGATAAAATAGGCAGTCTGATTTTACTTTTGTCATGTATGAATTTGTGGTCTCATATTTTGAGATAGTTTAACCCTAGAAAGATAATCATATTTTGATGTGCGGGAAAGATAATCTTACGCCTCTGGAGCGCACGATATAGTGACCCCCCTAGTGGTCGTAAATGATTTGCTTATTATAATTATTTCTTTTAATCGTCACTTCCATACTTTATTGAAAAAATAAAAGGCAATTTTTTTTTATTTTTTTTTATTATTCTAGAAAAAAAACTAAAAACTCTAAACCTCTTAGAAAATTAACAAAAAAAATTAGACTTCTTTTTAAGTACGCTATAATTATTTTTAATCGTTAATAACAATCACAAAACTTTTGTTTTTTTTATAGGAACATAATTACTTATAAAAATAAAAAACTTTGGCACAATATTTACCACATTATATGCAGTAGATGCAGATATCTTTTTTGTGCTCTCCACAGACACACTTCTTGCGCTCAGCGCAAGTCATTTTTGACATCCGCTTTTTTGTGAGGTGCATATGTCACAATATCGCCTTTTCTTGGGCACTGGTTCATTTTGGCCATCCTCAGGAACTTCTTCAGTAGAAATTGGCAATGCACTCTGTATAGCGGTCCGGGCTGAACGTTTCAGGGTCGGTTTGCCCAATCGACTTCTCATCCAGGGTTCTGTGAGTTGACTACTCAACATTTTCATATATTGCCTACGGTTCAAGGGCTTCTCGTTCTTGACTGACTTATTATTATTATAAAAATATAAGTAAAAACAACATAAAGTTACAAAATAAACAATAAATCGTACATCACATAAAGTGTTAAAAGTTACACAAAAGATAATCTTGCGCTTCGCGAGCGCATCGGCCTCTAAAAACAGCGAAACTAAAGTACTTACTGACTCCGCACTTCCGTCCCTCTGTCCAACTCGATGGTGTATGAGATTACAAGAAAGAATGGGTTCGGGCGCGCGACCGTTGAAAAGAGACGACGATATTTAGGTTTAGCGTGCGCCTCAGAGGCGCAGATTATCTTTCTAGGGTTAAAGAAAAAAGTTCAACACACAATAAAGTTTTATTCTAAGAGTGCCATTAGGATATTCTCTTAAGTGGTAAAGAGCTTATTCCATTACACTTTGTCGTTGCTGAATTCAGACGTCCTTCGAAGTTACAGCCGCAGACGCTTGTTATTCCACTACACAAATTTCAGTTTGAACGTTATTCCACTAGTCTGAATTCAGATTCTGTGGCTTTCAGACGTCTTCATTCAGACAAATGGAATAAGCTCTTTAACAACCAATTCAAAAAATTGTGCAAAAATGTACAAATGCAAAAAAAGATTAGGTTTTCAAAAGGTTTTTGATTTATTAGTCTTATTTTTTACTAATTGTACTAAAAATTAAAACTAGAGGTGCAATGAATGGACCATAAACTATGGTTGCATAAACCAAACTTTCAGTATCGCAAAATCTGTTCAGAGCTATAGTGATGCTCATGGCGAAAATTTTATAACAGGGACATTTATTTCCAGAAAGGTCCATATGTATCAAAGTGAGCAATCGCCTGACAAGTAAACAGAGGTGATTTCAAATACTGAGGCAGAGATAGTGTTAGCCAGTGATTTGGCTGAGAAACATTTTGAAGTTTATGGTGATGGGAATAGATCATACTGAACTGTATAAAAGGCACCAGAGAAGGAAACATTTACAATTGAGGCATGAACTAATTATTATTTATTTGCAAGTTTGAGACAAGAAAAAGTCAGCAAAGCATATTGTTAATTTTTTAGTTGGGTCACAATTAAAGCCAATAAAAAATTAAGTTAGCGCTGTTAGACTTAGTCTAGAAATCAAAGACAAAATGTTAAGGATTCTGGCAAGGCACATATTTTTAGAGATATTGAACTCTATGTTAAAAATCCATGATTTGTATGGCTTAAAACTAATCATATAGTTGAAATGATGGTTTCCACATATGATTATTGTTATATTATTACTATTAACATTATTTGTCAAAAGGGCAGACCAAGCAATGCACTATTGAACTCAAGCCAAACCTTCATTGAGCTAAAGTAGACAATATAAGAAAATGGAATTGAATATTTCTTTTTAATATTTGAAGTTTTCAATGAGTCATAGCATAAAAAAGAAACCATAAAGCAAATATATTCTAACCTCTTCATCTTGAGTTCTTGCAATTTCAATCATGGATTTTGCTGCTGGGTGTTGTACTGTGATCTCACGAAGAATAGCATTGCCGTCATTTGTCATAACTATGCCTCCCATGGGATCCATTAACATTTTCAACATAGCCTGAGGACCGAGGCATGTTCGGATAACGTCCGCTATAGCCTAAAATATCAATGGAATAAAAATTAAAACAGGCTAAGAAGGTTGTAAATAGCAAAAACAACAAGTGGATTGGGTTTTCCTACCTTCCCCGCGCTTATATTTTCAAGTTGAACTTTTCTGCCGGATTCACGTTTTGTGTTTTGGCCTGTAAGAAAGATATGGGAGCCTTACAAACTGAACTTGGAAAATTATAGAAAATATACAATTTTAACACTTTTACTTACTCAGTACTAAGACAGGCTGTTGCCCGTACATTTTTATGTTATATTGGGTTTTTTACGGGGTAAGAAAACAAGAAATCCTTTTCAAGAAATTGAAAATGAAACGAAAGTCGCGTGTTGATAAGAGTTGCCAGGTTAAAGTTCTTATAAAATAAAATAAAAAAGGAAAAACACACACAGACTAACATGACAACAAATGTCAATGCTGTAAAGCTGCGTTAACACGGTAAATAGATGTCGAAGATGATTGATTTCTATTCTAAAAAGTTCTACAAAATAGTATGGAAGTCTTTGCAAAGGTTTCACTAATTCATAGCAAATGAAACAGGATTGTCACTAGGTATTTGTGTATAAGTATATAGTAAAACCAGCTTGTTAAGTATCAGAAGGGCCTTAAATGCTAGATCAGCACGTTGCTATTAAAGGGCCCGAATAGTACGATCTTGGCAAACATCTCTTGCTTCCCTTACATTCTTCTCATACATGCTCTTTTATTCTTCTCACTTCGGACCCCCGCCTTTATGAGAACGTTTTCTATCTGATCTAGAAACGTTTTACGAGGCCGTCCTCTACTAATAATCCCATCTACATTGGCTCTATATATCTCTTTCGATACTTTATTTTTATCCATCCTCTCTATGTGCCCAAACCACCTCAACATTCCTTTTTCTATCTTGCATACTACATCATCTTTCAAACCTACTCGTTCACGGATCACACTATTTCTCACTCTATCACACAGCCCTACATAACATATACTTCTGAGGGATCTCATTTCCACTGCATTAACTATACTTAAATGCTTCTTCTGCCATGCCCAACATTCAGTACCATACATCAGTGTGGGAACCAGAACAGCATTATGCACAGTCATTCGAGCCTTTTCTGACAACGACTGGCTCAACATCAGACCGTTCATGGCTCCATTTACCGCATTCCCCTTTTTAACTCTCCTTTCAATATCTTCCTCACATTTTCCATCCCTAGTAAACAAACTCCCCAGATATACAAATTCTTTCACTTGTTTCACTTTCTTAGCATTTATAACAATGTCACATTCTGTTATACTATCCTCTCTTTCAAAAACCATGGTTTTGGTTTTGTCCACATTCACTCTCATTCCCTTTCTTTCGAAAGATTTACACGCAATGCTCACCATTTCCTGCGACTCATTTACCGTTGATGCAAGTAACACTTGATCGTCAGCGTATAAGAGGCATTTAATGATGAACCCTCTCATTTTCAGTCCATAATCACTTTCGCGCAATTCTTTCAAACAGTCGTCCATGGACAAATTGAAGAGCCACGGAGAAGCCACACAACCCTGTCGAACACCCCTAGAGATCTCGAACCAGTCCGAGTCTTCTCCGTTTACTCTCACACATACATTGGAATTCTCATAGAGTGATTCCAATGCACGTATAAGTTGGCTCCCCGAACCGAACTTAAACAAAACCTTCCACAATACTTTCTTACATACGCCTTCTCCAAATCAATCAAGGTGCAATACACTTTTTGGTTTTTTGCCAAAAAAATCTCTGTGATGCACCTTAAGAAGAAGACTTGATTCATACATCCTATTCCCTTCCTAAAACCGGCTTGTACATCCCAAATTTTTTCATCCGTTTCTTTCATCACCCTTTCGATCAGAACTTTCGCATACAATTTGCCGACAACACTGAGTAGGCTGATACCACGGTAGTTTTTTGCTTCTTGGCGTGACCCTTTCCCTTTATATAGGGCCCAACACTTCTGAAAAAGGAAGAACAGCCAAGAAGCCACTAACCCTTTACCAGCCCTCAGCATCTCAACACATATCCTATCAAATCCTGCCGCTTTTCCTAGTTTCATATTTTTCATCGCTTTAACAATTTCTTCCATACTTTCAGACTCGTCACCCATTACTGAAGTAATGGGATCATTCTCTTTTTCAAAGAGACCCTCAAAATAATCCTTCCATCTTTTTATTCTTGTTCCATCAGTCATTACCTTTTTCATCCTTCATCACACTTGTACTTGTGTTTAGAGAAACTCCCCTTTCACGTCTGATATATTTCCAATAAAATTTTTGATTACTTGGAAATCATCGGAGAGTTTCTTTACACTCCATTCTTTCAGATCTCGCTTTTTCTGCTCTATTTTTATTCTTAACCACACTCTTTATTCTCTTATCATTCATCTTTAATTCTCTCAACTTCGTCATCATTTATACACATTTTCATTAGTTTACTAGCTTTGATTGCTAGTAAATCGAGCCAGGCTTTCTTCTTTTCATTCACCGCATCTTTCACACTTTTATCCCACCAACTTGATGATGGGATAAAATCAATTTCTCCTTTTGCTCAATCCACAAACTTCCGTCGCACTTTCAATTACCGCAGATTTGAGCACATTCCAAGCATTTTCAATTTCCATATCATCCGTTATTTCTACGCAACTTAGTCGTTCATCCAGTTTCTCAACATATTCATCTCTCATTTTTTCATTATCTACCAAATTTTCTATTTTATTTCTTGAAATTTCAGTAGTTGACACTCTTGTCCTATGACGCCAACTCTTGAACAGACCCCTTACTCGTGATACAACGAGGAAATGATCTGTTCCTACGTTGACACCTTTATAAACTCTAGTGTCAACTACCTTTGATTTCAGCCTTACATCAACAATCACAAAATATATCATACTTCTCTCGCTTCCTCGATGCCTTGTATACATTTGGATATCTTTGTGTTTAAACAAAGTGTTAGTTACACAAAGATTTCTCTCCAAACATACTTCAATCAATTTATCACCATTTTCATTCACACTATTATCTCTAAATTTGCTTAATACTCTTTCACAACCGTTGCGTGTCACACCAACCCAACCATTAAAATCTCCTACAGATCCACAATCTTTTCTTGGCCGGCGGCGACTAGGTAGGTAGGTAGTTGCCGCCGGCCAAGAAAAGATTGTGGATCTGTAACAATATTATCTTTTCATTCAAATCACACCCATTCACTATATCACCTAGTAAATTCCAGAACTCCTCCCTCCCGGTTTAAGATTTTGACATGTCCGGCGCATAGACGCATATTACACGTAGCCGGACCAGCCCTACTCTTAACTTAATCCAGAGGAGCCTAGAACTCATACACTCATGCTCTGAAATACATTGAACCATCCTTTCAGACATAAGAAGTCCTACTCCTTGGCAAGCTCTGATATTAGGGTCGACCCCCGACCAGGTGGCAGTAATTGATCCAAGTTGCGAGACCTCTTTTCCCTTACTCTTCGTCTCACTCACACAAGAAATCTAAATTATTTTCTTTCATTACCAGATATACCTTCATCTAACTTTTTTAGCATCGCTCCGCAAATATTCGACGTACTAAAGCGGGTCTCGTCAGCCCACTTTTCGCACAATGAGAATCTATGACGTGATAAGTGGCGAGGTCTATCGCCGTCTCCGTATCCCTTAGATTAACATGGGAAATTCGTAGTGAAATTATTCTACAATGGTTTCCCGTTTAAATAATTTCTACATTAGTTGGCTTATGATGGTCTTTAAATATGGCGCAAAATTTGATCAAGATCAGTCAAACGGCCTAGCTAGATTGAATGATATGATAACATAAATATACCAATCAGCTGGATAAAGTCGGGTAAACTCTTCCACTCTGTGAAGAAAGTATATTATAATCTGGCAACATCATAATGCTCGTTAGTTTTATAATAAAAAAACAGATGTCGCTGCGTCCTCTTTTACATCTAAGAAATGAAAATCATATTCCTTGTCATGGTAGACAGACGGGGGTTTTGAATTCAATATGCGACATTCATTTTAAAAGATACTACTTCTATTTTGGTACCACTTCTAAAGACTCTCAAAAAATCAAAGACTCTTCATAACTAATGCGAGTGTTTTATTGCACATAGAGCTACCTAGATTCAACAAATTCTATATTTAGTTCCACTAGCTCCACATTAGTTCTTTCTTTGTAATAATAACACTTCCTAGTGGGTAATAAAATCAATTTACCAACGTGTCTTGGCAGCAAAAAAAATAATGAGACTCGAAAGATGGTTATAGTCTCCTTGTTTTTGTGGTGCCAATGTAGCTTCCAATTGCGTGAACCATAATCGCGGTTGATCCTTCCAAAATTCCGGAATTCGGGATAAAACTGAGGTGCCAGCTGCTATTTCTAATGTTTCTTGTTGACTTCCATTTGTTTTGCACGGTGACTGCGCCATGTTGCGTATATTCTTTTTCTCGGGGTCACCTTATCAATTTCAATAAAAAAAAATATTTTTTATTCTATATCTGCCCATTACACGGTATTAAGCTATAATTAACGCATAGGTACATGTGCTCACGCCATAAGTTTCCATTGGGTAGGCAAAGACATCGCTTTTCGCAAATAGTAAAAAACCACATGGCTTTTACAGTTTCTTATTGAACTTGAATCTTCTTAAGTGACCATAAAATTATACCGACAGTATAATTTTAATTACCGCAATTCAAACATTTTTCGACAAAGTATTAAATACATACATATACTTACGGCCATAAATTCCAAAAAGGGGTAGCCAGAGCTTTAGAGCTAGAAACTCCTCAGCCACATTTGGAAGTTGATAAGGGACAAGATGGTAAAAATAAACTATCGTTGTTGATGGTTCTCCAGCCGTATCGCCCTAAAACAGCTAAAAAAAACACTTACTCTTAGTCGCCTCTTACGACCTTACTACCCGTGAGTACAAAGGGGTAGTGACAATCTAAGCCGGTAGTACAGAAAGTATTAATTGATGATAGCATTTTATGTGCCCATGTAAGCTGCTTTGTTTTTTATAAGTAAAACATAATTTTCAAATAAAAGGTATATATTAATTTCAAATAAAATACTTCTAGTCAGAGTTTGGCTTGTGTATTGTTGAGAGAAAAACCTATAAGAAACTCGTCAACTCATTTTTAATCAGAGGACAATATGTTGCTGTGTAGTGTCGGCTTAGAATAGCACTACTCCATTTCTTACGGTGGGCGTACGTAAGAGGCGACTAACGGTATTGGGGCTCTTAAGGGATTTTTGGGCGATGCGGTCGGAAACCCATCACTAAAATCCTTTATTTCACCATCTTTTCCCCACGCAACTTCCAAAAGTGGCTGAGGAATTCCTAATTCCCTAGCTCTGGCTACCCCTTCATGGGATTTATAGCCGTGAGTATATGTATGTATGTATGTAATATGGGGTTGGTCCGGACAAATCTTTCACAATCAACCTCAGTCCTGGCAGCCCCGGATAGCTTTCGAGTAAATGGTTCGTTTAACCAATCCATTTTGCAGCTTTGCTTTGTACAAACAATATTGTGGGATTGAAACTCATTGTTGTGTTGATTTTGAATCACTTTTAAAAACACAAACATAACTTTCAAGCCGTAAATACCCGAAGGGGCAGCAGAGGTACTTATACAGCAGAACATCATGTGTAATTTTTTGTCAGGGTTTGACCCTAACCATTGGCCCTGAATTTGATGCAGCCTGTTGTCACTCAAGTATTTCACCTTAAGTAGTAACCATAACACCATCGAAAAATTCGATATGGATTATGATAAAGAAACCGCAAATATGAAGTTCAAAGCGTTAAGTCTAAGGCAGGAATAAAACAATTTTGGTTTATTTTAGTATATTCATAAATTTAAAATTTGGTAAACTGGATACTAGATAATGACTATAGTTACTATAACATCATTTTAAATAAACCAAGACAAAGTCGTTCAGAATTCTTTGGAAATACAAAGGATCCAATCAGGTTTGCTATCTAAGTAAAGTAACAAGAAAATAATTTATAAAATGTTTCTTCTTAAATGTAGAACTTCGATAAAATTATAGTCTAAAAACTTAATTATATATATAATAAATCATTAGTAAGATCAATTAAAAGTTCTAATTTTAGCTGTAATATTATCATCGTCCGACATCAGAACATAATGATATGTACAATTTACAAAACAAGATATTAGAAACCGTCGTAGCTTACCTAAACATTTTTTATTATAATAAATTACATATACATACATGTTCTCACGCCGTTAGTTCCCATTGGGGTAGGTAGAGACTATCGATCGCCACTTTGTACGATCCTGGCAATCCTCTCTAGCTTCATTCACATCCATCAATCTTTTCATACATGCACTTTTTATCTTCACAATAAATTACACATACTTATTTTCGTATCTGACCATATGTCAAGTTCAATAAAAGATAAATAGGAGAATAAGGGAGTTTTTTTTTTATTTACAGTTGACAGTTGTTACAAAACGCCCGGCTCGATCGGACGCTACCTAGCAGCGACCGAATCAGCAATAAATGTGCGTCATTGTGTGTTTAACCAATGGCGACCCCGGCCAGCGTGAAGCGCTCCGACACCATCCTGGTGCAGGAGCTGCTCGCCTTCGTGCAGAATAAATTGGACGTGATGGACGAGCTCAGCCTTGAGCAGATCTGCGCGACCAGTTACACGGACGCCGAAATAACCGCCGCGAGACAGTTCCTCGCCGACACCGCCGCCGTCACTGCCGTGCGCCTCGCCTCGAGGAGGGCCGACGGCAGCGGGAAAAGAAATATCCAGGACATCTTCCGAGCTTTCAAGGAGACGGATCCGGATGACATCCCCACTTACGTAGCGCGGGACCTTAACAAGCTGCCTCCAGTGACCTTCGACCATGTGGACGTAACATCACTGTTGAAGGACATCCAGTTGTTGAAGTCCAGCGTTGAAGATATCAAAGCCAAACTCGTGGCTTCGGAACGTGCCAGCGCCGAGTTGCAGCGCGAGGTGATATCGTTGCGAAATGCTGACGTCGCACTCGCCCAAGTATCGCCGCCGCGCAAACGGCAGAAGCGTCCGACACTCGACACTTCGCAACGCAGCAAAATAACTGTGACAACTGACCCAGTAAACCGCCCGGTCATTGACTGTGATCCTCCGACAACTCAGCGAATTTGTGATGGAACGAGTTCGCTGCGACCATCCGCACCTGTCTGGAAACCCGACGCGCCATCGACATCGGTGGCTCACAAGGGTTCATTCGCACAGGTGTTGAAGTCAGGTAGCCAACCACGCTCCCGTCGTCGCTGCCCGAACCCCCCGCCACCCGCCGCGACTACCAGACGGAGGGAGGGAAAGGAGAACCGAGCCGCGCCCGTTCGTGCCGCGCCGAAGACTGTTGGAGACGACGATGGATTTACCCTGGTTGGGAAAAAACCCAAACGTCGTGCTAACAACAGGAATAAGCGTGGTACCGTCCCAGCAGCCTCGTGCCCCTTGAAGGCTGCAACACCGGTACTGGATATTTATATATCACGAGTAGCTCCACAGATGACGCACAATGACATCTTGCGTCACATTGAGCAGACGAGCCTCGGTCCCATTACCGTGCTCAACATCTCACGTCTGGAGCCCAGTAGGCCTACTAACTTCAAATCCTACTGGCTCCAGGTTCCCGCAGTCCACGAGAAGATTCTGCTAGGAGAGAATTTTTGGCCTGAGGGAATAGTGTTCCGGCGCTTCAGGGCTGCGCATCAGATCTCAAAGCCTCTGCCTACCAAGTTGTAAAATACTAACATAGACTAAGTTTACTAATATTATATGGACCTTGTTGTCTGAAAATAAATGATTTATTATTATTATTATTATTATTTTCATAGATTTTTTATATGTTTGTACAGCACATAGAATTCAATAAATACAAAAGCCATACAGAAATCACAAAATGAATCTTTTGAAGAAACACTTTTATTGAGCTTACATTACAATATGTTTTGTATCACAAACCATAAATTATTTAACAATCTTTTATCCCGTCGTCTTCGAAAAGTAGGTAAGGATTTTTTTATTCCTATGTCATCCTCACGAAAATGGCTTCATTTCATTTGCTTTCAAACTCTTTAATGTTTGGATGTTGTAAAAACGACTTCAATAAATATTTGCTTTCTGAGCTTGCAGTTTGACATGTTATAATTATGTCCAAAATAGTAATGATAATGATCATTATCATCAAACATGCTATAATTTCGTAAAAACCGTAAAGGCTCTACTGACATCGAAATATATTTTATATAAGCCGACCATTTGGATATTCAGTTTTCATTGTAATACACGTTTATTAAAACTTGTTACTCTGAATAGATTTTATTTAAGAGCGAGTGCAACAGCGAAGGGATTCATTCAAGTTCAATAGATTCCATGGTTAGGTAAGTTATACATATATATTCGACTAGTTGACCCTTGAAAATTGTTTTGCGTGACATAAGACCTAGTTCCTAAGTTCAGGCGTGATCAAATACCAAACTCTAAATCATCGGTAGAATAAAAGGGCATGTATGAAAAGATTGATGAATGTAAATGGAGCTTAAAAGGTAAGCCAGGATCGAAGAAAGTGGCGATCGATATTCTCTGCCTTCCTCAATGGGAATGGCAGGAGTATACATATGTGTGTTTATATTTACCTCATTAAACACGCCAAAGTGATATATATCTCATTGAAACATACATTACTATCAGCCAATAGATGTCCACTGCTGGACATACGCCTTCTCTAAATATTTTCACAATGACTAGACCAAAGACTTAAAAAAAATGACTAAGAGCCGTTGGGGCTCAAATAATCTGGAGTGGCCACCATTTTATTTACTGCTATGATAAAATAAGCTTTAGATACTACTTCAGTGGTAATATGGGTACTAGAGTGATTTTTATATTATATGCTTTATACACAAGAAATCTATTTGCGCAGCAACAGAATTCAATAAACTAAATTATCTAATCAACAATATCGTCTTCATTCATATCAGACCCATCTTTTGAATCAGAACCTTCTTTCTCTTTCACGGAAATCTCTTGGTTTGAATGTAGGTTATCATAAACACTCTTCAAGTTCTTCATTATGTATGATGTTCCACAATTGGGAATGGATTTTTCATCATAATACTTATTTTGGTCAGACAGGTGTGAGGATTTTACTGGCACAGAAAATGCAGACATGTGCCGAGGCCGAGAAATATCTCTTCCAATACGTTTATCAATGTTGTTAGTCTCATCCATCTTAGTCCCAGTAGAAGTTTCCAAGCCTTCACCTAAACGTTTCCTATCATATATATGTCCTGAGACGCGCAAATCTATGAAGAAGTTGAGCGGATCAACTCCGAATTGAGGGTTATAAATTGGTGGATACCACATTGGTGGTGGTGGTGGTAAAATCAGATTCTGTGGTACTGCTTCTTGTGGATTCCTACCAGGACATGGCGCTACTGGTTTGGGAATCTCTTCAGTTCCAACATCAACAAAAGAAGATGCTCTTCCGGGTGGTCCAGGACTGTCGTGAGACTTGGTATGTTCGGGTTTAGGTGAACAACCTCTTGGTGAAGTTTCTCTAACTTTAGCGTGTTTCTCCACAGTCAACTCTAACGGTACTTCAGGTCGAGAGACATCAGGTTCTTTTTTTTCTTCGTCTACTTTCGGCCAATCAGCGCGTCGTGACCAAGTAGGCTCGTGTTCATTTTCTGCGAAGTATTTATGAGAGCGACGCTTGAAACGTCGATGGTAGTGTGGTGGTCTGCAGCCATGTCGAGCGTTCACGAAAGATCTGAGCATTTCGCTAAAGAAGAAAGCGTGTGGCTGAAGAGGCAGGGCGCTGTACAGATAAGGCGGTGTCGCAGCCAGGAATCTGGATACTAGTTCCGCATTTCGTAACTCCTGCATTCTTGTTTTGGGTGCCTCTGCTGGGGGCTTTTCTTCTTGAACTGAACTCATCTGAAACAATAAAGTATTTTCCCTTAGAATAAATTATGAATACTAACCCTTAAAAGTAAAGTATTCATACATCGATTCGACATTGAGGATGTTGAAACCAAATTCAAAGAAGTTAAATGTACGCTTGACGTGATGGCTCAGTGGATAGATTACCGTTTATTGACTAGTTTTCTAATCCCGGGTCGGGCCTACACCAATTTGTCTTTTCTTACGGCATATGTGTGTTAATTAATCGTGGTGGTTAACGGTGAGTGAAAAAATCGTGAAGAAAACCCACATGGCTAAGTTGTACTTAGTCATGTGACAGTGTATTCGTACAAAATCGGCGATAAGCCTTCCCCCTATCACGTGAGTACACTGTCCAAGCAAAACGTGAGTACTCTGAACACCAGGCTCCAATTTCACCAACGCGACAAGTGCTACAATTGTATCAAAATATGACATATGTAGAATTATCGGTTTCACAACAATGACAGGTGCGACAAGAGTAGAAAACAATTTCACGACTAAACAAAGGGAAAATGTATCAAATATTATAGATTAATTATCGAGAGCTTGGAATGGCATATTATGTGACAATGCGTCTATACAGGCATTCTAAATTTGAATTATCCGTTTTTTCGTACTCTCAGCGTAACAGTAACAATAATAATCTATGTATGTATTTCACGTACGCTCATTAACTACCTGCCATTATATAGGTATTAAAGGACGAATCATAGTGCACCGTACCACGTAAACCGCGTCCAAACCGCGTCCGAACTAGGATGGATACTTTTTATTGGTTGAATAGAAATGCCTTTGCTCTCTTTTTCACAACACCTATTTAAAACTATTAAATCCTATCCCGCCATTAAGTTATTTTCTTCTTAATAGTAGCATTTCTTGTGTGCGTATATTAGTATTTTTATTTTAAAAATATTATTTAAATATGGATAATGCAAGAAAGATCTATCTTTAAAATGATTTCCGACAACAATTCCGTGTTATTCGGTAAATTTGATAACAAATTAACATTGCAAATAAAAGTTGACACATGGAAAAAAATAAATCAACGTTTGAATAAAATGGGTGTGTATGACAAAGATTGGAAATATCTAAGAGATACGAATTTGTATAATGAGTGCAAATTCATCAAGATCACTGTTACTATCACTAGCGTCACTACTACTCGCATGGAGAGCCATTTTGAAATACGCGTGTATCAACTACGAAATACTACAATTGTCACGCAAATCCGACATGTGCTCAATCTCATGTCAAGATTCTACGACAATTCTACAAATATGTCGACTAAAATAATAATTACTGTTTCACAACACAATTGTAATAATTGTCAATTGTAGCAAAATGCCTGTCAAGTTTGTAAGCATTTCTATAGAAAATATTTCATAAAATTGTAATATGTCACAATTTGCTTGACAATTGTAACTCGACATATGTCACTGACAATTGTAGTCGTGGCGAAATTGGAGCCAGGTGACAATGTCAGGTGATCACCTTCGGGGATATTTCGCGTGAACGTTTGAGTTTGAATAGAAAAATGCATTTCACTTATTTTAAACGACATTGAACATAATAATATTTCCCGTTTGGAACCTTTACGCAACCGAATGAAATAAGTTCATTTCTTTTCATGACTCCTGAGGTCTATTCCCGAGCTCAATTTTAACTCTAAAAGTGTGAATGCTGTTTTTCGTAGCTTCAATTTATTGAAATTATTCTTTTAGTTTTCGTACTGAACAAACTAAATGGGCCATCAGCATAAGATGTTTTGCAAAACATGGTAGATGCTAAACATTTCCTTTATACCACGTCTTGTAATACGATAGCCCTCTATAATCGGATAGTGAGACGAACGACATTACAAAAATTTCATCAAACATTTTCAATAATACTAAATCTGTATCTTATTTTCCCCACCTTAAAATAAAATGATACATCGCTTGCAGTTAATATCAAATATGTAATGAACAGAGTGCGGTGAGGGGTGCGCTCAAATCCGTAATATAGGACGCCTCACTTACTCCGTATTCATTCACACGAGCTCTCAAACGTGGAGGCAGTGTCTCAAGTACTTGTGCGTTAGACAGTGGAACGATTAAACACTAATTGAACACTTATTTAATAATTGAAATCTGTCTCCAATAGAATATCTCACTAGCACCAGACTATTTGTCACAAATTTAGGTTTTCTTTAATTTAAGATAGATGGCATTTTGGAAACTATCGTGAGGAAACCCACATGGCTGAGTTTTACTTAGTCATGTTGTGCTTTGTACAAAAACTCAAGAAAATCTGACGCCATATCTAACAAGGCCCCCATAAATAACAATGAGTTACCTCGGAGGACACATTTGGATCAAATAGAAAATGTGCTCAAAAAGGCAGGTGTCCGCAGTATGAAGAATAAAAGAGCATGTATGAAAAGATTGATGGATGTAAACGAAGCCAGAGAGGTTTGCCAGGATCGTACAAAGTGGCGATCGATAGTCTCTGCCTACCCAATGGGAATTAACGGCGTGAGAATATGTAGGTATGTATGTATGTATGAGTTATCAAACAAAGTATGAAAACGTGGATTTTCGGATTCATACATCGAAACATAAAAGAGATTGCATTAATACATACATATACTCACGGCTATAAATCCCTTAACGGGGTAGCCAGAGCTTTGGAATGAGGAATTCCTCAGCCACTTTCGGAAGTTGACTGGGGGAAAGATGGTAATAATAAATATTAATAATATTATTATTATTATTTGATTAATATTTAAAATTCAGAGATGCATTATCGACAAATATATAATAGTGCTGCTAGTGTCGGCTTAGAAAAGCACTAACCCATGTCTTCCCGTGGGTGTCTTACGAGGTGTCTTAAGGGTAGTCGGGCTATGAGGCTGGAGACCCATCACAAACAATTATTTTACAATATTTTCACCAATTAACTTCCAAAGTTGTCTGGTAATTTAAAAATCTAAAGCTCTTGCTAACCTTTTTTTGTATATAAAGCCATGAACTTAGGTGCTTATGTATAAAAATAAATTTTATCTACTATCACTGCATTGGTATTTTCTTAAAAATACGATTATTATATCTAGGTAACAAAATCAGTCCGAAGTCAAGTTGTGATGTATTTAAATTTTTGTGTAGCAAAGGGTGTCGCGCAGGGGTAGTCTGCCGAGGGAGCTCATATTTGCTCATCGTCGCGTACGTTAAGACTCAAGCCGCTTCACGCTCCTATCAAATGTTTGAATAGAGATACGCTCCTCTGCATTTATTGTTACAAACTCCCGGCACCGCGTAGCGGCAGCGTGATTCCCTCCCCCCTCCCCCGACGTCTATTATCGACAGCCAAATCTGGTGTATCATTTTCACTTGAAACTCGTTCAATGATATGGTAATGCGACATTTAATTCCCATGATTGAGGGATCCCTTTATCTGCTAAGAATATATTATAGCGTACGTTTATTCACTTTACGGTGTTTCGGGGAGGTGAAATAAAGTTATTGTGTTATGATTGAACAAAATGGATCCTTTGGTTAAGATATCTACGATGCACGTTACTTAAAAGGTGTATCGAGTGAGTAGGTAAGTAAAACAGATTAATTTATCGGCGTTCAAAAATTAGTTACTATAACTTTTGAGAGCCCTAATGTTAAGTATCTATTTCCCAAGTATAACAAAGCATACACTTATTACCTCAAAAGTAACAATTATAAGGCTAAATCCAAACTGCTATTTATAAATATATTTGCTGTGTTTGTTTGAGATACTAAATATATAAATACCTGCTATTAGTGTGTGTAGTGTATTGTCGAATTATTTGTGACAATAAGGAAGTAATATTAATGTACAAACTCTATAAAATTAATCTTTTAACATCTTCAATATGAGATTTAGTTTCTTGTGTGATAGTGATAGACATCAGTAACATAATAACTTTATCTATCTCGTCGATACAGTTATAAATCTTTTTACATGGAAATAGTGAAGCTCTACGTTCCCGTCAAAGTAACGAATGATGTGCAAAAAATAAATGTGAAAAAGTATCGAATAGCCGACAAGCTATCGAGATTCGGATATTCGCCGTCATTCGAATATTGCCAATAAAACACCGATGAACTGAAAAATCGATCCCGTCAGACGAGCCGGTAGCTAAACAAGTAATATACATGTTGGATGTTAGTAACGTATCAATCATTACACTGCTCGATGCATGTTTGGTTAGATATCTCTGTTGCGGAAAAATGGTACAAATAAAATCAATATTTATAGTTAAATAGCTATAGTTAGTTTTGTACCAGTCAGAAAACAAATTACTAAGTATGGAAAGTGTACCTACACTACACACTACAAAATATTGTCCAAGTCGAGCTAGGCTACCTTCCTAACCACTGGACTAAGACCGATCTCATAAAAGTCAAATTTGTAGTGACTTGATCCTTACCAAACAAAAGAAATCCAAGAATGAGTATCTGAAGCTTTCAAGAAACCACTGTTTGGCTATGAAATCAATAGAACGTGAACTACTTTCCAAACTTTCTCACGAAAATTGCAAACAGGGAGGAATATGAAATTTTGCACACTATGATGTCGTACATATATGTTGTCGCGCCCATAACTCCCAAAAAAGGGTGGAAAGTCCCTTCAGAGCTAGAGACTCACCGCCACACTTGGAAGTTGATAGGGGACAAGATAGTAGCAATAAAGTGCCGTCGGTGATGGGTCTCAAATCGCATCGCCCAAAAACCACGTTAAAAAGCCCCATACCCTTAGTCGCCTCTTACGACACCCGTGAGTAGAAAGGGGTAGCGACGTTCTAAGCCACTACACCACGGCATTAAGATATGCTAGCAAAGAAAGTTGATATGGCAGAACAACTTTTACCATTATTCTTGAATATCCACAACTATACAAAGAACGTAACAAAACATATTTTCCGCATTTCCCTTTTAAAAGATGTTGAAATGTGGAAAATCAATTAGCCCGTCAATTACCTGGCGGTGTCGTCAGACCGAAGTTACCTCCGCGTCTGAACGGTAATTTCCATATTAAAATCCACAAAGAGGAAGCTGATTCAAAAACCGCGGTGGGTGGTTTGGTGGATTGAGGATTATGAAACAATTGATGTGGCTAGGAAATATAGAAATTAAAATTGCGCCAGAAATTCAAAAATATAAATCATTGCCACTTTTGAAAATTGAGCACGGAAAAAAAAGTAAGTAAATTACTATTGTTGATGGTTATCCAGCCGCATCACCCGACAATCGCTTAAAATCTTTAAAACTTACAACCCATACTTGCCCTATTCAACAACGTCGGGAAGAAATGGGTCAGTGCTATTCTAAAAAAAACACTACGACTACTCACAGCCATAATTTCAGAAGGAAGATTTTGGTTCATATTATTCTTAAGCAAATTAAGGAAGTTGAGATATGATAAAAAAGACAAAAGATCGTTTTCGATAGATGGGTGGCTCAATTCGAATCTCATCGCTGAACTACACCCAAGAGAAGAATTTGTGCTACTCTCAGACAGTTTACGGTTACTGTTAATTTTGCCGGGAACATAATTAAATCAGCTAACATTCCTAGCGTATCATACCAAATAGAAACATATTTAACAAACTGAAATCGCATTACAACAATACCGCATCCGAAATTTCCAGTTCCGTGCGCCACAAACAATATTGTACTCAGATACGGACAGGGTATGATAATCTCGTCAAAACGCACCTAAAGTGCCGCGGAGGTGGGCAGAGGGTGGGACGGGGGTGGTAAGCCGTTTCAACGACAGCCTTTAAAATGTTCGCGATTATCTCACTCTATGTACTTTTTATATCACGGACTACCGCTGTTAAGCATCTACTAATGCATTTTTTCAAGCGTTTATTCTTTTCTGTTTATAATTTTGTAGCTAGGAAGTCAAATATGGACGTACTAAATTAAATGGCTTCTTCTACTGTATTTGGCCTGCTCGGAAACATTTAAAAACACTGTGCTTAGTAAGGTTCCATTCGATATTATTTGAGTGGAGGTGCACTAAACACAATAAAAGTCATTAAGATGCACTTATTTTTTTAAGAAATCACTATCACATCAATAAAAAATGTTGACGCTCTTGTGAATGAACGACAAAACATTTAAGTAAAAACGCAAAATATTGTAAATATTTTCATTCTTTGTCATTTTTCAAAAGAGATATAGAGATATAGAAATATAAATATTTTTCCAGCAAAATTCTAACTGAAAAACGAACTTTCATTTCAGCACAAATCCGTGCATCCGGTTTCAGCTGACAGTAGTTGGCAGGATGGATCCATCAAGTAAAATAGTAGGCTTTTAGTGCTGTGTCAGTTGCCAAATGGAGTAAAAAAGTTCTACGAACATTGAACGAGCGTAGATTCATACGTATGAATATCTGTCCATGTGGTTCAGACTTTAACTAGGTTTTTTTTCTGTCTTTTTTCTTTATTTTGTGCTTGTCATGTTTGCTTCAAAGATTAGTGATTTTGAAACAGCATCAGGCTACGAGGTATGGCCAGACACATAAATAAATATTCTTAAGCCATTGGTTCCTATTGTGGTAGGCAGAGACTATCGATCGATCGCCACATTAGGCAAACAAAAAGAAAAGGCGAATTCGCTAATGTGTGTTCTAAAGTATGTGAGTTGTTTATTAAAATTACGGTGTTACTTTTCTTCATCTAAAAAATACATTTATCCGTCTATTTTCAGAATATGTTTCAATATTCATTTTATATGACCTCATTACAAAACGAACCGATTCTGTGAGTCGCACTGATTTCTATCAGTCGGAAATTAAATTGATTTGCACTTTACGTCCCAGCGAACCTATTATGTTTGGCGGGCAACCAATTTACTATTATGATATCAATATGATATCACTTTCCAAGGATCATGGAAGGCAAATAACTATTTATTCAATCAGTATAAAATTCAATTTTATTATTTTACAAGTCTTAGGTTTTTACCTATGATAATTGAGGACTTTCTCCGATTTCACGAGGATTCCATCATCAGATCCTGACTACAATGGGGCTACCTGCATAAAAAATAATTGAGAACGACCTCAATAAGAAATATACGCAGACAAAGCTGCAGGTAAGGCAGGAAGCTAGTACTCTTTTCTTTTGATAGAAATTTCACACAAATACAAGCCTTAGTAGATAATGTGCAAATTACTGTTTTCTGCACTCTAACATAAAAAAATATTACCAATTCTAATAAAGTATATTTCATAGAGTTACTTTGTGTGTTTGTAGCAAGTAATTTCAGACTGCATAATTTTTTATAAACTAGAATAAAAGAAAGTAGTTTTCAGAGTGCAGAGAAATGTGAATGAATTTAGAATGTAAGATACCCAAATTCAAATTTATTCAGAAGATACTTGGTGAAAATGAATATTCTTGCCGCTTCTGAAATACGAGGGGCATGCCAAAAGAAACTAGATACTCAAAAATTATAAAATTTATTCTTTATTACAAGTATCGATCTTTTCAAAGTATAAGTATTGGAAAATACCTGTGACCACTCTTCTTTAGATACCTCAGAAATCTCGAAATTATAGGCAACCAGCGCATCTTCTTTGCTTTCAAACCTCTTCCCCTTTAGTTTGATTTTTTTGGAAACAAGTAAAAATCACAAGGCGCTAGGTCAGGGGAATATGGCGGGTGAGGAAGAATTGACACATTTTTCGAGTTGAAAAAGTCTAGTGTTCTGGCAGACGTGTGCGACGACGCATTGTCGTGGTGCCAGAGAAGGTGCCGGATTCCTGACTTCGATCGCTTGTCACACCAAGCTGATATTACTTTTGGAGCACAAACTGTCACATACCATTCGGAATTCACCGTTTTTTCATCCTCTAGCACAACAGTAGCAATATGACCCGTTTTGCAGAAAAACGAGGAGACCATTTGTTTCTGTGTGCTTCGTGCACGGCGACATTTCGTTGGAATTGAGTCGTCTTCAAAGCACCATACGGTCGACTGTCACTTTGATTCGGGATCATAGTTATATAACCATGTTTCGTCACCAGTCAGTATATCATATACGTTTTTTTTGCTCGCCTCCGTTGAATTTATCTATCATGAATAGGCACTAATCCACCCGACGGTCTTTCTGCTCATCGGTAAGTTTGTGCGGCACCCATCTCGAACAACGTTTACGGAGAGAAAGGTGGTCGTGAATTATGGTTTGCATTGCTGCTGATCCAATTCCTAGTTCCCGCTCTAGCTTTACATATGTAATTCGTGGGTTTTCGCGAATATGTTTTTCGACTGCACGAACGTTTTCTTGCGTGACCGCGGTAGGCGGCCATCCTGTCTCCGCTTCATCTTCGAGACATCCCCGTCCTCTTTTAAATTCAAACCAATTGAATACTGTTGCTCAGGAACAAGCAGACTCACCAAAAGTAGAAACCAAAAGTTCAAAACATTCTTGAGGCTTTAAATCTTTTTTAAAGTCATAATAAATCATAGCGCGAAAATCTCGTTGACTGAGCTCCATTGTTCCAAGTGAATTCCCGCCAGATTCTCGGAAAAATTATGCTCATTCAAATAAAAAATAAATAAAAGAAGTGTGTTCTATATTCAAATATGTCAATAAAAAACCAGCCTATAAGATGGTGTATAGCTTGCCAGTGTCAATCAAATGAGAAAAGAGTATCTAGTTTCTTTTGGCATGTCCCTCGTACAACTATAAATGTACCATCAATATAATAAGTCAATATCTCATTTGAAACTATAATTTTAAACTAAGCAGTGCAGCTTTACCACTCCGTTAGTAATTATAACACGTAATTAATACGTGCTTATATTAATATTCTCGTTTGAGGCTTCGTCATTTAATTAAACGGGACACACTGTTTGATTTAAGGATATCTTTAGACTTTACAGGGATTTAATCATTTTACGATAAATAACGATGAAACTGTATCTATAGTAATACTTATCAAAATGTCATGCGATTATTATAATATTAAACAAACGATGTTAGTTCTGATTCTGGTATTTATACAAGAGAGATACTTTTTTGTAATTTTAATTATGTTTACGTAAAGGGTCATAAATACATACTACTCATAGCCATAAATCCCAAAAAGGGGTAGGCACAGTTTCAGAATTTAGAAAGAAAGTTAGTGTCAATAAATAAATAAATGAGCAGGTTTTGATATTCTAAAATTTTCTTTTATTTATTATCCACCGAAAGACTCAAAGTATACCCAAATCTTCAATTTCAGATGAATAGTTTTATTGTCTCTTTTGTAGACCAATATTTAATTATATTAATTTAATTAATTATAATTGTAATGTCTGGTAACAACGATTTCTTTTCCGGAATTACACTGACAAAGAGTTACTTATTAAATTATTATATCACTATTGTAAATTACGGAGAAAACATAATAAAAATGTTTATAACAATAACATCTCAGCATATTGAAGGAAAAATGTAAATTGGCTGAAATATGAAATGTTCTTATCATTCAATATTTTCCTTGGAAACGGGAACAGTAATAATACCGACCGTTATCGTGTACGAACACAAAAGAGAGTCTCCTTACATTCCGTCAAAGCCTTATTACAACGATATACGAAGAATTGGTTGCAGTAAATATTTTTATATTGTAATACTTTTACCACACTTTAAACTTCACATTTATCGTATTTAACTACAAAACTATAACAAGTAATTCTAAGCCGTATATTTACTTAGTGAGTGATACTCACGCCCCTTATTTTAATTGGGATAAGCAGAGACTATCTATTGCCTCTTTGCACAATCCTGACACCTCTAGCATTTGTTGTAACCATTATTTTTCAAATACATGCTTTTTATCACTATTTATTTTATTAAGTCGTAAATTGCTTTCGAAACACTACCCAGTCATATTTTCGAGCATAAACTTAACTACGAAGTCTTTTTATTAACACTTTTCCTAAAAAGGGTTTTCGGCAAGAAGAGTAAAGATGCACGACATGGCACAAAAAAGAAGGGTAGTAAGTGAACGTGTACTATGTAAATTAGACAACATATGTAAGAGTGAATTATATATAACCGAATAAATGTAATAATCTGAATCTATACTCATAAGTCTATTAACAAAATATATGCGAATAATATTATTGTATTTTTTTTTACCAATAATCTCACATGTTCTTTGTACCTGCATATGCATTATCTTTGAAACCAAGAATGTAAGCAAATAAACATAATTCATTTGATGTCATTTCATATACATACTCTATAACATATTCGCTGTGTAGTGTAGTGTCATTTCTTCCCGTGGCTAAGGGTATTGGGGCTTCTAAAGTGATTTTTGGGCGATGTGGTTGAAGACCCATCACCAAAAACATTTACTTTGCAATCTTTTCCCCTCTCAACTTCCATAAGCGGCTGAGGAATTTCTTATTCTGAAGCTCTGGCTACCCCTTGGCTATAGACGTGAGTATACAATATTGTATCCAATATTGTGTCCATCCTTAGAAGCGGTATATAAATCCTATGTATTTCTGTATGTATTTTGTCGAATTATTGCCACCTCCATTTAATAGTTCCATGTTCCGGCATTGAGTCGTGTCGCTTTGAAAGCTCTTTGTGTGTAGGTAATAAAGGTACACGACTACGCTCTACGCGGCGCGAGTGCTACGCGGTTGCTACGCTGGCTCGTAGCACTCTCGTAGACGTCGAATGATTTTGATATTTAAATTTTTATTGCAAACACAACAGTGGCATTTTGGTTTGGATATATGGGAGTTGTGTTTTTTATAAAATCAACTGAAAAAAAACGCATATTTTAATTATAAAAATATGTGTGCGTATGCGTAGTATGGATCATTTACATTTGTTTGAAACTACTAATCGATGAATTCACATACTCACATCTGTTGTAAGACCTCAGAAGTGTTTTCCAAATATATTTATATATTACTTTAATTTAGCTGTTATCGAATGACACCTTTTCAAAAATTTAAGGATTAAATGGATTTGTATTCCTATCAATGAGGGTATGCATTGTACCTTTTTAGAACTTAAAAGATTAAACGATTATGCGGTAAGATTTCTCGTCAAAAAGCTAATAATTATTACTTTTCCTAAATTTAAATCAATGGGAACATTCTACTCCGACTTTAACCTTAAATTATTGATAACCAAAACTAATCGATTTAAACGTTACCATGTCAGACAGAGATTACATAATTCTCTTTCCCAAACGACATGTCAAGACTTTCCAATCAAAAATTCATAAAGCGGAACTTTGTATCCGTAATCCATATGGAAGCCGAAAGATAAATCTGCTAAATCTAATGAACAAACAGAGTTTCAAGAAATTGAGTCCCTTTTGTTTACTTTAGGGGAATACGGGGGCCCACCTGTGCGACTACGACGACCAAGTTTGCCGTCGCTTTTAAAACGCATATATTTTAACTCTTTTGATGTATAATATATGAAAGAGACAAAACTTTGCGCATTCCAAACTTTGTGTCTTTAAGAAGTGATAGATGTCTGTATGCTTTACAGTGTCTATCCTTGCCTCATTTTACTTTCAAATTATAGTGTCTATAAATTTTTGGGCGTTTTTCAAAACCTGAGTATAAACCAATGTACCTGTCTGTTACAATCAGTGTTGAGGATTTTTGGTTAAAATTACCATATGTTTGCTTTGTTGTACTCAATAACTTATGGTTTCGTTCCCGAATCCTATAATTATTCTTAAGAAACAAATAGTAAGCAATGGTTTATTACTGCTAATATACTCATATTATCTAGACACCACATCAGGTTATATTGTTAATTACATTAAAACTTTCAATTGATCTTCAAATACTGCCAAATTATTTTTAACGTTTGTTCTGATACTTCCTTTTTTGAAAGAAGAAACAGGTTTGTAAATATCTAACGAAGTGGCGATCAAGAGTCTTTGCCTGGCCCACTGAAAATCAATAGTTTCGTGACAGTAAATAAGTGAGATTAATAACTATTTCACCATAATTCACATATTTTAATTGACAATTTGCTAGGAAATTTAAAACGCGTCAGTATCGTCATAATTTCACCTACATAATATGAATATGACGCAAACTACTGTTATTGCAACTGCAAAAATACTGTCCATGAAAACCAATCCTAGAACAAAACAGCATTACATGGAAAAAATATTCTTCTCCATTATGACAGTATAGAGCCCCATAGTACATCATATAGCTCATAACTCCATAACTATGACAGGAGTTTCCGCGGTATGACGTCACAGGAACAAAGGCAGCGCCACTGAAGGGATCCTGAAAGTCTATTGTCTATGGACCGGAAGCCACGCTGAGAATAGTTTATCGGCAGCTGGACACTACCGGCGAAAAGCTTTGTCATTTTGATACTGGAAATAAGACTGTTTTTTGTTATATATTAAAAATGGTTTATTCCAAAATATGATGGCGACAACTTGGAAGCAAAAACCATAAAGCTGAGCTATTAAGTAATAAATACTAAACAATATTTATCCTTGACGGTGAAGAAAGTTATCATTTTGTGGATTATAGATTGATATAATTTAATCTGTACTGATAAGTATATCTTTAATCCTTAGAAACAGAAGAAGACTTAATAGGAAGTTCTTTGTATAAGATAATATTATTTAATATTCCGACGCTAAATAGAAAACAGATTTTTTTTATAATCATAACGGATTTAAGTTTAGACATAAGTCCAAATATCATTTGTTAAAATTTAAGTGTTTCACCCTTTCTCCTTTGAGATGCATTATATTGTTTAAGCATTTCTTAATTATATCATCAAATTCACATTGCATATATGTTATACCAGCTTAGAATAGCACTAACCCATTATTCCCACGGATGTCACAAGAGCTAACTTAGGGTTTGAGGCTTTTAAGTGATTGTTGGGGGCCCGTGTGTATTGAGATTGAGATGGTAGGTAAGGTAATTCTTAGATAACATTGACATAATTAATGTACAGACACTCTAATTTTAATTATGTGTATAGAAAATGGAGACTAGCCTTTCAACATCACTTCATAACTAAATCCATGTTGCCACACATCTAATCGATGCACCCACCATCACTTTGATGCGAAGATTATAGAGTAATTATCATTTTACAGAGCGGGGGACATATTGCAGTTGAGTTTATGAGTTAAGTAGGTAGGTACTACGCATATTAATTCACGACACATAAATAATAAGATTTATTGTTATTTGTGTATATATATATATCTTCTGCATGACAAACCTCTAGTAATTTGAATATATAAATATAAAGCTTAGCTCAGAAAATCAAGAAACCAAAGTATTTAAAATATTTTTCCGTTTCTAACAAATATATAATAAGATCCGTATATCCCCGAAGGGGTTGCTAGAGTTAATGAATTGTATCCGTTGTAACTGATGGAATTCTGTCGAACAAATGTAAGAAAGATAAGTGAATATTATTTATTGTACGCGAAACGAAACCCACAACCGGATCTCAGTGTCTTTTTTATGAATATCTTTTTACATTTTATAATTTTGTTGATATTTTTTTATTTATTTGATCTATTAGATAAAAATAACGTAAAAAATATATAAAATTTACTTTCGTCATCGCATGAACATCTGACGCCGGAATTTTTCCCTTAGTCTAAAATATTTGGCGTTTATCAGAAGTACAGATTTAGATTTCAGCCAACATAATCCATATAACATCTCTTGATTGAAATGGGATCCGAATCCGATCCACTTACTGTAAGTTTCACACCGTTAATCTTACCCTTGCATTGTCTCACTCGCCGAGACAAGTCTTTGCCAGACGTCCCAATATTAATGTGAAAGCTTCTTAAGATAATTTGTAGTCTCAGCAAAGATGTCTCCGTGATATTCCGGAGATGTTTAATCATACCCGGATCGTTTTGACAATGGGTGGGTTACAATTGGAGTGAAGGATGATGTGTCTGTAAGTGTTCAAAATGAGATGGAAAGATTATATATGAGCCCACTGGTAAAATCTGCTGATCTGTAAATTTATACAGTTTTTATTCTAGAGGAGTTAATCTATATATATAAAAGAAAGCGGTGTTAGTTACACAATTTATAACTCAAGAACGAATGAACCGATTTGGCAAAAAATTGGTGAAGAGGTAGCTTGGAATCAGGAAAAAGACATGGGTTTTTTATTATATCAAAAGGCAAAGCTTTTTCATTATCAACAACAAAACCGATTTCAAAAATTCTTGCATCAATGGAAAGCTTAAACTTTCAGAAGCAACACAGGCTATTTATCATCACGCTAAGTATCGTAAGGGTACGCAGTGAAAAATTCTTAAAACCAGCCATGCGAAGCCGGGCGGACCACTAGTTATTTTATATTTCATTGTATTGAAAGAACCCGGTAGTAAACGGAAAGATTTATTGTCAGTCTAGAAATGACCTGGATACAAATCATCTTAGAGTTACTGATGTGCCTTATTCAAATCGGTAATACAGAGAAAGATGGTCTGTCGCCACAAATTACTAAGACCTAAAATTGTACTTTTATTCCAAAACTTATTATCTATAAAGTGTTAGTATTTAGTATGAATTGAAATTAAGAGTTTTCTATTCTACTTTATTAATATTTCGGAGCTTGGAAACCATTACAAAAAAAAACCAAACTCAAACCCACATACCGATCCCAAATTATGGTTTAACAGCTTCACCGTTCTACAACATGCTATATTTATAGCACATTAATTTGAAAGCTATAGTGCCGCTTAAAACAATTTTAAATTCCAATAAAGAAACGCAAAGCCACAAAATCCACAGACTTAACAAATAAAACATGATAATACTTAGATAGCTAATCCGTACAACCCCCACCCCCTTTCATCCAACCCATCCCGGTAATGATTGAACAACCCTTCCTTAACAAAGACGTTTGCCGCGATTTATTACCGAGACATAAATATTAAAACTTGCCGACATCACATAAATCTCCACTTTTATTATGAAAATTTAAGATGTTTGCTCAAAAGTCACATGTTTGGATAATATTGGAGATTTTCAACGCTATACATTGGAAAATAGATTATTTATGGCAACAACCTTTGTAGGTGTACAAACCAAGTATTTGAATATTCAGCAAAGTTTGATATAGAAAAACCGACTCAAATCAATGTCAATGCTAGATTAGCTTGGCCCAGAAGTCGCTAGTGCGAATTTCCTAAAAGGTAAAATTTATAGACGGGTAGTGTCGGCTTAGAATAGCACTACCCAGTTTCTACCGATGGGTGTACGTAAGAGGCGACTAACAGTATTGGGGCTTTGAAGGGATTTTTGGGCGATGCGGTTAGAGACCCATCACCAATGACCTTTTTTTCACCGTCTTCAACCTTTACTTTACCATCTTTTCCTTACTCAATTTTCCAAAAGTGGCTGAGGAATTTCTAATTCCTTAATTCTGGCTACCCCTTCTAGGGATTTATAGCCGTGAGTATATGTACGTATGTAAAATTTATATGAGGGAAAGTAAGAAAGAAATATTACTTTTCACAAGTTAATATTGTAATTACTTTTGGGCTATTATCATTTGTGCATCTTATAGCCACGAATATGTCTTTGTTTGATTAATTTTTTTCCTCTATACTTCCAATAGTCGTTGTGGTTAATAGTCGAAGCTCTCGCTCTAGCGACGGATTTACTGAACCGTGGGTATCACCAACTATACCGTACTGGGACAAACATAAAAGAAGCTCGTGGGGCCACATCATGACGCTAATCAAGTTTAATATCTTCGCATGTTTGTTGGGTATAATAATTGGTTGTAAAATATTTTTAATGGTCACAATACTCACAATTGACCTAGACCTCGTTTTTAAAACATACCCTTTTTACATTTTAAATCGATTAAAGACATCAAACTAAACAACCACAACAACTTTGCCTATGGAATGCTTATCTAAACTATTGTAATATTTGTAATAATTAAAATTAAAAAGTGTCACTACCTAAATTAAACTGGGAAAGTATGGTGAATTTTGTAGCCTAAGCTATATTTATTTTAAAGTTTGATGTCTTTTTCAAATTAAAACATAAAAAGGGTATGGGTAAGGGTATGGTAACTCAATAACTTACCAATTTCTGTTATCTAGTTATTATTTATTTAATTTCTATTTAGTTGACAGTTACCTTTATTTTAACCCTTCTGAGCGTTCGAGTCGTTATGAAAAACGGAAATAGTGTGTTTATGAGTTTGAAATCACAGAAAAAGCCCGTGCATTTAATATTCATGACAAAACTATTGCACGCAATTATTGCTGTTTTACAAAAGAAACCATTAGCGACCAGAGACTAAAGACGTCCCGGCCGGTCGCAACGGGAGGCGACTGCGAAGACTTTTTGATTAATTAGCGCCATTTTTTAAATAAAGAAGACGACAGAATCCGACCGCCATTAATCCACGCGACAAAATGGCTGACAAACAATATGGCGACCGAAATGCACAGGAGAATTATTTGTTACATTCATTATTAGTGATTAATTGATAAAAAGAGGTGGAAAGGGAATCGAAATACGGCCTGAGATTGTCATTAAAAATAAAATCAATCGTTTTAAACAAAATTAAAAGGAAAAGAACTTGGGGACTCAGTTTCCAGTGACCGACCTCAGAGACCTCATGATATCAACATGAACTAAAATAGCACGCTTCTTAAAGAATATAAACTTACGGTGGAAATCTACAGCTGCTCTGAATTCGATATTCTTAATGTTTCAAACTTCAGGAGGAATACCACCATAGGTATAGGTACATTCACAGGTGGTATAATAATACCACCTGATAGTTCTCCTACTTCTTTTCCTAGATAGTTAACAGATGACAAACCTTATCAACCCCTAAGTACAGACATACATGCTCACTGTCAAGTCAGTCTCAAATTTATGGAATCTAATATTCCGTATTTATAATTATAAAAACCCTCAATGAGTATAGAATTACATAAATCATAAAGGAAATTCCAATCGAACGGCTCGAGCGAAACCGCGAAAGATTCTCAAAAGCTAATTAATAGTCATCTGTCGAGTTTCACCGGATTTTCCTTTTATTATTGTCTAATTGTTTTTGAAGCTGAATTTAGCAGACGCTGCTACACTTAATTTGTCGTTTGTTTGACGGGATCCAATTTCTTGGGGAGGGAGGGAAGGTAATTTTGAAATAATCTTTGTTGAGATAAAACTCACTATGAATTGGATTTGAGCCGTGTCGCGGTTATAACATTTTCAAGTCTTTTGTTTTGTCCTACTATCTGAAAATCATTTCTTTTATTCTAATTCTTTTGTACTATTTGTTTCAATACATTTTATTTAAATTGTTGTTAATATCTGGTCATATATACCAATTAATGTGTACTCGCACAGTAAGTAAAATAGTCGCTATGGCAAATGATACAAAATAGGAAGATATTCCACTTCAAAAATTCAAACAAAATGATGACATACGAAAAATTTACAATTTAAACAAGAAATACCGTAATAAACAGTTTTTTTCTTCCAATAGCCCATTACAAAAAGTACAGACTACGTACCCTATTCTCTGTATAAAATATTAAAAGGGCGCGTCACACGGCAAATCAAATTATAGGTTACAGGAATCAGTAAAAAGTGATTGTTAAGCCCACGGTTTGCGGTCACGTCGCCCCTTGCATGTTAGATGTCAACCCTGACCGATTCAAATGCCGAGTTCAACTGTTAGGGTTGCCAAACATATCGGATTATTTTACTTGATTGTATTTTGCCACTCGTTGAAAAATATAACTTGTATTTATTCGCTCACGACAATAATTCCAAAACGGCTAGTCAGAGTATCTAAATTTGAAATTCCTTTGCCATTTTTGGAAGTTAAATAGGAGAAACATAGTAAAATTAAGGATCGTTGGTGTGGGTCTCGAGCTTGATCATCATACTTGCGTTTGTCTCTATATCTGTAATCAAAGCCAATTATAAGCCAGTGAGATACATAGATACATTCGTTCCCATAAGATTTTTTTCTGCTGTGTAGTGCCGGCTTAGAATAGCACTACCCCATTTCTTCCGGTGGGTGTACGTAAAAGGCGACTAACGGTATTGGGGCTTTTAAGGAATTTTTGGGCGATGCGGTTGGAGACCCATCACCAATGACCTTTTTTTCACCGTCTTTTCCCCACTCAACTTTCCAAAAGTGGCTGAGGAATTTCTAATTCCTTAGCTCTGGCTACCCCTTCTAGGGATTTATAGCCGTGAGTATAAGTATGTATGTCTGTAGATTTTTTTCATACATGCTCTTTTATTCTTCATACTTCCGTGAAATACCGTTGAAGAAAAATTCCGAATAAAGTAAAAAAATGGTTATTTCAAAGTTAAGTAAGGAAAATAACTTATCTATACATTGCTTAAAAAAGCTGGCGTCCGAAGTATAAAGAATAAAAGAGCACATATGGGGAGATTGATGGTTGTGAACGAAGCTAGAGCTAGAGAGGTTTGTCAGGACCGTACAAAGTGGCGATCAATAGTCTCTGCCTAGCCCAATGGGAACTAATGACGTGAGTATATACATGTATGTATGTGTCACATAACTTAACATTATTAACATTTCTAAATAAATTCTTTGTTACTTAATCGTTCAAAACTGTATAGATCAATACTTAAAAAACTCGTTTCCTTGCAATTACAATTGCATAAAAGAATCGACTAAACACAGTTGCATTCGTTCCATTGAAAAGATCGTAACGTGAGAATGACAGCTGGCGAGGAATCGAGTTACACTTGTCTGTTACTATCATTCACTTCAATCAAAGGACGATTATTATACATTTGGGGTCAATATTTTAAAAAGATGCGAAATGGAAAGTTATGTAATGTATATTTTGTCCGCGGTTAGATCATACTACTATCATATTTCCTTATGGGACATTTTAGCCTAAAAAAATATTAACAACAAATCTTGAAATGATGTTGTTATCACAGCTCATACCAATCCCCACCAAAGACCTGGAGCCCACCCTGCATATGTTGTTTTCGCCTAGTCCACCACGGTTTTTTTGCGGATTAGCAAACTAAAGACTACAACCATGTTCGTAGCCGGTACTGACGGCATTCCTAAGCAAGGAATCTTTTTAATCATCGATTTTAATTAGGTGGTTTTAGCCTGCCACAATTCTACGAAAGTGGGCTAAATATACTCGTAAATGTACTAGCTGTCCGAGAGTCAGCGTGTCAGTCCCATTTTTCACAGAAATGAAGAGTTTGATTTTCTATTCCATTTTAATAAATAATTCAAAATTCCCTTAGAATTCTTTCTTGGCTACGTAGTATGATTTAGCACATATCCATTTCTAAACACAAGTATTGAAAGAGTAAAATTTTTAAATGATTGTTGGGAAATGCGTGTGGAGGCCCATCACCAACAATCTTTTATTATTAAAATGATTGTTAACATTCAATGTATGTACCTTTGTCTCTCTTGCTAAACCGTCTCAGTATTGCACGAACTATACCGTGAGAGCATAAATAACTATTTTTTTTTCGAAATATAAACTTACTTATTGTTGTTTATGTACTGTGAAATAACAGCGACTTTATAATATTCGGTAGAGAAATGTCAATTTCGTTACGGTAATCATTTAATATACCACAAAATGTCATGGAATCGTCGCAATCCCACAGGAGCGATTATCGCCGGTTACATAGTCAAGTAGGTAATAAAATGATGACTAATGTTTGTAAAAACCGGCCAAGTGCGAGTTACACTTGTGCACAAAAGTTAAAGTAGGCAATACTATATGTCATCGCAAATATGTTTTATGGCCTTCAATATTAATTTATATCATCACCAAGACGAACCAAGCGAAGCGCACGGGCCCTACCTTTATTTTCTCGAAGCTTTTGGTCGTTCTTCTGAACCCTCATAACTTGGGTTTGGATTATGCTAGATCAACAACATTTTCGGGATATATTTTCAATAGCAGACTTACTGAACATATAAGTTTTATAAGTCATATAAGTTACATAGTTTTGATTACATTAGCTTTTATACTTCAGATTTTATTTATATCAAAAAAACGCTGATTTCGTCACTGACTCTTTCCTAATAACCTAGAAAGCTGAAATTTTGTATGTAAGCTAGTAATAGCACACAAACAATAAAAAAAAATATAAAACTTGTAAATTTCATCCCCCAACCCCTTAAAATAGGGGATGGTCGTGTGTATAAGACCTGTAATTTTCAATTTTGATGCTGGCGGTCTAATCTGATCTAAAACTTGATGCCCCCAGATATATATATGTATAGGTACTCCGTGTTAAAAAAAGGAAAAAATGTTTCAAACAGCTTACAAAAGGAAATGAAATCCCACCAAAAACTTTTGGACAGTGCGAGACATATGGGCTCGTCTTGGCAACATTTTATATGAAAATGTTTTTGGTGGGATTACAATTTCTGAAACCTAATAATTTTGCTCGATATCCTGTGACCATTTGAATCTTCTACCAGCAGGGAAGCACGAGCCGTGTTTAAACTTATCGCGTGGGATAAAGCAGCCATCTCTTACGCACTTACTTTGTATCGTATACTGCCATCTCATTCTAACCGTTATCGTGTCGATAAAATAGCGCTCGTGCTTGCCCTACTGGAAGACTAGCACGAGTGCTATTTTATCGTCACGATATCGGTTAGAATGAGACGACAGTATACGATACCAAGTAAGTGTTGAAAGGAATAACTGTTTTATGCCACGCGATATCTAGTTAAAAGGCCGCTCGTACTAACTATGCTGTTGCCGGTACCTATCAAAAACGAACAAATGACGTTCAATGTGCGAGAGCCCGCTCAAAGTTATTTTTAGTATTAGTTTATATAACAATAAGAGTAATACATGATCCATCTGTTGAAAATTCAATTGTCTTACTATTACGGTTCTTGAACATCCTGCTGATAGACATACAGCGAAGTTTCAGTAACAGGGTCTCATTTCACCTTTTTATTACAGAACCTCAAAAATCCTATATCTTGGAAAGGCTCTTATGACACCCGCGGGCAGAAATAGGTTAATGCTGTTCGAAACTGATACTAATAGCTTTTACCTAATTGTTATTTAAAATGGTCTTTTCATGGGTCGAGTTAAAAATAATTAAGACTCTATTTCTAGCTAGGTTCTCAAATGTTGTAGGCTAAAGTTTAACAGTCGATTGAGGCATTCTATACATAGTTAGGTGTAAAAGTAGCTGATTATTATGCGTATTCCACAAAACACCCGCGTCCCAATTCCATTTTATATTTAAAACTTTCGAAATGTCTTTCGTGAATTTACATACTTATCATTATTGTACATATTATTATTAATAAATAAAACAAATAAGTTTACGCACACACAGATCAAGTTAGCCCCAATGGGATAGCTCCTTGTATTATGTTATATATATTATAATATTATAAATTATAAATATAAAATTTAAAAAAATATAAATATATAAATATAAATAAATGTCACCTAAAACTAAGAAACAAACATTGATTCTCATCACATAAATGTTGCTGTCAGCCGGGATCGAACCCGCAACGTCCGGACCGAGGAGCTAGTCATCTATCCACTCGGCCACGGACGTCGTGGTGTTATCTTTCTATCATCTTAGTAGGTATCAACTTTGTCATTACCATGACATAGAGGCAATATGATTAAGCTGTGTAGTATCTGCTTCGAATACACTAGCCAACTTCTTCTCATGGGTTTTTAGGTAATTGCTGGGTTTTACCGTTAGTCGCCTCTTACGTACACCCACCGGAAGAAATGGGGTAGTGCTATTCTAAGTCGACACTATTCGACCCATCACCAACAACCTTTGTTTTACCATCTTTTCCCCACAGAACTTTCCAAAAGTGGCTGAGAAATTTCAAATTCTTTAGCTCTGGCTACCCCTTCTAGGGATTTATAGGCGTGAGTATATGTATGTATGCTGGGTTTTATTGTCGGGCTGAAGACCAATCACCAGTCATTGTTTATTCTACAGTCTGTGTCTCACTAACTTTCCAAAAGTGGCTGAGAAATAAATAAAAATATATTTAAATACTAAAAATTTTTAATACGACAAAATATTGATATTCTAACTCTGAAAAAGTATTTATGACTTCTTCAATGTCTCAACGATGAACGGAACTCACTTGTCTTATTACTGGAACATGTATTTAAGTACCACAATGGCAGGCCTATCACAATTTCGAACAAAATAGACTGTCACAAGATTAATTTTATTACTCAGCCTTGTGGGTTTCTCAATGATACTACCTCAGCGTTAACAATCTTCATAAATAATCATCATATCTACTTTGTAAAAAGCTCATATATTTATTAATGAACGCAACTTTGCCTCGCACTTTCAATAATCAAACATCAATATAGTTAGTAGAATTGGCATCCAGGGTCGTATTCAGAGCGAGCAGACGGCGTGAGGGTTGAAACGTATTATTACCCACTTATTGGTGATGGGGTGAACGTATTAATTCGAATATTACTGATTGAAGAGTCGCGACCGAGCCTAGGTACGCGGGGGTGCACTATTGTAATTTCATGAGCAGATTATACGTCGTTGAATTTTTCGAGTGCTATTAAATAAAGGGGTTTTTGTGACTTGTTTCATATTTCCTTTTACGAATTTCAAAAGAAGGATATCGGAAGGGAAATTTACTATACAAGAGATTGTTTATTGGAAAAGAAATGTATTCTCATGTGCTTATGCATATTCTGTATAACAAACAGTTTAAAAACTCGCGATTGGAAAGTTTCGCAAAAACGCATTAATTTAATGCAAGAACTTAATATTTTGAAGACATTTCAGATTGGGCCATGCTCAGGCTTGAAGAAGGCTTGTCAATGCACTAGTAATGTAGTGTATTTTTTTAGGGATATTACTTTGTTTAAAGCTTATCTAGGGAACTACCATCAGGGTCCAAGTAGATACAAAACCTTCATAGTATCATAATTCCGTTATCGCTGTATGATAAATAATGCAAAATGTGTTAAATAATAATTAACAACACTCACACACGTGCAACGGGTGACAAACGATCAAAATTAGGAGCTCTCGAAAAAAAATGCAAATTACGCCAACATCACTCTAAAGAAAAACCGCACCGGAGCCCCGATCCGAACTTGACAAAAACTTCGCCTCCAGGGAAATGAGAAAAATTAAAAAGTAATAAAAACACAAATGAGGAGTTTTCAATCATCCGTCTGACAACTTGCAACCCAGTGACAGGCGCGGGGGGGAGCGGGGCAAGGGGCGGGGGTGACGGGGAGACGTCACATGAGATTAAAAAGTTTACAGTTGTCTCCCACGAAAATTAACATTACACTGGTGGGTGAAATTTGCATATTGTTCGCCTAATTTTATACGGATCACTCACTTCGGGTGTTATTAACGAGATTTTTTAAGAGGCGAATTATTTTGATTGTTTATTTTTTCATATTATCTCATCAACATTTAGGTTTAACAAAATAATGTACAATGTTTTTACTAACCATAGTTCCATAGTTTACTGTTAATTATTAATTTTAAAATACCGTCCCTATTTGCACAGACCGCATTTACGACCTTTTAGGGTTGACAGAGGGGTAATAATTTGTCACATGTCCATGAGTCATGTGAGAGCTAGTATGCCACAGTCTTAGTGAGAAGACCACTATAATAGTGAGTAAGGGTATAGAGGCTTTTTAAGTGATTTTTGGGCGATGTGGATGGAGACCCGTCACCAAAAACATTTATTATTACCATCTTTTCCCCAATAAACTTCCAAAAGTGGCTGAGGAATTTCTCATTCCAAAGCTCTGGCTACCCCGTTAAGGAATTTATAGCCGTGAGTATATGTATGTATGTATGTATAAAATTACGAAGCACTACTATGTTTCAAAGTACAAGTACGAAATATTGAAATTATTGTATAAAAGTATAAGTGCCCTTTTGTTTGAGCGTAGGCATATACGTGTGTTTTTGACTGTCTTGATACATATAAATTGTTCAGAAAAATAATAGTGATTTGCCATAAATAGTGTGACATATTACATACTCACACATGGCTTTAAAAATGGGGGCTAAGGTTCGGAGTACTAACGTTTTGCCTAGTGTACCATTGAGTTAGGATTATAGTCTGCTGGCACCTCGATTTGTTTAAATTCATAATTACAGGAATATTTGGTTATAAGGATTAAGTATTTGATAATTAAAATTAAGTATTTGATTATTTCGATTCATTTCCGATCGGATCGTCAAACTTCAGCCACCTTATACTAACGAACATCCGAATTGTTATTTGATAGGGAAACAAGTGATAGGATAAATAAAATAAAAAAAACACTGTTTACGGTTTTGTCGCTGGAATCCTAAAAACTATATTAAGGATTATGGACTATGAAGGTTCGTCGGTCTCTTTTTTCATATGTAAAAAATTTGCCTTTTGCAGTACCTGTACAGCGGTTTTAATTATGTAAAGGATAAATGAAAACTAGACTGCTGTTAAATCATGTTTTTCAATTTGTTTGAGACTACAAGGCCGATTTGTTTTATTTGTCAGATACCCACAAAAAGGTTTTTAATTATAAAAAAATTAATTGTTATGAATATTCCAGTAACTCCTCGGCATTGATGGGCGCGGCGGTCACAATTAACTTGAATCATATTTGATTTAGTATTTTGAGATATTTCACAGATAATATAATACTATACTAGGAGATATATATTAAAAACTGGTCAAATGAGAGTCGGCCTCGCGCACTAAGGGTTGTGAAGCTTTATTTATGAAAACGTCACAAAACTATGTTTGGTAAATACATACATACATACATATACTCACGGCTATAAATCCCATGAAGGGGTAGCCAGAGCTAGGAAATTAGAAATTCCTCAGCCGCTTTTGGAATTTGAGTGGGGAAAAGATGGTGAAATAAAGGTTTTTGGTGATGGGTCTCCAACCGCATCGCCCAATACTCCCTTAAAAGCCCCAATACCGTTGGTCGCCTCTTATGTACACCCACCGGAAGAAATGGGGTAGTGCTAATCTAAGCTGACACTACACAGCACAGCAAAAAATTTACTGTTGTTTTAAGCCATCACATTCAAATATTTGAGACATTACCTTAGGTAAATATACCTTGGCACTCACAAGTTAAATAACTTTCTAATGGGGAAAGTATTTTTTTAAAGTTTTACCTTTATTTTTATATAAACAATCTAGTTTTATTCTTTCATAAAATTACGACTCAATGTAATTAAAGATAATTTTTGCCTTTATAATGTACCTTCTCTTTTCATTTAACCTGTACAAAGGGTGGGTGAAAACTAATATAATAAATCGCCTTCGCTAATTCACCGCTCGACCGGCTATGTAATCTCAGTCTGTGGTAATATTTCGCAGTTTATTACCCGCTTAAAAATATGTTTTTGCTAAAACTAGAGTTAAGAATTTGTGGTCACGAAATCACTTTTGATAGTAAAAAGGTCAAAGAACCAAAATCCATTAATTAAACTTAAGCAGAGCAGTGGGGTAGGGTTAACAGTACACGATACGGCGACAAATAATAACTAACGTAATACTTTGTCTATATTTACGTAGGATTTATTAACTTACTGGTTAGTGGCATTTCCAATTGTTTTATATTATTCAGATTTTATAATTAACCATAATTTATGTAACACCGATAGCTAATCAGCAAATCAGCCTTGTGTAATATGTACCATTTTTGAAAACGCGTGAGATCCATAAAAATAGTATTAAGTACATCACTTAAAACATAAATAAACCTAAAAAAATAAAAGCTCCTACTTCAATCTTAAAATAAAATAATACATTTAATAACCAAACAATAAAATAAAAAAGTGTACATTAGCTTACCTTCTTTCCCTCCAATCCGAAAAAAAAACAAAGTTATCGTCGTTTCCCCGCCACGACTGTCAAACTGTCAAACGCGAGTGCAGTCAGCTGCACGGTGGAACGAAGACTGGCTGTTTCCCGCCCAAACGCGGGGCGTGTCTGGCGCAGGGCGTGCCGATTTGCCGCCCAGCAAATCAGCTGGCATCTTGAGGATTGTGGCTTCTTTAATAAAATCTCAAGAACACTAGTGGTCAACAGATTATGTTCCGGAGTTTATCAATATCATATCGCAGTTAAATTTAAGCCACTCCTGGCACTTGATGTACTGTTTATATTTTAGTTTGGGTTAGTTGAATAATATACGTTGGTGAGTTATATTAAAATATATGACAACTAGCCGAAACAAGACTTGATATAACATACATACATATACTCACGGCTATAAATCCCTAGAAGGGGTAGCCAGAGCTAAGGAATTTGAAATTTCTCAGCCACTTTTGGAAAGTTGAGTGGGGAAAAGATGGTAAAATAAGGGTTATTGGTGATGGGTATCCAACCACATCGCCCAAAAATCCCTTAGAAGCCCCAATACCGTTAGTAGCCTCTTACGTACACCCACCGGAAGAAATGGGGTAGTGCTATTCTAAGCCGACACCACACGGCCTTACGGTTACACGGTTGATATTACTAAATGCAAAATAGCATAACCGGAGGTCGTAGAATTCGAGTCCTTACAATCCGAAATCTTTAAATTGTCCAAATTTGTTTAATATAGAAAACCATTTAAGTTAATCAAACCAACAATCTTTTTTCAAGCTTATTAACAAGCAGAGCCTTGCATTACAGTTACAGTCCTGACTGAAAATTTGTGAATCTGAGTTATTAGCAGAGCCGTGGTCGAACTCACTGAATTCTTTGAAAGGAAAAGGTTACTGGCTCAAACATCATCATAGAAGGTCAAAACTCAAATGTTCACGCCATATATCCCCGAAGGTGTTGGCAGCGGACTTATACTTCCGAACATAAAAAAGGAAAAAAAAGAAAAGAAAGGTTTTTATTTGTTGCCGCCTCATATCAATAAATTTAACTTACAGAAACACAATTTACATAAAAGATTTAAATCATTTTGTTAATGAAAACCTCATGTGGGGAATATTACTAATAAATAAAGGAAAGAAAAATTTCGACACAGGCGGGAATCGAACCCAGAGAAGGCAGAGCGTTGGGGCGTATACCCGAGGTCGCGGGTTCGATTCCCGCCTGTGTCGGATTTTTTTTTCCTTTATTTATTCTTTACACATAAAGGATTTTAACAAAAAAGAACAAAACAAACAAAACATCACGTGACTTTGTCACCTGGTGTTCAGAGTACCCACGTTTTGCTTGGACAGTGTACTCACGTGATAGGGGGTAGGCGTAGGCGTTTTGTACGAATACACTGTCACATGACAAAATACAACTTTGCCATGTGTTCATAGAAGAAGGCAAATGAAATATTTTTATTAAGGTTAAAAAAAAGATGCAAGGTTTATTAAATTAAATATAAATTGACTTAACCATTAGCTTCACAAGGTGTTCGATATGTGAAGAAATGTAAATAAAATACATTTTCCTACCAACCTACATACACCTCTACCGTTATAAATCCCTGAAAAGGGGTTCCAAAGTTTCAGAATAAGAAATTCCTTAACCAATTTTGAAAGTCGAGTGATCACCGTCTAGGTAAAGAGCTTATTCCATTTGTCTGAATTCAGACGTCTGAAAGCGCGTGCGTTAAGCTGGCGTAACATGAAGCTGTATCGAGCTGGTTACTATGTCAAAAAACTCTGCCTAAATAGTGCCTAATTAGTGTAAAACTAAAAAAATAGTGCCTCTTTAGTTAAGGAAATAAACACCATTTTCACTGTGTACGTTTTCACTATTTAGGCAGAGTTTTTTGACATAGTAACCAGCTCGATACAGCTTCATGGTACGCCAGCTTAACGCACGCGCTTTCAGACGTCTGAATTCAGACAAATGGAATAAGCTCTTAACTTTGCAACAACAACTTTACTCTCTTTGTTGGTTTGTGATGAAGGGTTGCACCTACAATCAAAAGATTTCTTGTTGACTGGTGTCGACTGTTTTTCGATAAGCTCTATGCCAATGGTTTTCATTTTTAAGTTAAACACTTGTTTTTTAGTTACCATGTTCTTTCTTATGGATCATATTGATACGATACGTGCGGCTATTGATGAACGGAATTGAAAGCCTCTCAGCCACTTTGTCAAGTTGAGAGGGGAAAAATGGGCCAACCTGGAGATCGCAGATAAAGGTTCGCACTTTTATTTTAAACTGTCCAAAACATAAATACAAAATTTTCATACTTCTGTATATAAGCTTCATACCCCTTACCCCTTAGGGAGGGTTTTTTTAAATATTATTTAAGGTTCAGATATGTAGGTATTTCAAGTTTTTAGGTTAACGAATGAAAAAATGTTCACACAAATCTTACTCCCCTATTTTACCCCTTTAGAGATACATTTTGTTTCTTTCCCCTACTTAAATAATTAAATTTTTAACTCAAAACATGTGTAACAGTTTTCTAATTTCTAAAATAACAATTATAAAAATGACATACGAAATTCACAACCCCATTTCATCCACCTAGCATTTCAAATTCAAAATCTCTACTCTATTTGACGATACCCCATGTATTGGTTTAAATAATTACCAGAAGTTTTAATATAAGTTTAGTTATTAGTAATTAATTTGGTGAATGTTAGAATTAAAACTGTGCTAAAAATTGTCAACAAATTACTTTATTTTATAGCATAACATAGTAGCATTATTTCCAAACTTATTACAATATATATAATATTAACGGAAACTTATAAATAAATATCATTCACATAAAAAAACACATCATTTTATTTCAAAATACACAAACAGTTAAATAGTAACTACATGTCTAAAACAGTAAACTTTAATAAATGAGTTAAATATCTACTAATAGCCACGCACGTTATTAACAGCTCTATCATTATCGAAGAAACGTAAATAATAGTAAAATTTTGATTTTAGTATAAATGGTGTTGTAATCAAGCTTAAATTTTATTTAATTTGATTATAACAATAATCAATAAGTGAGTTCTTATCCAATAATAAATAGAAGGTACCTGATTCTTACATGATTATTTTATTTTTAACGTAATGGGGATTAATGAACTTTTTAGTTCACTAATCCCCATTACACGCTCCAATTTGTGTTAACGGGGATTTGTGAACAAAAAGTTCACTTTTCCCCGTTGACGGGGATTGTCAACGGGGAAAAGTGGAATAAGCCATACGCAAGAGCACCCATGATGCCCGGCCCGCCGCATTACCCCGCTGGATCGCCACCGAGAGTCTTTGACTCAAGAAAGCACCAGCACGGGCATCATGGCCATTTTCGCGGAGCCTCCTGCCAATGTCACTTATGAATTATTAGTTAATTATTTTGAATTTAAATTAATGGTGAATATATATTTTCCATTTTAACTTTAATGTTTTTCGTATTACGTATTTAGCTGTGTAGCGTCGGCTTAGAATAGCACTATACCATTTCTTCCGATGGGTGTACGTAAGAGGCGACTAACGGTAGTTAGGCTTTTAAGGGATTTTTGTGCGATGCAGTTAGAGACCCATCACCAACAACCTTTATTTCACCATCATCTCTTCCCCACGCAACTTCACCACGAAAAGTCACCGAGTAATTTCTAATTCCCTCGCTTTTGCTACCCCTTCAAGGGATTTATAGCCGTGAGTAAATGTATATCCTCAATTCAATTATTAATATTGGTAAATTATGGTAGTAGATTTAGAAACGAGGTTTTTTGCCAGGCCCTTGTAAATAATGTACTTTATGTCATGCAAATTATGTGGATGTAATAAAGAATTTCAATTTGATTTTATCATATTTTCCATCCCGAGTAAACGGAAGACAGAACTTCCGAGATATAAAAACTCCTTGACTTTTTCCTCTTTCGTACCATCAATTTCAATCACACAATATGTCACTGTTTCTTCTCTACCAAAAACCATGGTTTTGGTTTTTTCCACGTTCACCCTCATTCCCCATATTACATTAAATTATTATCAAAATTTTCTTAAAAGTCAAGTGACTTTTAAGAAAATTTTTTCACTCTTTTTGTACTTACAAAAGGGAAATGCGGTGAATGGAGCAATGAATAGTGTAATGACTGGTCAATAGGCGTCTTAAAAAGCTTACGCATTTGGCATCGAATTGTTAAGTGTGGCAGAAGAAGCATGAAAGCAGAGTGAATGTACTAGAGATAAAGATAAATAAGTGATCGAGTGGTAAATAATGTGATCGTGAAAGTTGTGGGTTAAAAAATATAATGTAGAAAAGAAATAATAATCAAAAGGTGAAGCTGGTTTGGGCACATAGAAAGGGCATCCACCCTATTCTATGATAGTGAATTGTGGTAAAAGAGCGGACGATCACGAAAGCCATATTTCAATCAAATAGAGAGTGTGCTCCAAAAATCAGTCGGCCGAAGTATGTAGAGTAGAAGGCATGTATAAAATTTGATGGATGTAAATCAAACTAGAGAGTTCTGCCCGGGTCGTAAAAAGTGGTGATCAAACGTTCCATGGGAAGTAAGCCGGACGGTTGTGCCTGATGCTATTCTTGTTCCCACGCTTATGTATGGCAGCGAATGTTGGGTGTACCAGAAAAAGCATGATGTAAAGAGATGCAGTGGCAAAGATATAATAAATAGTCTTAAAAAAACATTTAAATACAAAACGCAAAATTCTGTTCAGATTTCCTATTTTAATAACCAAATAGTTTTATGATGAGTATTTGAAATGCTTAATGCATAATAAAACACCTTTTGACTAAATTTAATGATATATTATTATTGTCAGGTATTTGTCTGATGAATGGAATAGAGATACAATGCCGAGCCAAACAGCACTTTATGTTATGAGTGTCGCTCTGGGCATATTTTTCAAGCTGTGTAGTGCCGGCTTAGAATGTCACTACCCCTTTCTACCCATGTGTGTCGTAAGAGGTGACTAAGGGTATGGGGTTTTAAAGTGGTTTTTTGGCGAAGTGGTTGGGGCCCATCACCAACGATACTTTATTTCTACCATCTTGTCCCATATCAACTTCCAAATGTAACTGCGGAATATCTTATTCTGAAGCTTTGGCTACTCCTCCAGCGCCACTTTTGGAAGTTGAGTGGGGAAAAGATAGTTAAATAAAGGTTATTGGTGATGGGTCTCCAACCGCATTGATTGGTGGAAAGTAATGTTAGTTGAGGACGACCTCGGAGGAAACGTTAGAACCAAATAGAGAGCGTGCTCAAAAAGGCAAGCGTCCAAAGAATGAAGAATAAAAGGGGCTGTACGGAAAGATTGATGAATGTAAAGGAAGCTCTCTAGCTTCAGAGAGGTTTACCAGGGTCGTACAAAGAGGAGATTGATAGTCTCTGCCTACCCCAATGATAAATAATGGCATGTGTATGAGTAAGTATTAAAAATTAAACACTTCTGATCTATTACAATTATTTTCCATAAAAAGGTTTAAAGGCTATCCATAAATTACGTCACGCGTTAATGGGGGGGGAGGGTTTCACCGTAATGACATATTTGAGAAGGGGCTGGGGGGTCAAAAGCCTTGTAACGTAACACGTTAAAATTTAAAATACCAAAACACGAAAGTACGTGAATAAAAAATTAGAAATATTTTCGAACCCGATCTATATCTATGCTAATATTATAAAAAGAAATATAAAGAAAATATAATAATAAAGAGAAAGACAAATAGAAATCTACATTCTTCAGAAGTAACATAGGCTATATTCAAATTTGATTGAGTTCAGAGTTCCGTACGTAAATTTGAAAAATGTAACAAAAGGTGTATTTTTTTATTATCTATAACTGCAGACACTGCAAAAACTTTAAAAGATAGAAGAAAAAAATGTTCTGCAATATAAAAGAAGACGTCAATATCTACAAAAAAAACTGCAAGGGCATATGTCTATCTTCTTTAAGTAAGTCACAATTTAGGTTTATATTCCAGTTTTTCTACAAAAAGATGCCTAATTTTTAACCTAATATAAGTCCTTATCAATTTAAGTGATTTTGTAAATACGAGTATTTAATGTAGATGATTTTTGCTCTTTACAACATCAGACTTGAACTTATAGTTTAAATTTAAAAAAAAAAAGCGCTACGTTGTTGTCGCGCCGCCGCCCTCCTTCGGAGGGAGGGAGACGGAACATCAATCGTGTTCACTTTTGAATATTTTTGTCTCTAAAATATAGTGTTATTTTCAGAACTATCTTAAATAAAAAAGATCTTGCTGACCCACCAAAGTTTAATAAATATACGTTATACACATAATTACATACATACATACATATACTCACGGCTATAAATCCCCAGAAGGGGTAGCCAGAGCTAAGGATTAGAAATTCCGAAGATGGTAAAATGTTGATGATGGGTCTCCAACCGCATCGCCCAAAAATCCCTTAAACAACCGCAATACCGTTAGTCGCCTCATACGCACACCCACCGGAAGAAATGGGGTAGTGCTATTCTAAGCCGACACTACACAGCAATAAATAATTGAGTTTTCAATATTATGCTTATATATGATTCCATAAGTACTGCATGCAACTTTTTTTTAAACTATCTAAACATTGCTTTTACTTAAAATAAGTTGGGTTAGAAGTGATAGTATACTTCGGTAGTAACTAGGTATGATTTTTATCCTATGTTTAGGTAGGTCTCGAAACCTACAAAGCCACCCACATACATCCAGACCCGGAAGAAACATCGATATTCATTATATTACTGTCTACCCCAACCGGGAATCGAACCCAGGGCCGCCCGCTTCGTAGTCTAATGATCTTCCGATTGAGCTACGACGACCGTCAAACCACAAAAAATAGGACAAATAAAATTAAAAAGACAGATTCATATAAAGGCGTTAGAGGCTTTGGATTAGACTCCCCGAGAGACAGCCGATATTAATGCCAAATGCATAACATTATTCAAATACGTAGAAATGATTAGAAATGTTTTGTGTAAATTAAACGTGTCAACCCGTGTTAAGCCGGGACGGGCCACTAGTTTATTAATAATTTGACACTCTCGCTATGAGATAATCTCTCTCAAGCAACAACATATAGCTTCTAAAGCGGCCCTGTAAATATAAATAGGAAAAAAATGAAACTTACTGTTTCGTTTTGATTATTTTTAAATACATGTTTAAGTTTGAAAATGTGTGACGTTACATGAGGGGGGGGGGTCTAAAAATGTGACAACCTGTGACATGGTGGTCTAAAAGCTTTAAAATTCGTATGACGTAAATTATGGATGGCCCCTTATCTCTAAGAAAAAACGAGTTAATTATGCCATCCAAAATAAAGATTTTTCATTTAATTTAATGATGCCATGTAGTGCCCACGGGTGTTGTAAGGGGCGTCTAAGGGTATTGAGCTTTTTAAGTGGTTTTTGGACGATGCGGTTAGGAGAAACATCACCAATAAATAAATGTTTTATCTATCTATCAATACTTTATTTCTTTTATCTTGTCCCCTATCTACTTCCAAATGTGGCTGAGGAGTTTTTAGCTTTGGCTACCTCTTTTTGGGATTTATGGTCATAAGTATATGTGTGTATGTTAACGGTAAAGAAATCATCGAGAAACCTATCCCATTATTATACTTGGTATCTTATTTTTTTCTGGATGGTAATAAAAAACATAGAGTTTTATGTTTAAATTATAAAAAATCTGTGATATTTATAATACTAGTCATCATTAAAAGGGTTTCGGTTTTTTTCAGAATTCCTATTTTCTAATAATCTCTTTTTCACTCAAGCGATTGAAATTTAACCAACATAACTTAAATAATATTATACTTATATCTCTTCGAATAAAAAATAATAATAGAATTCCTAAAATGTATATAGCAAGGAGAGCCATCTATTCGTCAATAGACACAATTTATAGTGCGCATAGTTAAGTACCGCTATTCATGATGCGTCAAAAGTGCCGTTTTGATAAAATTTTACAGAGACGCTCATAAAGCTGCTCGGATCAATAACTTGGTACTAAGATGGCGCTGCTACCAAATAAAATGCATGCCTTTTATTTGGATTAAATACAATAAGCATACAAAATCAAAATTACTTTAGTAAATCTACATTAATTTATAATTTATCTTCTTGGTAATAACAATTAATTTTACTGACAGCAGGAATATGCCATGCCTATAATTAGCCATGCTATTGATCTCTCATATTTTAATGGCGTTAGTGTTGACATCACCGCCATCTTGCGAATTTTCACATAACCTCAGACCATTTCGTGTAGTAAATGTTGTAATTTGGTTGGCATTCTAGTTCTACAAGTAAATTGTGAAAAATAGTGTGTGGTTTTAGAAAATTGGTAGGTAAGTTAATTTCGTAAACATTTGTTTTACTTTGGCGCAAAATTCAAGTTGTTATTTAATGAGTTCAAGAACTGCAAATCAACATAACTGTATATTAAAATTAAGCGTCTCTTGCTACGTATACTGAGTTACTCATAATTATTGATTTATTTCTATTTTACATTTATAGTTTTATAAACATGTTAGGATCTGGATAAAAAAATATTAAATTTCTAAACAAAATTCACTTCATTTCAGGTTAGGGGCTGGCCTAGTATGTAAACCAAATTCTTATTTCTAAATAATCATGACTGGGCTGAAGAAAGTGAAAGTAGATAACTGGGGAATTTATTTCCTTCAGCGTCTAAAACATTTTTTCAATCGTACCGATTATTGTGATTTAACTCTTCAATTTCAAGATAATGCTCAACTCAAAGTGCACCGGTTAGTACTTAATGCTTGTACCGAGTACTTTGAACTGCTGGAGAGAACATGTGAAATGTATGAGGATTGTCTTATCATGCCTGACGACCTGCAAGCCGATGTGGTTGTACCCATCGTAAACTTCATGTACACTGGCCAACTTGAATTTCGGCCAGAATTACTTGAACGATTGTATCAAACATCTCAAGTCATGAATATGTCAGTTCTAACCAAGTTATTGGATGTCCAAAGAGTACAACCTCCAAATATAAACAAACAGAGCTATGGCCGCACACCAGTGAAACGACCTTATGGGAGGGCTTTTGAATCTGTGAAACCAGGAAAAAAAATCTACATTCCTCCAAAAAAACCAGCAATTGTATCATCGCCTAAGATAGAAAAACCTAAATATTTGCCTTCTGAAGAGAACACTATATATGTACCAAGAAAACCAGCTAATGTTCCAAGAACTATCTTGGCTGCACCAAAACCAACAAGATATGAGGTTCCAGAAGAACTAGACGCACTTGCAGCTTGCGATTCTTTTTCAAGCATCTCCTATGATTCTAAACCACTAATGGTTCACCCCGAGACTTCCAAACGTTATGACAATTCTAAGTCAAGTAGTTTTGGAATCTTTAGTGATGCATCAGGCTCTAGAACCCTTGATGTTGAGTGTCGTAAGATAACACACAATGATAGTGTGTTTGATGACACAATCGATCAGGATGATTCAACTCAATTGAAACCAAAAGTAAGACCCATTGAAAAAGCTACAAGGAAAAACTCTAGTGCATTGTTTGATCAAGTTTTTGATCAAGGACATCAAGGCTCACCAAAAGTCACAATTGAAACAAATAATAGTATTCAAGCTGCCAATATTGACCATGCCAAAATTATAAGTGAAGTGCTTAAAAAGTATCCACATCTTGTTAACAGTAATAAGAGTATAAAACTCAAAGTTCTTGATACACCTCCAAAGACTGAACGCCGAACAATGGTTAAAAAACGTCCAGTCAATCAATTAGAACAAACTCCTAAAATTATTATGCCTGTAATTAAAAAAGAAGAGGAAGAAGAATCTGAAACTACATATCAAGAAGTACTTGATTCAAAAGAAGCTGCTAAATTAATTGCAATGGGAGCTGAAAATACACAGGGACCCTGGATTTGTCTCATTTGTGGAACTCCAGGTACAGCATTACATTTCAGTAAATACTACACCTTCCGAAAACATTTGGTGGAAGTGCACAATGAAAAACCAATTTTAAATATTTGTGAATACTGTGGCCTTAAGTCAGCCAAGAGAAATTATTTGTTATATCACTTGTACACAAAACACAATGTGCAACCACCACCATCATATCATTTTCCAAAATGTACCCAATGTCCATATATTGCTATCAATGAAAATTTTCTCAATAAACATAAGGCAACACATGTAGAACCAAGATCTTTAAGGTGTAACGTATGTGCATCTACATTCAAAAGTTCACAACTATTATTACGTCACATTCAACTCACTGGACACAAATACGGAAGTGAAAAGAAGCAAAATCTCCAATGTGTTTACTGTATGCGTGCCTTTTCTAGAGAATCCAATTTATGTGCACATTTGAAAAGTTGTCACAAAACAGAATCCAAAGAAGATGGTATCATTGAAGATTCAGATGAAGAAGACTCTAGGGGTAATCTCCAAGATATGCAAGAAAATAATTATCAAATACAAATGGGAAATTATTCAGACATCCAAATTACCAGAACACAACAAATAAAGAAGAAAATTCTGAATGCTGAATTCAACATGCAATCACAGCATGAAAATTCTAAAATGCATGTCAGTCAGCTACAAGATGACTTTGAAGAATCAATCCCTTCACCAATTGACTCCAACTATAATGAAGAAATTACATGTGATCAGAGTTATAACCAAGAATCTAAAACTTCACAAGAATATTATGTACCACTAATTGATAACTCTGAAACTGTGAATATGGTTGAATCTTCAGCTATACACTTTACTGATGAAGATCAGATTCAGAATGTCCCAAAAAATAAAACATTTAAAGGCCAATCAATTGAAATTGTAGTTGCAAATGAAGAATCTATGATGTCCCATCAGCAACCAATTCTTTTTGGGTCAGATGAAAATAATGGTAAGACTCTAGCTGTATTAACAACCTTAGATTCTACACAAGATAATAATATGATTGTACTGCCAGATGTTTCCAGTGCACTTAATGTGTCTGAAGTAGATACTAAAAACTCTAATATTGTTGTAATTTACAGTCATCCTGTAGGTGATTCTAACAAACAGTTTATAATGAGTCCTCAGTTTGCACAAACACAAATCTTATCAAGTCAAGCTATTGGAACTCATTATATTCAGTCTCCTGCTATTTTAACTCAAAACATTGGAACTATTGTTTCATCAGCACAAAATATTCCTGAGCATGTAGTAATGACTCAAACACTTCAGTCTACACCAAAGGATTTGCCGCATGTGGTGGAATCCCAAACTGAAATATCAACTAATGCCAGCCAAAGCAATTTAATAGAAATTTCTGAATTGCGAATGATACAACCTGCAAATGAAACTGAATCAAAAATGATTGATGATAATACAAACCAAATGGAAGTAAGCTTAAGTAATGAGCAAGTTGTTGTTACTACTGGTACTGTATCTACAATAAGTCCAGGTACTTACATAGATAATAATGCATGTCTTATAGAAAATACCGCAATCACTGAACATACTGAAGTAGTTTTTGAAAATATGCCACAAAGTATTGACCATAGTGATGTTGGTAACGAATTAAATGATACAGTAACATCAGAGCCTGAAAAAAGTCAAAGTCATGAATTAGACAATTCAATAACAGAACAAGTATTGCAAACATCAGAAGAACAGCAAAGTTCAATTCCAAGCTCAGATGAAAACAATGAAATAGAAAATGAAAATTCCATACTGCAAAATAAACCTTTAGTAAAAATTAAAACCATAGAAGAAAAAGTTACTAAAGAAGTAGTAGATCACCCCAGTGAAAACCAGAGTGAGACCATTGTAGAAAGTACTAAACAAATAGAAACAATTGCTTCTGAATGGTCTGAAGAGGAAGAAGAAAATGTTGCAACGAACTCTAGTTCAGCTAAAGTTTCAAACATAAATGAAGCTGAGGAATCCATTGAAAATATACAACACGAAGTAAATAAACATATTTCAGAAGAATCAAGTGTAAATGAGACTCATACTGTAATAACTGAAAATGATATAAAAGAAACTAATGGTACAGAAATAAAAACTGACACAGTTGTTGCTGTTGTTGAGATGGAAAATGGTGAAAAAGCCCAAAATAAAATAACAACCTTACTTAATGACTGGGATGAAAATGATTCTCAAGAAAATGATGATGAAAATGATTCTCAAGAAAACGATGATGAAAAGAAACAAGAAGAAATCATTAATCAGGAAGATAATGAAAACCAGGCAATTGAACCTTCAGAACCAAAAATCAGTGCCAACATCAAAAGTTTGGTACAAGACTGGGATGAAGGTGAAGAAGAAAAGGAACAAATTGAAAACTAGTGGTAAGTTATGAGATTATGATTCTATATTATATTAGGTTTCAACTCAACATTTTCTCTGTTATTGGTGAAGGGCAGCAGAGGTACTAACACTTCTAAACATCATGTAATTCCTGGTTTTCTGAGTACCCACATTTTGCCTGTACAGTTCCCTAATGTAATATAATAACCCATACATGCCATATGTATGGGTTATTAATGTTCCCTTGCCGTTAACAAACTTGATAAATCAACTACACTTATGACTTCAGAAAAGACACACTGGGATGTGCTTAGCTCAGTATTTGAACTTGCATCTTGTAAATTATTAGTTGTTTTTCTGCATTATTAGGTTGGGAGAATTAAGGAAATGTTATCTGTTGGCCCTAAAAATTTCTAATTTACAATACAGTGGGGTATATGTCAACTTTTCATGGTCTTCAAAGTCTGGCTGGATCATTGAAAATAGTTTAAATAACCTCAAATACACAATGTGGCCATCAACATGTTACCATTTTTTCTGAACTATCTCTTAATGTTATTATTTTTGTAATAAATAAGTGTTACTTATTTCTCAAGGCTTAATTACACATTATTTTGTGAATTCAAACATTCACGCCGTATTTCCCCGAAGGGATTGGCAGAGGTAGTAATACTCCTAAATATCACGTGACATTGTCATCTGGTGTACAGAGTACCCACATTTTGCTTGGACCGTGTAATCAAGTGATAGGGGGCAGGCCCATCGCTGTTTTGTACAAATACACTGTCACATAACAAAGTACAACTTAGTTTTTCCACACCATTTACCGTATCGTATACCCGGAGGCCTTGGGTTCGATCCCCGCTGGTGTCGAAATTTTTCTTTCCTTTATTTATTAGTTAATCTTATTAAACATGGCTTAACATTAAACAGATAAAAGTCTAATATAGTAACATTTACACCAGCAAAAATTTAGTAAGAATATGTTTATTTAAGCGCAACAAATGATATACATACGCTTACTCATTGCTCACATCATCTGTATTATATTAGGTAGGAATAATTCCCATTTCTCTTTATTCATTTAATTTATTTTTTAACCCGTTATTTGTTTGTTTCAGGTAACTCAAGCAGTTGAAACTTAAGCTTATTTATATAATTAAGCAATAATAGTCATACAGCCTCAACAAACTTACTATTGTAATGTTGTTTGTGTCTCATTTTTTACTTTCAACAAATATTAATTAGGTGAACATAATATTTTATGACTTGTATTAATATTTAATGGAATTATATATAAGTAGTACAATATTGTTTTTTTTTCTCTGTCGCTGATGCGACATAGTTGACATAATAGGTTTTATTTTTGAATCCCATGGTAGCTTGGAAGTCTAAATGTAGGATAAGAATATTCCTTGCTAGAGTATTTTTGTATCCTGTGTCTAGAAAATAAAAAACTTTCTATAATGGTTTATTTTATGATGATAATGACTACTTAAAAGGTTAGTTTCGGATTAGAATAGCACTTCCCAATTTCTTACCGTACCGTAGTGGGGCCCTTGAAATGATTTTCAGAAGATGCGGTTGGAGACCCATTATCAACAAACTTTATTTTATCATGTATTACTTCTATAAGTAGCTGTTGAATTTCTTATTCTGAAACTCTGGTTACTCCTTGAGTATATTTGTAAAAGTGCTAAAGAGCTTATTCCATTTGCCTGAATTCAGAACGTCCGATAGCCACAGAACCTGAATTCAGACTAGTGGAATAACGTTCAGAACGCTAGGCTTCCGATAAAGAGACAAATTTCGGCTCCTAGCTCACTAAATTTTTAGTAGCTCCTTCTCAGGAAGGTGGAATAACGTTCAGACGATTTAGTCGCCTCGCCTCGCGCCCGCCACAGCGAGAGGACGTGCCAAAATTTTCATGCCTATGATTGCAAATTACGTAAACAAAAAAAAGATAATAAAAGTTTTATAGCAGATATACATATGCTCACGCTATTAATTCCAGGGGTAGTTAGGTAGGTAGGGGTTCCATTTCATAGGGGTAGGCGGATATGTATAATTATATTCTTACATACATACATATACTCACGCTATTATTTCCGATTGGGGTAGGTAAATACGTTTTATCACATACATGCAAATTATATTATATTATATATACTCACGCCATTATTTCCCATCGGAGAAGGCAGATACGTTTAATTACATACATACGCGCATATACTCACGCTTTTACTTCCGCTTGTGGTAAGCAGATAATTTTAATTGCATACATACATACTTAAACTCCCGCCATTTTTCCGTAAGGGGTAGGCAGATACGTATTGTTTCAAATATGCATGCTTACACTCACGCCATCACTTCCCGTGGGGGTAGGCACAGGCGTATAATTACATACATGCATACATATACTCACGCCATTATTTCCCATTGGGGTAAGCAAATACGTTCAATCACATATATGCATACTTATACTAACGCCATTACCTCTCATTGGGGTAGGCTGAAACTATCGATCGCCACTTCGTACGACCCCGGCAAACTTTTTAATAAATATGCTTTTATTTTTAAGTCATATTGGAGTTCCCGCCTATTTAATATTTTGTGTGATATATGACGTAAAAATATTTGGAAAAGGTTGTGTAAATGAATAGGATATATGTAAGTATAGTAGCGAAAGAGATATATAGACGCAATGTGTCGTCGTTTATTTAATGAGAGTGGGATAGTCCATAAGAGAGTTTGATAGAGAGCGTTTTAAAAAAAAGACAGGAGCAATTTCGTACGACCGCCCGCAAAAATCGCGCGCGCGAATGATTCAGAAACTGAAATCGGTGTAGTGGAATAACAAGCGTCTGTGACCTTCTGCGGCAGTGACTGTGAAGGACCTCCGATTTCGGCAACGATAAAAGTGTAATGGAATAAGCTCTTAACAGACGATCGAACATGTACGGCGCGCAACATCGCACTGTGCGGTGCGCTCTAGCTTACAGACGAACGAACATGTACGGCGCGCACCATCGCACTGTGCGGTGCGCTCTAGCTTACAGACGAACGAACATGTACGGCGCGCACCATCGCACCGTGCACCGCAAGAGCTTCGAACCAGCCCGCACCAATATTAATAATAATTATGTGCGGCGAACCACGCTACACACGTTCGTTTTTGGTACGGCCCGTACCACGAACACTGGTGCGCGCCGTACATGTTCGATCGTCTGTTAGCACTTTAATATCTCACCTATACTCACATACAGCGATATAAACACAATAGCATAAACGTTCACGCCGAATATCCCCGAAGGGTATTACTGGGCAAGAAGTTAGGGGGCAGAGGTACTAATACTTCTGAACATCACTTGACTCTGTTACCTGGTGTTCAGAGTACCCACGTTTTGCATGGACAGTGTACTCACGTGATAGGAAGCAGGCCTATAGCCAACAAATAATGATAAATTAACCACACATATGTCTTTAGAAAAGACAAATTGGTGTAGGCCCGACCCGGGATTTGAACACTAGTCGTTTGCACCATAACCGATATTCTACCCATTGAGCTATCACGTCGTTTTGAATACAGCGATGCAAGTAAAAAACCAGTTTAGATCAATAATTTCTCATCAATTTTTAATGGAAAAGGGGGTAATAAATGGTAATGTAAAATCTTGCTGGTAATTCTTTTCCAGCCATTTCGCCTATAAATTGAATAAAATACCCCAAATAAAGCGATAAGTTTCCAACAAAATCAAAGCCCTTATCATCTCTTACAACACTCAAATTAAAAAAGCGGCTGAGAAATATAACTCTGAAGCTTTGGCTACCCCTTTTAAGGTTTTATAGCGGTGAGAATATAGTCTTTGCTGAACCTCTGTCGAGAGCCCGGCGATCTATGGCAGATTTCAAACAGCTACAGTTCAAATTACCTGTGTATGTCGATTTCTAGCTAACTGCTGGACCGTTTGAGATGGTTTGGGCACATAGAGAGGATGGATTATAGTAAATTGGTAAGAGATCTATAGAGCCAATGTGGAAGCTAATGTTAGTAAAGGAATACGAGGGCTGCTATTTATGTATCCGGAACTGGCCACTTACAGAACAATAATTTAAAAAGTAATTACATCATTTAAAAATAGAACTCTTTAGCTTTAGAATACATTTATTTTTATGTGACTGTCAATTGTTTTCACATCGTAGCGTCATTTTGAAAATTGCGTGTCTTCACCACCATGGATTTAACTCGTGAACATTTTCGTGCCATGATTTTTTACGATTTTCGGCGTGGTCTAACTCAAAAACAGTGCATCGATCAGCTTACTTCGACTTTTGGGGATGAAGCACCCTCAAAGACCACTGTGTATCACTGGTTTAGCGAGTTTAATCGTGGACGATCTAAGCTTACTGATGAAATTAAAGAAGGTCGCCCTAAAACGGTCGTTGTACCTCAAAACATCGATGCTGTCCGGGAACTAATAACTCAAGATCGTCATGTTACATATCGTGAGATAGAGGCATCTCTGGGCATTAGTATGACGAGCATACATAAGATACTTCATGAACATTTAGCTGTAAAAAAAATTTGCTCCCGTTGGATTCCGCACAACTTGAGTATTGATCAAAAACAGGCTCGTGTCGATTGGTGCAAAGAAATGTTAAAAAAATACAACCGTGGTGCGTCAAAAGCTGTTTATAATATCTACACAGGTGACGAATCTTGGATCTACGCTTACGACCCCGAAACTAAGCAGCAGTCCACGGTGTGGGTGTTCCAAGATGAGCCGAACCCAACAAAAGTTATTCGTGCAAAAAGCACATTGAAGCAAATGGTCGCTTGTTTTTTTGGTATAAATGGCCATGTAGCTACAGTGCCTTTAGAGAATCGTAAAACTGTTAATTCGGAGTGGTATACGACCATTTGTTTGCCGGAAGTCTTTGAACAAATAAGAAAGACTAACCGACAACGTAGAATCATTCTGCATCACGACAATGCTAGCTGTCACAGGTCGGCCGTCACAACTCAGTTTTTAGAAGCTCAAAAGATCGAATTGACAGGTCATCCGCCGTACAGCCCTGATTTGGCACCCAATGATTTTTATTTATTTCCAAATGTGAAGAAAAAATTACGTGGTCAACGTTTTTCGAGCCGCGAAGAGGCAGTCGATGCGTTCAAAATGCACGTTTTGGAGATACCTCAGTCTGAGTGGAAAAAGTGCTATGAAAATTGGTTTCAACGCATGCAAAAGTGTATAGATCTGAGCGGCGAATATTTTGAGAAGCAATAAAACCATATTAATTGATATATGTTTGTTTCTTTTTTTTATTCCGGATACATAAATAGCAGCCCTCGTACCACGATTCATGGATGTAAACAAAGCTAAGATGATTTAAATTAAATGAACACTGCTTTTCCTTATAGGCTTCCATATCACTAAGATAGTTCAGTGGTAAGAACATGCGCTTATCATGCAGAGAGGCGTGGGTTCGATCCCCGAGTCGGGCCTACGCCAATGTGTCATTTCTAAAGTCATATGTGTAGTAAATATATCTTGGTTGTAAACGGTGGAAAATATCGTGAGCAAACCTACATGGCTAAATTGTACTCAGGCTCTTAGTCATGTAACAGTGTATTCTTACATAACGGCGAAATGCCCACCCCCTATCACGTGAGTAAACCGTCTAAGCAAAACCAGGTGACAATGTCATGTGATCTTCAGAAGTATTACTGCATCTGCCAACCCCTTCAGCGATATACAGCGTGAACGTTTGAGTTTCCAGTAATCTTATTTTATTTTGATGAAAAGGATCATAACTATATAATAAATGAAAAGCCAATATAAATTTTATAGATATAAAATTCTTTTCTCTTCATATTTAATACCACAATAGCTCATCTGTCAAACAAAAACACTAGCAGGTACAGGTAAATCAGTGAATTAAAACTACTTAACTTGGTTGTTGAGATCTGCTTTTTTGGAAATATGCTTACTAACACAATATTATCATCACAAATGTAAGCACTTCAGACGGAGGCATGATATGTAATTATCATATAGAGCACAGTAGTGTAGGCGCCAATTTTTTTTTCCAGATTCCCCAGATTTTTAAATTAGAGGCAGGAGGTCCTGACTTTGACAAGAACAGTTGAACAGTTTTAACTGATTTACCTATAAATATGTCATCTCTAATTTAATTAGTTATCATTTCATACAGTGTGCCAAGTACAAATTTAATATTTAGTATGAATATACCTACCACCTTTCCAAGATAAATGAGATAATCACTCATTTCTTTCTTTTAGTTAGAGCTGTATATTCTTACTAAATAAATGTACTAGTCAGACAATAACATTTCAATAAAATGGTATCTGCATATCATGTAGGGGCCATATTGTACAAGGGATATCAGTAAGCAAACATTATATTTCTAATTCTTATAAGCAAAAGTGATAGTTTTCTATGAGGGTGCCATTACTTCAATAAATAATTTCATTTGGTTAAATTAATACAGGAATTAAAATAAACCATCTAAAATATAACAACTACTTTACAAATAAATCCTTTAAGACAAGAGTCATGTTGCATGATTGCTGTTAATTTACAATATTATTCTGTACACAACACATCCTCAGCCTATCTCATCTTAAAAGATGACTAAGACAGTTTTCCAAATTACAATAAAATATGATAAATTACTCATATTAATTTTCAAGGATTAAAATGTGGTCCATTTGAATAAGAGACTAAAATAAATTCTCACAAGTAAAGAGTTAATTTTTTAGTTTTTATTGACAAAATGACATCAAAATTAAACAGTCATGATTAATATGTTAAATATAGATTTTATTAAATAGTTCTGACCAGATGACAGAAGTGTGTGAAGACTTTACTTTAAAACAATGTATTAAATATTTAACTATTTCCAAGTGGCACCAAATGAAACCCTTCTATAAATGTATTTTTAATTAACTGTTAATTTGGCATCGTTACTTCTTCAACTTGATTAACATGGAATTTGAAGTCATAAAGCAGGAGATGGAATCTACAATAACTTCAGGGATTACAAAGAAGATCAAACTTTGTTATGTAATTATTCACTCCAATTAAAAAAAAAAGTTTACTAAAATAAGTAAATGTAAAAATTAATGTGAATGTAGACCCAAATTCTTACAATTTGTTCTAGCTAACTAAATTTTAAATTGTTTTTATCACAAATGCAATAGTATAATCATAAACAGATTAACAATTAGTCCAATCCTGAGAGTTAACATTATATATATTTTTGGAATGAACAGGCGACAGTTATTCATCTCAGCAACTAACCAATTGTACAAGTATTTCTTATTTGACAAGCACCTGGCAAGTCAAGTTGAATGGGTATGATAGACCTTTGTAGTTGTGCTAAACGTCTAGTCCGTTCTGTCCTACCGTTTGTCATACCGGTAGGACAGAACGGATAAAAATAGTCCGTTCTGTTCGACTACGCTGTCAAACAGAACGGACTACGAAAAAAGTGTCCGGTTTGTTATACCGGTGAGTTTGACAGGTAAATAGTGTTGTGCTACACAATAAATATTCTTGTGACTGGCGGGACTTGGGAAATTTTCACGAGTGAGAAATCATCGAGAGATAAAAAAACATAGGTTTTTTTTACTAGAAATATTGGAATAATGCAATGATTTTGAAATGTTTCCCTCCAACCAACTGAATCTGTACAACTTAAAACAGATTTACAGATAGACAATTTATTGCCTACCTTATACCTGCCTCTGGATTTAATCACATGTCTATCAGCATCAGAGGCAGTGCTCTTTTCCATTTAGCTATCAAGGTCTTTATTATGTTACCTCATCTAATTTACCACGAAATAATAAACTATTAGTACCTCGGAAATAATTTGGGGCATAATTTATTTTTTTATTAGAAATTCTTCTAAGATTTTCTTTCTACTGATGTTTTTACACTCTCGAAAATTTCACAAGTCCCGCCAGGCATTCAAAATACATAAAAATTTTAAAGTAATTTCTAAGTCTTTTTACCCCTTCATGTTTTAAACATGGTGGAAATTTATGAACTATAAGTATACATTAAGTTTAGTAATAATTTACTTATCGGACCTAGGTAAATACCCATCACTTAAAACAATCTCTTGTCTAACAAACCGGACACTTTTTTCGTAGTCCGTTCTGTTCGACAGCGTAGTCGAACAGAACGGATTATTTTTATCCGTTCTGTCCTACCGGTATGACAAACGGTAGGACAGAATGGACTAGACGGTGCTAAACATGCAACATACAGTACATCACTCTTCTGCAATTTCATCAATACTTAGTATACATAATAATAAATTACAATATTTACAACAAAATAATTTTGTCTAATCATTAGATATGGAAACCAACACATATTTGACCATATAAGCAAGAAACACAAATCCTACTAGCACAAATAAGTTTGTCAATATGTGGTGCAAATTAGATTGTTGATCTGATGGAATCTCACTTTCACCATTTGCATTTGTGTTATCAGCATGAAGCATAGCCTCTTTTCTTAGTTTCAATTGCTCTTCAATTTCTTCAACATAATCCGGAAACAGTTCACGGAACATTTTGTTCTTGATATTAATTTCAAGAGAATCAGCAGCTAGACATCTCTTTTGGTAATCTGAGGATTCAATGGAACCCATTGTTGGCGTTTTCTCTAGCATGAAACTAAGCAAGCCAGTCAAGATCGTAGACACGGACCAAGCAGGGTTCCAGGTGTCTGGGTGGAAATCAGTGATGCTCAGACATAGTCTTGTATTGGTTCTAAATCGGCCATTGGGTGTGATCATGTAGATTGTAGGTGGTTTGAACGGAAATTCTCTAGGGAATATAATCTTGCCATGATAATAGCCACCTTCATACGGACTCTTTTCAGGGCCTTTGACTACGTAATGCCACTCCAGGATGTTGGAAGGCACTGGTTCTGCTGTTACATATGGCACTGGGTCATTTTTTAATCGTAAATAGTCTTGCTTCAGCCGACTTGTGGCCCCTGTCACTTTAGTTTTTGCCATGCTTTCTTAAACTCTGAAGAGAACATGTAAAATTATTTTGAAACTACTTTCAACAAATTTTCACTACACAACATAACATTTCAGTTTATTTTACGTCATGAACGAAACGAACGTCACGAAAGTCACGATTGAAACATCTCTATCTGACTGATCTATGTAATATTTTTCTATTCTGTGAGCACATTATAAAGCCACGTTGACAATTTAAAATTCAATGCCAATGAGTTCCATTTTTGTATAAAATAAATAAATAGGATCCATATTGGCTCTCAAAAAATGCCTAGTCACATTATTATTTCAACTACGGCTTCATGTTTATAATATACTCTTTCCATCACATCGCTTTTCGTCTTTCAAAAAAACATCAACAGCAAAAAGCCTACATCACGCTGTGTTCCCAGGCGGTCACCCATCCAAGTACTGACAGCGCCCGACGAAGCTGAACTTCGGTGATCGGACGAGAACCGGTGTATTCAACGTAGTATGGACGTTAGCGATAGTAGGAACCTAATATTGGTAACATATCTCATCGTCTTTGTGACGTCAGACCCAATTAACCCTTAATTACTCGCACGGGGTCAGCGCACTTTTAGTAAGCAAAAAATGGCATAATTCGGATAGGTACAAACGCGCGCCGCTGAATAGCATGTAGTTTACTTTATGAATAACTTGTAGGCAATTAAAGGTAAAAATTACAAAGCATTGTTATCAGTAGGACGTAATTTTACTTGGTAGAAAAGTATTGTGGCAATAAACAGACATATTAATTTTTCGAAGATTTAAGTATTTCATTCGGTCGTTTCGTCATTTTTACTAGGACAAAAGAAGTCGGAAATTTAGTATTTTATTTTAGGCAGTATATTTAATATGTTTTGTAAGGACAATTTTTATTTTATTATCGGAGTTTTTATTACTTCCTGATTATGTTGACGGATCTACTGTCTTGATATAACTGCGGCAGGACCTCACAAATTTCTGCTTTATGACCACGTCGCGATTTTTAGGGTTCCGTAGCCAAATGGCAAAAACGGGACCCTTATAGATTCGTCATGTCTGTCTGTCTGTCCGTCCGTCCGTCCGTATGTCACAGCCAGTTTATTCCGAAACTATAAGAACTACATTATTGAAAATTGGTGCGTAGATGTATTCTGTAAACCGCATTAAGATTTTAAAATAAAATCTGAAAAAAAAACCAAAATTTTTTGGGTTCCCCATACATAGAACTGAAACTCAATTTTTTTTTTCATTAAACCTATACGTGTGGGGTATCTATCAAAAGGTATTTGAAAATGATGTCGAGGTTTCTTTTATCATTTTTTTCAAAACTGAATAGTTTGCGCGAGAGACTTTTCCAAAGTGGTAAAATGTGTGTCCCCCCCACCGTAACTTCTAAAATATGGGCATGATAAAACTGAAAAAAATATATGATGTGTATTACTATACAAACTACTAACGAAAATTGGTTTGAATGAGATCTAGCCAGTAGTTCTATTTTTAAACGTCATAAATAAAATTAATTACCTAATTTATTAATTTCACTGAAATATATAACAATAATTTTACTATCACAGGCCTTACGCATGAAACGACCTGCTGCTAGTGCTGCTACGGAACCCTTCATTAGCGAGTCCATCTCGCTCTTGGCCGCTTTTTTGGAAATAACTTTAGTGGTTTCCCATTAGTCTCCTGCCAACTTAAGCCGTAAGCCCATTCTGCCCCCCTCGGTCAGGGTGTCTGATCGACGTACATTTCCGACTTGTATATCATATACATCAGATAAAAGACAGACAGAATATCTTTACAATTCATACACACATATACTCATGGCTATAAATCCCTAGAAGGGGTAGCCAGAACTAAGGAAATAGAAATTCCTCAGCCACTTTTGGAAAGTTAAGTGGGGGAAACATAGTAAAATAAAGGTTGTTGGTTATGGGTCTCCAACCGTATCGCCCAAAAGTACTTTAAAAGCCCCTATACCGTAAGTCGCCTCTTACGTACGCCCACCGGAAGAAATGGGGCAGTGCTATTCTAACTGCTACGCAGCTATTCAATAAATTAAAAATAAAATACATTATTATTTAGTTTACAACAATTTAATAAACCATTAAGCAATCGTCAAGTTCCACAGCTAAGTAACAACGTTCTTATTTCTACATTCAGTCTTTGCAAAGTGATTTCGTCAGGATTGTCACTTCGAACTATACTTTCACGTTCCGCTATTAATGCATTTAGTTTTTCGTTCAGAGGATGTTTCGCTTTTTCCCTGTAACCAAAGAAATTTTACAATTATCATCACCATTAAAATTACCATCATTTCTTATTATGTCCCCATCGAAGGGCTCAAGTTTATTCTGAGTAAGAGTGATTAGGCCATAGTTCACTTTACTGGTCTAAGCCAGAATACATAAACCTTATTGAAAACATCACATAAACGGAATTTATGTAAGGAGAATGTAGTGGAGCTAAAATGTAAAGGGTTAATAAAATAGTCTAGTTTATTATTTTTATATTAAGTTCATTTATATTGAAATCGTCAAGTAATCTATGGTCGAATAGCGAACACTAGACGACATGTAGACAATTTTATTTATAAAAGGGATTTAGTAACTTACTAAACACAAAATTTATATGCCATACAACGATATTATGATTTTAATTTTAAATAAAAGTAATTATTTAAATATCATTAGCAATTCCATTCAATAGTTTTCAATTTGAATTGGCTCAGAAAAAAACCACACTATTTTTAAGTCATTCATTGTAATTTTAATTAATATACTTACGCTAATTCATTACTCATGAAGTCCATGTAGTCAGGTATACACTGGGATCCTAAAACAGGAAAACAAATTAATTATATTCCGATTTACATACATACATACATATACTCACGGCTATAAATCCCTAGATGTGGTAGCCAGAGCTAAGGAATTACAAATTATTCAGCCACTTTTGGAACTTGAGTGGGGAAAAGATGATAGAATAAAGGTTGTTGGTGATGAGTCTCCAACCGCATCGCCCAAAAATTCCTTAAAAGCCCCAATCCAATACAATGGGGTAGTGCTATTCTATGCCGACACTACACAGCAATGTCTATGAAAGATTTCTATGAAGAAAACCACCTTTTCTTTTCTTTTTTTAAGAAAGATATTGAGAAATAGTGTGATTCGAGGTGCGGTGTGAATCATCTTTCATCCTTTCATCGTCAAAATGATAGACGTCAAAAATTAGACCCAAGAAAGAATAAAACAAACGGGGTAGGCTAAATAAAACCGTTTAAAAATAATTATTAGATATAAAGTTTTTCTCCCGCGAATACCCCAAAGAAGACTATCACAACAAACCTATACCTACTCTCACGGATATGTTTATCAAAGAAGGGTATCAAGAGCTTTGGAAAAAACAATTCTACAGCCACTTTTGGTAGTTAAGGAAAGTATGATATTTTAATTTTACTTCTAGCAATGTACCATCAGACTTTACGATGGGAAAGCAAGAAGACTTTAGTGGTTCATATTTTCTGCCAACCTTCTTCAATTCAAAAGTAGGAGTCCTACATATAAATATGACATACTCACCCACAAAGGATTGTGATTTCATTGAGGAAATATCAGCAATAAAATCTTTGCTATACTCTTCATTAATTTTGTTCAGTTCACTGTCTTTGTTTCTTGCTGTTAACGGTTCAACTATACCAGACAATTCATCCAAACTAAAAAAAAAAAAACATTATCATCAAAAAGCCAACATCACGCTGTGTTCCCAGGCGGTCACCCATCCAAGTACTGACAGCGCCCGACGTTGCTTAACTTCGGTGATCGGACGAGAACCGGTGTATTCAACGTAGTATGGACGTTGGCGATTGAAGTGTCTAGAAACTTGTATCGTAGCGGCACAGACCTTCTCCACTCACTGACCTCCATTATACTATATAAGTACGCTGGACTAATGATACTGTATTAAAATGACAGCTATTTATTGTGCCGATTTGAAGCTCCCCCAATGAGGGGGAAAGGAACTAAATCTGACGTAAACTGCAAATTGGCCAGTGCTTTTTTTACCATAAAGCGTAATATATCTATGGTTTACATAATAAAAAAATATTCAATAGTGCTGTGACCATGCTGTGAAATTCAGTTTCGATAAAACTTACCGATGCAGACCGTGTAGTGCCTACAGACAGATTGTTAAACATAGATAATCTTGTAATTTACAGGTTTCTAACTTTGGAATTATGGCTGAAAAGTATTAATAAGTCTAGCTCACGTCCAAAAGAATATGATTACATATGCTCAAAACACTTCACTGACGTCTGTTTTATTAAGCATAAGCATACTCTTTGAGAAAGTGAAAAACTTTATTTTGTTTGTACTTAATATAATAAATAATAAAATTATGTTCATTTTCTATAAATATCTCACCTAATCTATTATTTGTATTGTCACGGGCAAGTGAAACGGATAGCAGCTCATTACGTACTAAAGTTGAATTTTCATATTTATTAAAAAACGTTCCCTATTTATTGTAGGATCTAGCTAGCTATACATAAACTACCCACATTTCCCGGCTTTGGCTTATCCTACGATTACTCAATCCTTGGTTAGTCATAGTATTAGCGATCAATTGAATTAGTTTGGACATTAGCCATGATTTATGCATTAAGAGTAATATGATCCATTTCTTTTAAGTAAAAGCTTTTATCGATATATTCTATCTTACCGTCCCATCCTTTCATTAGTTCCTTTCCCTCTCACAGCTGCCGTAAGCGCCAAAATGGCGAAAATCGAATTGCCTCAATATGTCACGGTCTATAATTTGTCCAGCGTACTTACATAGTATAATGGAGTTCAGTGTCTCCACTACAATACAAGCATAGTTATAGTTTAAATTAAACTATGCTTATAATAAGTCTAAGTAACATTTTCTGTCCCAGCTTCGCAAAGAATGTGTTATCTTTCCAATGTCTAAGGTATTTTTAAACAATACTCGTTCCTAAATAATTAAGTTTGGGGGAAGAAATGAAGGGAATAAGGAAAAAAATACTCAAATTAATTACTTTAATAGTAAGTTACATGATTGTACAGTTATTAATTCGGTTGTACTATATATTTGTGAGTTGGCGTTGTGCAAATAAACTACATGTAAAACCATACAGTTGACTAATTATATGTAGTTTAAATTTACTTAAAGTGAAATCATCACTATAGCTGTGTAGTGTCGGTTTGAATAGCACTAACCCGTTTCTCCGTGGGTGTACGTAAGAGGAGACTACGGGTATTGGAGCTTTTTAATGGATTTTTCGGCGATGCGGTTGGAGACTCATCACCAACAGTCTTTATTTTACCATCTTTTCCCCACTTAACTTCCAAAAGTGGCTGAGAAATTTCCAATTCCTTAGCTCTGGCTACCCGTTCTAGGGAAATCCCTATAAATATAGCCGTGACTATATCTATGTATGAAATCATCACTTAGTCATGCACCTATCACGTGCATTCACTGTTCAAACAAACCATCGGTTCTCTGAACCCCAGGTGACAAAAAATATAGTAAAACAAAATATTTGTATCAGCAAAAAGCCAACATCACGCTGTGTTCCCAGGCGGCCACCCATCCAAGTACTGACAGCGCCCGACGTTGCTTAACTTCGGTGATCGGACGAGAACCGGTGTATTCAACGTAATATGGACGTTGGCGATAGTGTGACCCAAATTTTGGTAAAGATCTTTTCGTATATTTGTGACGTAACATTCGATTAATAAGTTTATAAAGTGCTTCAACTTCTTGATTTTAGGTGAAGGCTTATGAATACGCGTATTTTTCTAACAATCAAAAAAGGTTGTATTACATCAGCTTTTTGTACATCTACAGATAAGAGCAAGTTTGAAATACGCATAATAAATAACTGACAATGCATATGAAAGTTAACTAATAACCATGAGATTTATGTAAGGCTCATAGCAAATGGCACAGTATTGTCTGCCTGCCCTTGTGGGATCCTAGCGTGATATTATAGAAATGGGAAGTACAAACCCTTGACATAACCCATAGTTACCCGCGTGTTTTTTGGTCATGTTGCTGGAGACCCCTTTAAAACAACCTTTATGTTACCATCTTTTCCCTACTCAACTAAGTAATTTCTAAATCCAATGCTTCGCTACTCCTTTGAATTTATTTTATAGCCGTACGTATATGTATGTATGTACAAACCTTAAATCTAATTGATATTTGTCTCTTTTCAAGGATTCTAGTATTTTCTCTCTGCTAGTAGTTTTTTCTCGATGCAGTTCCCTCACGGTGCGCGCCCACTGCTCTTTGAAGAATGATTTTGATTGTAACGCATTTTCTAGCTTTTCTTCTAGGCAGCGCTGTAATGTATAAAGTATTCATTTACAATTGTTTTTAAGCCATGATAGTCCAATGGGTAGAACACCCGCTCGTTAAAACAGACATTCTTGAGTTCAAATCCCGGGTCGGGCCTACCCTACCCTAATATGTCTTTTCTAAAGTCACACGTGTGGTTAATTTATCATGGTTAACGGTGAGGGAAAACATCGTGAGGAAACCCACATGGCCGAGTTGTACTTAGTCATGTGACAGTGTATTCGTACAAAACGGCGATAGGCCTGCCTCTTATCACATGAGTACACTGTCCAAGCAAAACGTGTGTACCTACTCTGAACACTAGGTGGCGCTGTCATGTGATGTTTACTGGTATTAGTACCTCTGCCAACCCCTTCGGGGATATACGGCGTGACGTTTGAGTTCAGTTTGAGTTGTTTTAAATACCTCACCATGATCGATATATATATCATGATTCGCGATCATATTAATACGTGAAGAGATAACCTAAGGATCACTTTTAATAATCTGCACAATTGGAGGATTATATAATTTTGCACACTTATAGTTTATACACAGAAACAGTACACAAGTATATTTTTATGAAATCATGCTTTAAAAGTATATTAAACCAGCTTTTGCCTGTGATTTCGTCTGCATGGAAAAGTTACTTCGACAAAACACCCTTAAGCCTTTACCGGGGAAACCCTTATTAATTACAATAACTTACTATATTAATGAAATATAGGAATAAAAAAAGTTTTAGTATTCATCTAATGCACTAAGGATATCTAGCTACCAAATTTCAGCTTTCTAGGTCCCACCGTTTAGGCTTTTCGCTGTCTGTCAGTGAGTCAGTCAGTCTGTAACGAAACAGTTTTATGAATAGAGATCAATGAAAAATGTATTACACACACAACAATGTATTTGACTTGACACACGAGCAGATGTACAGACCATTCACATTTATTTTACCTCTGACATTAATTTTCATTTTTGTTATGTTAGAATTACTTACTGTAAAGTGTGTCTAGTGCTCCGTGGTATTCTTAGCTCTTTTTACTGCTTTCGATATTGTTATAAGGTATATCATGCCGATAAGGATTCAAAGTAGCGCCAGGAGAATGGTCTTATGGCTAGAGATAAAATAACTGTGACCTGACTGTATATACTTTCATCTATTGTCACAGACTGAGGTGGTTACGTTGACAATACATTTATCATTAATAATATATATCTATAGCAAGGATACTATATATACTATAGTATATTGAAATTCATATCAGAATAAAAATAAATAAAATTACCATTTCCTGTAACAGATTGGCAGTTTGCTCTTTAGTTAGTCCGCAGTATTTGTCTTCTTTTCTTTTCAATTCCATATGCTGAGTCTGAAATATTAAAATACATACATACATATACTCACCCCTATATTTCCCTAGAAGGGGTAGCCAGAGTTAAGGAATTATAAATTCCTCAGCCACTTTTGGAAGTTGAGTGGGGAAAAGATGGTAAAAATAAAGGTTTTTGGTGATGGGTCTCCAACCGCATCGCCCAAAAATTCAATAAAAAGCCCCAAAACCCTTAGTCGCTTCTTACGACACCCGTGGGTAAAAAGGGGTAGCGAAATTCTATGCCGGCACTACACGGCATTAAATATAAAATTTAATTAAAATATATGTTGCAATGATTATTTCATTTATATGTAGTATATTATGTGTAGTGCTAGCTGAGAATAGCATTAACCCATTTCTTCATGTGGGTGTCGTAAAAGGCGAATTAGGGTACTAGGGCTTTTTAAGCAATTGTTGGGCGATACGTTTGGAGACTACAACTACCATTTATATTGCAATCTTTACTCAACTTCCAAAATTGGCTTAATTTGAATGTTTTTGTTCATGAAAACCTCATCCGCGGATTATTACTAATAAATAAAGTCGAAAAGGTGTCGGAATTTTTCTTTCCTATATCCTCGTAACGCCCGTTGTATCACTAGAGAAACAAAATTCCTGTGAACAATAGTAACTATTAAAAAAAATAAAGCCATAGGAATAGTTCTTGTTAAAGATATCATTAATTTTAATAATGGGCAGTCAGCACATATATTTTTTGTTCCATTAGAGATACATTGGATAGAATTTACAAGTCATAACAATTTCTATACGGGCGTTACGAGGTTATTTATCATTTATTTATTTCCAAAATTGGCTGTTGAATTACAAATTTTGAATTTGATTCTTTGCCACTCTTTTATATATAGTTATATTGCCTTGTAGCGCTGGCTAAGAATGTCACTAGCCTTTTCTACCCACGGACGGGTGTCGTAAGAGGCGACTAAGGTGATGAGGCTTTTTAAGTTGTTTTTGGGCGATGCGATTGGAGACCCATCACCAATGATACTTTATTTCTACCATCTTGTCCCCTAATAACTTCCAAATGTGGCTGAAGAGTTTATAGCTCTAAAACTTTGGCTACCCCTTTTTGGGATTTATGGCCGTGAGTATATGTATGTATGTATGTTATATATAATATATAAGTGTTTAGGTGTTTCGGGAGTGGAAGCTACTTTCTGGACTATACAGCACAGATCTTAGACGAAAGCCTATGTCTAGTGGTAAATGTCTATTGGATGAGGTAAGACGACTATTTATCAAGGCTACCGACAGCAAATTTACAATTACTTATCTAATACATCACCCACGTTGTTCTGTTATGGGGTAGTCTGCGACCACTACCGTTGCATTTATTTTATAAATAAACTATCATTCATCATCATCGCAGCAGATATATTTGCTACTTACGATGCTTAAGTACCAAAAAGTAAGTAATTTTAAGTGATTACTGTTTAGAGCATGAATGTTGAATATTATTTAAACAAAAATATTCTTCAGTATTTTATCTTTATAGAGATGCGTAAATACTATGACCCAATATGAATTTATGCATTGTTGGTGAAAAACAACTGGTACTCAGGTGAATGCCGTGAGGACCAGGTAATCACATTTTTCAGAATTCTACAAAACAAGTAATTTACACAAAAATACTTTTATTGCATATTCCCCACAATGCTTACAAAAGTGACTGAGCAGTTTTTGACCAATTCTGAAGCTCTGGCTACCCCTTTTTGTGATTATACACTAAAATATATTTATCTAGATACCTTTAAATCCTCAATATCGTTCCTAAGCCTGGCCACGGTCTGCTCCAACTCCTCAATCCTGCCATCCTTTATCCTGAGCTGGTGCACCATATCATCCTCCATCCTTTGCGAGGCTTCCCGCAGCTCTTGGAACTTGGACGTGTAGTGCAATTCTAGAGCTTTCTTGGCTTCGAATAACTGGGGAGATGCACGTTATTGAAATGATAATGTATTACAATAGTATAGAAATTCTTTATAGCTCGTTTTGTCTCCTTGCGTGTGTATCGCATCTCGTGTCTATATATGAGTACGCGTCAGTCGTGGCTCTTTAAGGCTAAAATGTAAACGAATCTGTCACTTCTCAAATACGTACTATGCACCTCATCACAAAGACCGATGTCGAGGTGGTACTACAGTCGGTAGTACATGCACCGAGCCAACTTCACCACGAACTTTTTCGGCAATCGGGACTCTGAAGTAGTCACCTAGTAGGGACAATAATAATATGGAGTACCAATAAATACCCCCCACCCAAACACCTGGGGGGACGACCCACTATCGAGGTTTGGTTCAACAAGCTTGGGTAATGGGCGTAAGACCTGCGCCCCTAGCACCCCTGTACCTTGAAAAAACATGTTTGAGCTTTCGCAAAGACTCTTAAAACGCGCGAGACGATGGTATAGTGTATTTTTATATAATACAAGCTGACCTGACAGACTTCGTACTGTAAATTTGCTTATGCCAAACTTTAGGCGTTTTTTCCGGTACTCTTGAGTTCAATCAGGGGTGAATATATTTTCGATCATATTTTTCCAGGGTGAAACGTATACCCTATACCTATATTATAATTTGGGTCATTATCTAGCATTGTGGCTGTGTAGTGTCGGCTTAGAATAACACAACCCCATTTCTGCCGGTGGGTGTACGTAAGAGGCGACTAACGGTATTGGGGCTTTTAAGGGATTTTTGGGCGATGCGGTTGGAGACCCATCACCTAACAACCTTTATTTTGCCATCTTTTCCCCACTAAACTTTCCAAAAGTGGCTGAGGAGTTTCTAGTTCCTTAGTTCTGGCTACCCCTTCTAGGGAATTATAGCCGTGAGTGTGTGTGTGTGTGTGTGTGTGTGTGTATGTGTATCTAGCATTCTGCTAAATTTCATTCATATACATTCTGTAATTGAGAAGCCTTTTCACCTCAAACACACAAACATCCAAACATCTTAACTTTCACATTTATAATATTAATAGAATTGAGTTGTACTCTTGTACATAACATACTAACCTGTCTCTCCCTCGCCACATTATTTCCTCCCCGCCGCCGCCATTCCTCTACCGCATTTGATAAATCTTCAGCTAACGATCGACACTGCGACACGCCACGTTCTAAACGAGATTCTAGAGAGGAGCGACGTGTCTGCCACGCACGGGATATGGCTTCAAGATGGTGTTGCTCTTTGCGGGATAACTGGCAAATAAGACCGGATTACTTTCAGATTTTAGAGAATTTGCAGCGAGGAGATCAGTATAAGATCCGTGCGGCCACTTTTGAAAGTTAGTTAGTTAGTAATCAGTTACGCCTTGTATGATACCCATCATCATCATCATCATTCTCCTGCCATTATCCTTGTATGATACCCACGAGACAATATTTTCTAGATATTAAAAAAAGTTCAATTAACTGTAAAATAGGATAACAGGAAGGCCCTGATTTTACACGAAGTTTATTTTATTGTGTCCGTGGAAGACGACTGATACAAGGTACAACTGATCTGAACCAGTATACCCCAAGGAAGTAATATTTCTCAAATACTGTAGCTCTGTACACAAATAAAATGTACATCCTTAGGGGTCACACCCAGTACGATGATGAAGAGGACGTTACAAGGATGGCCCTCCACGTTAATGTTAACGCCTTTTGTAGAACACATTTCGCCCACTTGACTCCTCTTTTCACTCACACGAAGGCAATTCGATGAATGTAGTAGGAGACGCCTTAGAGGTTTGGGGGACGACTAAACAATCATCAGAAATATCCTTCCATTTGTATAAAAATATCGCAACTCAACTTCCAAAATAGACTGAGAAATTTCGAATTCTGAAGATCTTGCCCTCGCTTTTTGGTATTTGTAGACTCGATTACAGACATTTATTACTTTTTTTTATTAGATAAGAAAAAATACTTTGTGTCCTGCAATTGATTAAAATAAATATTTCATCTATAAAAAATACCTGAAGTTTGAAAAGTTCTTCCTGTTTCTCTTTCCAGTCTTCCAACTCTTCAACGTATTTCTGCATAAGAGATTCCCGTTCTAATGCTGGGATCATCATTTTCACCATTTCTTTAACAAAAATAAATTCATATTATAATTTTAATATCTATCTAGCTTTTCTATAGAGATAATTCTTTTATTTGTTTTCGTGGGTAACGAAATGAGTATATAAGGTATAATATTGCTTTTTAATATAACCTTAACTAACCTAAAACGGTCTACTTGTCATCTAAGTTGCATCATACTTCAACGCATCAAAATTAAGCTGTAAATAACAATAGAGGTGACAGAGTTAGTGAGCATTTTTTATAATATCTAAGACCTTTTCATAATTGTGTACTTGAAGTCCAGATTATCATTACTTTGCTGGTCTTCCCACAATTAACCTTGATTAATGAACCACACATCCGAATTTAAAAAATATATGGAGGTGCAATTTAGAGCTGATTTAAGAGTTAATCCCATGCCTTTTTGCATTTGAATTTTAAGAGATATAGAGAATAAGAAGACTCTTTTGAAGATCACAGTCATAAGTTTATTACTACATACAATATGTAAGTAACCGTGATAGGTCAGTGGGTAGAACACCGCTTATTGTGCAGAAGATGAAGTTTCATATCCCGGTTTGTCATGGTTGTTAAGGTTGACAGTGGGGAAAAACATCGTGAGGAAGCCCACTTGTATTTTGTCATGTGACAGTGTATTCATATAAATTGGCGATAGGCCCGCACCCTATCACGTGAGTACACATTCCAAGCAAAACGTTGGTACATTGAACACCAGGTGACAATGTCACGTGATGTTCAGAAGTATTACTACCTCTGCCAACCCCTTCGGGGATATTGGGCATGGACGTTTGAGTTTGAGTATATAAGATAATAGAGTTAGTTACCTTTTTGAGTGGGCAATTTCTCTCCTACATGCGAACAAGATTCGCACTGCTTTTGCTCTATTTGAGTCTGACTCCTGTTGGTAAATAAAAAAACTTTATACTAAGTACGTTATGTCGTACAAGTAAATTACGAACCGTTTAATACAGAAAAAAAAACACAAAAATTACAACATGATAAAAATGGAACAAAAATTAAAAACATGTATTTGCTTTTATCATTGTTGATTTAAAAATCGTTATAAACATGCATTATTATGAAACATTATTAAAAAACAGGACAGAGCATTGAATTTTAGAATTGTGGTAGTCATTAGATTTTTAGAGCACTAAGGATGTTTTCGGTCAAAAATCAACGAAACTTGTTGCTGTACAATTAAAATTTTATAATCCTTGTTATTCAAAATCTGCCTCAGGACTGATCCTACAATAAACAATCTACAGTAACAAATAAAATTACTTACTCTACAGTTTTCATCTCTTCTCTCGGCCCATCTTTTTCTTCAGTCTGCTCACCAATTTCAACATTAACGGTATTAACTTCAGCACTACACATTTCTGTTATCGGTTCACATTGCACTTGCATATCACTAGTTGTTGGTTTTAATTTCATATTGAGCAATCGTTCTTGACTTTCGGCGAATGATTCACACATTTTCTTTATCAGGTCTGCTATCTCGCTTGCTTGGGAAGGGGCTATGGTTTGGGTTCTGGAATTTATATATAATTTATCATTGAGAGCAGAAGTGTGAGTTTTTCTTGTTTGTGATGCTTTTTAGAGTTCGTTACTAAAAGGGTAAAATGGGACCCAATTACTAAGACTTCACTGTTCGTCACAAGTTTGAATCTCATAAACTTTGATTATTTGTTGCTGTTCCTAGCAACACAACACAAACATACATAAATATACTCACGGCCATAAATCCCAAAAAGGGGTAGCCAAGCCAGAGCTTTAGAGCTAGAAACTCCTCAGCCACATTTGGTAGAAATAAAGTATCGTTGGTGATGGGTCTTCAACAGCATCGACCAAAAACAACTTTAAAAAGCCCCATACCCTGAGTCGCCCCTTACGATACTCGTGGGTAGAAAGGGGTAATGACATTCTAAGCCGCGATACACGGCCAAGCCGGCACTACACGGAACAAACATGATAAAAAAAATATTTAAGAGTGTTCCTAATTTTAATTAAGCAGTTACTCTATATTTTTCCAACAATTACATCTTAAAGATAAGACCAATAACTTTAACTAACATAATATAAGATCACCACCATACTTATTAACATTAGCAGTAATATTAGTATATCCCCCATCGTTGTCACAATGAGTTGTATGAGGTCATCGATTTGCTTTGCAAAGGGGTAAAGTGAGGAGCTATTACTAAGACTTTGCTGTCTGTCTAGAACGAGAATCTGTTTAGAATAGAACTACCCCAATTCTTCCCGTGGGTTTTAGTAAGAAGCGACTTAGGGTATTAGGCCTTTTTAAGCGATTTTTGGGTGATGCGGTCTTTTCCCTGCTTAAGTTCCGAAAGTGGTTGAGGAATTCCTTATTTTGAAGCTCTGGCTTCACCTTCTAGGGATTTTAAGCCGTGAGTATATGTATGTAATGTAATCTTAAAAATAAGAGCAACCATACCTATTAACATTAGCAGTGATATTAGAGTATCCTCCATCGTTGTCCAAATGCGTACAACTCTCACTTTTCACACTGAGTTGTATGACTTCATCGGATTGCTTGGCTGTTTCTAATTGGGTCACACTTCGGGCCGATAGAGGGGCTCGCTGGAATAGGAATAAATTATATATGTTTGATTAATTAGTATAGCTGTGTAGTATCGGCTAAGAATAGCACTACCCCATTTCTTCCGGTGGTGGGTGTACGTAAGAGGCGACTAACGGTATTGGGGCTTTTAAGGGATTTTTGGGCGATGCGGTTGGAGACCCATCACCAACAACCTTTATTACACCATCTTTTCTCCACGCAACTTCCAAAAGTGGTTAAGGAATTTCTAATTCCCTAGCTCTGGCTTCCCCTTCAAGGGATTTATAGCCGCGAGTATATGTAGTTATGTATGTAATTAGTATATTGAATCAGTGTTTCTATAGTGCAATTAGTTTTGGAGTTTTATATATATATATATATATAGCACTAACGCGTTTCTTCCCGCAAGTGTCTAAAGAGTGATTGTTGGGTGATGCGTTTGGTTACACATCAGCAATAACCATTATTTCACTATTTTTCCCTGCTCAACTTTTAAACGTGGTTTTAGGTACCAATAGAGTTACTCAATTCACTTGTTACAAGAACCACGTCACTCAGAATACTTAAGTAAAATTATTCTATTTATATAGACGACAGCCGTGGTCGAGTGGATAGGTGACTAGCTTCTCGGTCCGGAGGTCGCGGGTTCGATCCCCGCTGAGGGCATCATTTATGTGATGAGCATAAATGATTGTTTCTTAGTCTTGGGTGTTATTTATATGTGTATTATACAATATTAAATATATCGTTGAGTTAGTATCCCATAATACAAGTCATACTTAGTTTGGGGCTAACTTGATCCGTGTATAATATGTCCGTATATATTTATTATTTATTTATATTTATTTGTTATAATAAAAACTCATTTTTCCCGCTCAGTTCTTGTAGATTCGCACAAAGACATGAAACACAAGTTTATACAAATTAACCTTTGCGTAGATTTGACAATGACTTTTAACTTTATTTCCTAACAATTTCACAAGCCGTTTTAAATACAACAAATAAATAAATAATACTTACAGTAGTGACCGTTTTATTCCCAATATACTTCAAAGTCATCTCAACATCCACATAAGGTTTCCGTTCACCATCCTTGAAGCCACACTCCAAACAGTTCAGCAAATAACATCGCTCTTGTATCGCAAACCCGTCTTTTATGTTGCAGAAGTTATTCAGGAAGTTGTCTAGGTTTTCTGTTGGTACCAGTTTTCGGAGGTCCATGCTGCATATACCTTTAGGATTTCAATGTATTAATATGGGAAGCCGAAAGTTTCGTACAGTTGTTTACGAATATTTTGCGATTGGAGGAGTGTGAGATCTTGCTCAGTATTATACTACAGAGAAGCAATGCACAATGCTAAGATTGTAGGTAATTAATGCACATAAACATACATACAATATTACTCACGACCATAAATCCCTAGAAGGAGTAGCCAGAACTTCAGAGCTAAAAACTCCTCAGCCACATTTGAAAGTTAATGCGGAGAAGATAGTAGAAGGTAGGTCTCCAACCGCATCGCCCAAAGCCCCTTAGTCGCCTCTAGGACACCCGTGGGTAGAAAGAGGTAGTGACATTCTAAGCCAGCAACATGGCAATATAAGCCTGCACTACACGGCAATACACATAAAGTATATTATTATAATGTTCAGCTTACGAGTCAGTAAAAACTGATCTACGTATCGTAACAGTACTAGTCTACAAAAATCTGTTAAATATATTCTTACCAATATGTTGTTCCCCAGCACAAAGTCTAATAACGACATTGGGACACTCCACGAAGTACTTGCTGAGAATATCGAGGCGACTCCGAACTCGCAAACTTGTTCTTTGGTTGAACACTGCTGTGCTACGGAACCCGCGGTTGATTGTTGTTACTCTGTAAAGTAAATTAAAATATGTTTTTATATCTGAAACATTAATTTTAAAAATCCATCGGGAATATAAACAGGAATTGTGACAAACTGTATTGAATATACTTAACATCATGATAAGCATTTTGTTCGCCAATTGCTTGAGGTATTCATACGCAAGGTGTGGATAAAAACAAATATTCCGCGGGTAAAAGCACAAGGCTAAAATGCTTATGACTTCTTTTGTATATGGCGATTGAATGTATAATTCTTATATCTGTGTACTGATACACACCGAGTATAAGTGAGTACATATTCTATAATTACCTGTCAGTCATAATTTCGTGTGAAAACACAGAGTAGTTTATGTAACAGTCATTTGTGTCCTTTGAAACATTTCCATTATCAGGTATCAACTGAAAAATACAATGAAACTATTTAGATATTACACAGACCACCCCCAATAGACTCCGCATACAGTATATATTTGTATGAATCCAAACTGGCAACTCTTGGAGGAAAGCACGTGTAGCGGGGAACAACGCACGATGCCTGTGATTGGCTCTTTCAAGGTCGCTCTATACTTGAACTCTTTAATAGTGATGGGACACATTTGAGAAATGATATTGATAAATTAGTTCGTAAGGAAAGAACAATAGATTTTAACATTCATATTTTTATTGAAAAGAAAGAAAGAAATGGAAATACATATACATGGGCCGGTAAACAAAACCGGTGTCGATGAAACGATGAGTAGCTTCAATCTATTTGGCTTTCATCTCGGGTAATTTAGAAAAACTCAAATATAAACGAAATTCTATCAGAGCAAGATTTGAAATATTTAGATACTTGCTGGTACCCGCGACTTCGTCTGCGTCCTTTTAATTTTGATGTTAGGTTTTGCAATAAGATTAAATAAAACAAATAAATAAATATATTATACTTGTACTTCTATTTAAGAAATAATCTGTATACGGACATATTATACACAGATAAGTTAGTCCCAAACTAAGTAAGACTTGTAGTATGGGATACTAACTTAACGATATATTTAATACTATATAGTACACATATGAATAATACCTAAGACTAAAAAACAATCATTGAAGCTCATCACATAAATATTGCTCTAAAATCGGGATCGAACTCCCGAAATAGGACTCCCGAAGAGTCACTGTATGACATAAGGCTCCCTCTTGTTTACCTTGTAAGGGTTCTTTTCTCCACTATATCCGATTTAGCTTAGGTACAAAAGCTTGCCCCCTTCTTCAGGGTGGCCCTCAGCTGCCAGGCACACATAAAGTCATGGTGATGCCGCACAGGCCACAGGGGCAGCAGGAAACTAACATTCCAAAAAAATTGAAGCTCTAGGTCTTGATTCCCAGGAGAGTAAACACCCATATTCAACATGTAAAGCGTATCCCAGTTTGGTAGGATATTGCAGGCTTTCAAATGTCAATTCAAAGTTCAGGAAGTGATAGACCTATAATAGTAAAATCTAAAATGATTTACCAAGTCAATATTCTCAGCAGCTCCAATAACAAACTGCAATATGAACATCTGTTGGCCATCTCCCAATTGGATGAGACCCTGTTCGTTGATTAGTTGAGGAGTGAGCTCTGGAGACACGGGAGTTCTCTTGCTTTCTGCTATGTATTCCTCTGAAATATAACATTATTTCTTACTTTTATTTTGAAACTAACACTATTCTCAAAAATACTAACATCCCAATCGGGTGCACATACATACATACATATACTCACGGCTATAAATCCCTAGAAAGGGGTAGCCAGAGCTAAGGAATTAGAAATTCCTCAGCCACTTATGGAAGTTGCGTGGGGAATAGATGGTGAAATAAAGGTTCTTGGTGATGGGTCTCCAACCGCATCGCCCAAAAATCCCTTAAAAGCCCCAATACCGTTAGTCGCCTTTTACGTACACCCACTGGAAGAAATGGGGTAGTGCTATTCTAAGCCGACACTACACAGCAATCGGGTGCACTGGTACAATATCAAGAGAAAATATTCTTTAGCTAAACATATGCAAATAAATACGAGGCCGGCACTGAAAATTTCGGGAAAAAAGGAAGTTTCACAACATTGCTATTTAAAAATGTATTTATTGCTTTTCGAAGTATGCTCCGCGAAATTTGACACATTTTTCCCTACAATGAAAACAATAATTAAAGCAACCATTCTATTCAGAAGTTGGATTCTCCAAAATGATCGTTATTTAAACCCCATTTGTTTTTAATTCTTACATCGCCACTAAGCTTAGTTTTTATAATTTGAAGAATCCTGGTATTTTAAGTGAGTGATGTATCTTAAATAAAATATATCAATTACTGGTTCACATGTTCTGCATGTTTTAACTTAAAAAGTAGAAAGTCAAACTCACCAACAGTTATGAAGTTTCTAAAATTAGGAGACAGTGTATTTGGATGTGACAAAAACTGGGCAAACTCATTACTGTGGAACATATGTAGCTCATTTCTCTGAAAAAATATAAGTAACACATTTTTAAACTGACTGAGTCAATTCTAACAACCCTATAGTATACCTAATGAAAACAATAATTTTTCCCATTCCCATGGGAATTTCCTAACCCCAAGGAAACAAAAATCAAGCTCTCTATAGCCATTGGCATCTAGTCACATTTTTTTACATAATTTATACTATAATATTATGATATGACATGATAGTCCAATGGTTAGAACACCCACCTGAAAACAGACAGGCGTGAGTTCAAATTGCGGGTTGGGCCTACATCAATTTGTCTTTTCTAAAGTCATATGTGTGGTTAATTTATCATGGTTGTTAACAATGAGGGAAAACATCGTGAGGAAACCCACATAGCCGAGTTGTACATAGCCATGTGACAGTGTAATCATACAAAACGGCAATAGGCCTGCCCCCTATCACGTGAGTACAATGTCCAAGCAAAACGTGGGTAGCTACTCTGGACACTAGGTGGCGCTGTGATGTGATGTTCAGAAGTATTGGTACCTCTGCCAACCCCTTCGGGGATAAACGGCGTGAACATTTATGTTATGTATGTACAATATTAAGAAGCTGAAGAGTTTATTTTCTTGCTAATTCATATGCTATTGTCAGGAACTAATAGAACCATTTGAATAATCCATTGAGGTGTCAGATATAGATAGCCTATTTATTGAGAAGGGCAATATACATATTATACAAGATAAATAGTAGTGGAGCAGAAATGATAAATATTGAAAAACAGACATAATTAATTAGGAAATTAGATCTTTATACATTAGAATTTGTGTGAGTCAGCTATATGTTACACCGGTGTTTAAATTTTGAGCCAAGCTGACCTTACTCACTGTCTCACTGTACTTACATAGTCGAGAGAGTCCATAATGTTGTGGTCAACCTTTTGTCTTTTGCCATTTCCTCATAGAGTTTAGTCTTTAGTTAGATCCTAACTGTACTTATAGTACAATATGTATATGATTTAATCACTTACTGGTGTTACAGGACTCATTCTATCCTCAATGGTGAGGCTGAGCAGTAGCTGAGGATGACAACACTTCCCTTCAGATTTTACACCAAGTAGACGATGCCATGTGTGCCGCACCTGTTTACAATAACATGAAATTATACTATACAATTTTTAAAGTAACTATATCTTAGATTTTAAGTGTCAAAAACTTTATTTTCATTAATATGAGACTTTGTAGGGTTTATGAAATTTAATCAATAAGTCATTCTCAGAATATTATTTAGTCCTTGTTGGGACCCTTTTTAATTTAAGTATATAGATTACACATATAGAATGAACTGTAAATTTGTTGTATGTGTCGAAAATACTGTTCATTTTATCTCTGTGTATGTTTCTGTAATCTGTTGTGTATATATTTTTCTCTTAACGGTAAAAGAAAATAAATGTTCCTTCTTCCTTTCTTTTAAATGTAACTAAGAGGGATATTGGACAGTACCTGCAGTATGAAGAATAAGAGATACTTGTTTTCAACATCACACAATTTGTACAAAATTACAGATTTAGTATGAATCTCTTAGGGGGTTTATCTCAACAAGATACATACATACATACATATACTCACGGCTATAAATCCCTAGAAGGGGTAGCCAGAGCTAAGGAATTAAAAAACTCAACAAGATGTGACACATAAACCCTTTAATGCCTCATTCTGTAGTTGCTGGAAAACACATTTGTATGGAATGTTTTTAAAGAAAGCTAAAGCTAAGCAAGTCCTAAGAATTAAAAATAATAACACCCACAGAAAGTACAAGTAGAATGGCCAAAGTTACAGATTCTTGCCTTAGATAAAAATAAAAGAAAGATGCGGCAACCTCTGCCCGCGCGTGGTCCTACTAAACTGAGTACAATGTACTTGGTTTGCTTCAGTCGAGTTTAGTCCGCTACGATACTTCAAATCGACGAGCTGACATAATCTTTGACATCGAAATTAAAATTTTCATACAATTCGCGCTTAAAATGCCTGGCTGTGCCTTTATTCAGTGCACAAATCATTCAAGGCGTAAAAACAAATCACAGGGAATCACGTTTCATGCGTAAATACACCAAAAATATATTTACAAGCAAAATATTATTAATTTCGGCCATTTTATCCTTGAAATCTGACATGTTTAAGTGACAGAGACAGACTATACGAGCCCATCGCTCTATCTTTATCTTTGCGTCATGTCGTGTGTGTTCGTATCAGTTCGTATGGATGTAGTGCGGTGTTGTGATAAACCGATAAGGCCCATATTTAGTTGACAATTTGTACGCTCACGCCGCATCTTCTTCTTTTATTTTTATCTAATATCTATTGCTGACATAATAACACAATTCTTCAGTTTACTTACATCAACAACTTTGTTACTTGGACATGGTTGTGCTGATAGCAAGCTAAGTAGCATGTAGCCCACTTTATTCTTCTTTCCTTGGGTATTTGAAGCATACACATCCACTTTGATAGGAACATTCTGGACTCGTAAACTGAAAAGTAAAAAACATTTTTTTAGTATAACAAAATTAAAATAAAGATTTATGCATTTTATGGAAAACCATACTTACTTACGAAATCTTCTTTTATCAGCTTCCCAAACCAATTCAGCATCAAAAATAGGAGCGTGGCTCGGAATTGTAGGATCGGTCTCAAGTTTATAACCATTAAGCGAAGCACTTATAATAAAAGGAGCCCTCAAAAAACCAAAACCTAGACCTAAAAGTTAAATATTACATTATCAAAATAATATATAAAATAACAACATGTCCTAAATTTATTAATATATACCTTCTTTGCAGTGCAAAACAATTTGAATCGTAGGTCCTCGTAATTCATCCATTTTAAAACATAAACAATAACTTTATAATGGCAAACAAAAGTAAGTAAAAATTCAAAATTAAATACAACGTAACTAAACGTAAACAAACATTTTCAAATATTTTCGAAAGTTGAATTCTTAAAATGACGTTTTATTTTTTCAATTAGGTTCTGGGTATATTCTTTTTGAGCCTTCTTTTATTTTAGGATTCGCACATAAGAATTTTAAAAACTCAACTCGACTCAACAGTTCACACATTTTATCCCCAAAAGGATGGCAGAGGCACTAACACTTCTGAACATCAGGTGACAATATTGTCCCCTGGTCGCCGCTGGTGTTAAGAGTTACCAAGATTTTAAACATGCGTATGAAATCGTTCACATAAAAAGATGCAACTGAGGCTAAGCCACTTAGGTTTCCTCACGATGTTTTTCCCTCGGCGTTAACAAGCGTGATAACTGATAAATTAACCAAACACATGACTAGGAATGACAATTGGGGTGGGATCGACTCAGAATTTAAACCCACGTCTCTCTGCGTGATGTGCGGGTGTTCTACCCACTGAGCTAGAACGTTTGTTATTCTAGATGTTAAGAAAACTTTAAGTGATTTAATTGAATTGAATCCGAGACAAAGCAATAGGTATCACTAAGACTTTTTTAGACAGTCATGTTATATTCTCTATAAATATTTAACATTAAATTTAGTCATAGTCTAAGTCAGGAAAGGTGCATATATAATGCCTTACAAGTGCATCAAATTATTATATAAGCGGCAATTAGCCTACTTAGTTAAACAACTCATCAAATACATGCTGCATAAGTCAGCGTAAGTATTGTGTATCCACCAATAAGAGTTTACACATAGTTTTGCCTAATCCAGGACAGTTAATCAGAATTCTTAGTAATATCTTATTTAATTGCCGTGTAGTGTCGGCTTACAATAACACTACCCCAATTCTACCCGTGGGTGATCGTAAAATGCGTAGGGGCTTTTGAAGTAATTTATGGGCGATGTGGTTGGAGACCCGTCACCAACAATTATTTATTATTACCATCTTTTCCCCACTCAACTTCCAAAAGTGGCTTAGGAGTTTCTCATTTCAAAGCTCTGGGCTACCCCGTTAAGGGATTTATAGCCGTGAGTATATGTATGTATGTATCTTATTTAAAGAAAAAAAATAAAAAATAAGTAAATAAATATATACGGACATACACAGATCGGATTATACATAGATCAAGTTAGCCCCAAACTAGGTAAACTTGTCTTATGGTTAGGGCTGCCATCACCTGATCTGCCGACGCCGGACGAACACGGCAAAAAACCCGGACATTTGGGCGAAATTTCGGTTTTTCCCCGGTCGCCGTATTTGTAGCAAAAAAAAAAGTCATATTTTTTTTAATTTTTATTTGTTTTTATTAAAATAGTATGAAGTCGGTAGGCACGCATGTTTAAAATATAACTCTTACTGTTGTAACAAAATAATTATTGAACACTCGTTTTTAGGTATCAATCAAATTATTAAATAATAGGTACGTAGGTAGCTACTTCTATAAATTAACTATACTAAGAGACTAAGGCCTAAGGATTAAACTCGGAGTTAAGGTTTAACTCCGGATTAGTTGGACCAAGTAACTCGGATCTGAATCGTTTATAATTATAAAATAGTCAGGTACGCAAGTAGACGCAACAAATAATAGACATTTATATAAAACTAGTGGATCGGCCCAGCTTCGCAAGGGTAGCGTTGTTTTTTTAAATATCTGAGGTTTTTTTCTTCTGTCACTGCTCAAGCATTGTGAAATTTAGCGCAATGTTTTAAATTTATTAAATTTATAGCACTCCCTAAACAGTGTAGTTTGGTGATTTTGAATGCGCTTTTATGAACGGTTCAGTATTTCCGTTTAATAGCAAATTTTGGAATAAAACGCTATGAAGTATTTATAACAATCTAAAAAATAAATCATTACGTGATGTAGGATGCAACTACTGCCGCCATCTAGTATGTTATATGTAAATTAGTAAAGATTTGGCTTTGGTCACGGGCGCGATGGCTTATTTTATGTATAATTTCGGTGTTTCTCTACCGATTTCTATGATTCTTTTTTTTATTGAATAGGTAATAATGTTACCTTTTTTAATTTAGTGATGAGTGAGTGGTTTACAAAAGTAAGAGTATTCAAATAAATCAGAATGTTCCGAATTGCTAAGCTATCAGGAATTACACGTGTTATTGTGAGTCAACCGTAAAAGATAGACATAAACTGTTGAAGATTTTTTTTGGATGATTTTATGAAGAATATTTCCGTCATACATGATTTCTATGTAAGTTTAACCATTAAGGCTGCACACGCGACGGAAGCTTAAAAAACGGAGTAACTTCTCCCTTTTTTTTCCAAAATTTCCCAAAATTCTCCTTTACTACTCTGCTGGAAAGTATACAAAAACCTGCCTAGGAGTATGAAGAATAATTGTACCAAGTTTCGTTAAAACCCATCGAGTAGTTTTTGCTTCCATAAGGCACATACAAACCGACAGACAGACAGACAAAAATATTACTGATTGCATTTTTGGCATAAGTATCGATCCCTTATCACCACCTGATAGTTATTTTGAAAATATATTTCATGTACAGAATTAATCTCTCTACAGATTTATTATAAGTGTAGATAAAACACTCTTTCTGAGGTAACAAAATAATAATTATAAAACGCTTGCTTTTTTTGGTATCAATCCAATTAATATATAATTCGTACTTCTAATGTACTACTAAATCGTTTATTATTTTAAACTACAAAGTTAGGTGCGCTAAAGTGCCTTAAAGTCAACAAATAAATAGACATTTACGACTACCTATTTTGCCGCGCTTTTTGAATGCGGGTTATTGTAACGGAATTTCTTACTAAGATTTATTTCAACTTATCGCTTACCAATAAAAAAAGTGGGTTTCCCTCGATGACAAAAGAGTCCGGGTTTCACCCGGACTCTTTTAAAAACCCCGCCCGGACGTCCCCCGGACGCCCACCAAACTAGGACAAATCCGGGGAAACCCGGACGGATGGCAGCCCTACTTATGGTTTAACTTGTCTAACTCAACTGTTTATTTAATATTAAAGAATACACTTAAAAATGACGTGTTAGCTCAATGGGTAGAACACCGGTTACCGTGCAAGCGACTAGTGTTCAAATCCCGGGTCGGGCCTACACCAATTTGTATTTTTCAAAGACATAAGTGTGGTTAATTTATCATGTTTGTTAACGGTGAGGGAAAACATCGTGAGGAAACCCACATGGCTGAATTGTACTTAGTCATGTGACAGTGTATTCGTACAAAACGGCGATAGGCCTACCCCCTATCACGTGAGTACACTGTTCATGCAAAACGTGGGTACTCTGAACACCAGGTGACAACGTCACGTGATGTTCAGAAGTATTAGTACCTCTGCCAACCCCCTCGGGGATATTCGGCGTGAACGTTTATGTTATAATACGTTACACTTAAAAATAACATCCGAGACTAAGAAACAATAATTAATGTTCATCATCACACAAATGTTGCTCTCAGCGAGGATCGAACCTGCATCAACCGGACTGAGAAGCTAGTCACCTATCCACTCGGCCACGCCCGGACGTCTCGTCCATGATTGCATTGAATCTGTAATACGCGAATTTTATCACTTATGCACGTTCTTCAGCTGCGTATCTTTAGGTTCAGGTATGATCATAATTATAACATGTTTGGCATGCATGGTAAACAAATTGGTATCCTAGATCTGACTAATTTGATTAGGATGATGGATGGACGTCGCGGCATCAGACCCTCCCTAATTCCAACCCAAAGGTGAGCAAAGCGGGCTCTTTTGTTAAAAGTTTCGCGATGTGATATAATACGTAATGAGAATAACCTTATGCCTTAGAGGAACTGTTGCAACTGACATTGACTTAAACAAGTTTCCAAATAAATTACAAGCATTTACTTTGCGCATAACATACTACTGATCCATAAGCTATTGGGTCTGTCTGCTTGTAGCTTCTGTGTATTGGATAGTGCCTATACTCTGCCTCTAGAATGCAGTGTGGTTGGCTTATTACAGGGTGGATAGAGAAACGACTAAGTAAAGATTTCAACTTGAAGGCTGTAATCCTAAAATGCGGTTGTTTTTATTTTTATAAACTGCGCTATAGCTACCTTAACATGGAGTTAATAAAATAAATAAATGACATAGGTATTACACAGATCAAGTAAGCCCCTATAAAGGTACCACGACCAGTGGTAATATATTTAACATGATATTTAATAATATATAGGTTCAACACCGTGTAGTGCCGGCTTAGAATTTCACTTCGTTCGATCATTTATATCAAAGGAAAGATGCCGCACTCTATACAAATTCAACGCACATAAGTGGACCGCGAGAATGACAAGACTATTTGACAATTAAATATTTATTTTTCTATGATTATCGATCTTACTTACCGAATTTTCTTAAGACCTATTATTTATTACAAGCACGCGACTTTCAGTGAAACAGTGCTTACTATATAAAAAAATAGGTAAAAAAACTTTTTAAGTTAAACGGTTTTATTATTAACATACAGAGCAATGTTTAAGATAAATGTACTAAAAACCTAAAAATAATAATAAAATAGATACAATCGTGGGAATTATATACATATGCATAGACTAGACTAAAATAAAACCGTGGGGCACGTCAATTGTCTACAATCGTTGATTAAAATGTTTGTTTTGTAATGTTACACTATAATTAGGCAGTTGTTCAACCGACAACGATGGGCATGTGATAAATAGGGCAGAATGTGGAAACAAGCTAGCAAGCTCGATTATAAGCGAGTTTTAGGGTTTCATAGTGTTGAGCGAGTAGTACTTTTATCATATGTTTTGTCGATTAAAGACAAACTGCGAGCAGTGAACCGATTCATCGCCAGCCAGCAGTGTAAATTTCCACGAGAAACTAGTTGAAACATCTCTTTTATTTACATGGAGTGTATGACTATTGGAATTTCCATGAGCAAGAAAATAGTAAGTAATTTCCTCGCCGTCTGCGGCACAGATTACAATATAGATACTACGTATCAGATAGGAATCTTACTCTAGCGTTTTTGGTACAGTAGGCACGTTAGTTTAGAGTTTGACATGTTTTTACTTTTATTTTATATTGGCTTTACGGTACGTATCGAGACCTTTTGTGCCAATTTTTCTTTCATTGGTAAACGTACGCGTACGTAGGCGGGAAATTTGAAATTATGTGGCTTGCTTGGGTAGGTGGCACGCACCCATATATACTGAAATCCCACAAACTATTCACTATTTGCCAAATGTCTATCATTTTGGTAAAAAGGGTCTCAATAAAAAAACAGCATATAATTTATTTCTTTTTATTCTTAAGTCTTTTTTTACATTTAGCTAACGCTTTAGCTTGCATATTCGGCAAATCCTTATGTGACAGTCTTAACCTCATTTCTTCTAATGTCTTTATACTTTTTATCCAGAATTCTTGATGTTCAGACTTCTTCGTGACTGCCCGTCGTAGAGGTTTCCCCATATTTTTAATTCCAGCTGCAGCTCCGTTGCATGAGTCAAATAATTTGTCAAAGAAAGTGACAATATCAGCTGTGTTTTTTAAAGTTGGGCTGACGGGTTTTCCATCTGTGTAAAGGGCTGTAACAAAAAAACTGGAATTTAATACACCCACTACTGCTATAGTTCTCAAGCTATTGTACATATACTCTGTTTGTTCAATAGTACAATTTGTGATACATGATAGTATTTTGTCACTACTTATTCAGCTAAATTGCTCACGCCTTTTATCTCAAATTGGGGTAATCAGAGTGTTAAGATTTTAAGGAATCTCAACCATATATAGATGTTTCAAGGGGAACAGATGTTAAAACAAGTAGTCACTGGTAATTGGTTGCTAACCCGATCTCCAATTGAATACTAATGGCTCTTAACTCCCTTGCATGGCTCTCACGACACCCAAGGGAAAAGATAGGGAATACTTAAAACGTGAAACACTAAGCATCACCGTTTGTTCATTATAATAAAAAAAAAACATAAAATAACTTACGAAATAATGATGTGTAGGTTAGTGCACTTGCAACTGTAGGACTCAAAACCTTAGTACAATTCTTGACCTGAAATATAAACACATCTAATCAGTTAGGCAGGAAAAATATAAACTGCAACTGTATATCTATCAGGTTTAAATAGCACTTCCATAACTATTTTACTAATCAGGGATCATATGGAAACTAATTTATTACAAGTAAAAGTAATGATGTTGTAATGATGTTATAATGATGATACTTAAGTTAAAAAATAATACAATTATAAACTTTTCACTTTTTTTCCCTTTTATTAACCTTAACCTTTTATTTTAAATTAATTTAGCCACATTTAGAAGTTGATAGGGGACAAGATGGAAGAAATAAAGTATTGTTGGCGATGGGTCTCCAACCGCATCGCCCAAAACCTTTGCTATGCTTTATGCTTATGCAATCATTGCCATGCCTTTTTCAATGTGGTCAATTTAATTGGTCAAGCACTCATACATAATATGTACCACTTGCAAACTAACAGCATCTATATGTATGTACCATAGTATAAGGGCATTAACAGTATTTTATTACCACTTAGTTGTTGATCCATATTATCATCACAATCAATGATCAACGTAGCACTCAACCCTTGAGATGAAGTGGGTATGGTTTTATCTAAAAAAAAAAAGAGAATAAGGATATTTTATATCATTAACATGAGTATCTCAGTAATAAAAAATAAAAATAAAGGCACTAGACAAGTCTATGTTCCCCAGGTGATGGAAGACTTTAAACTCAACTTTAATTAATAAACTATATTACAACTTGCCTGTAATTTTTAGAGAATGACTGTCATCAGTATATATATTTGTGCTTTGGGATGAGGATGGCACCGCAATTCCTAAAATAATTAGCAAATATTCTTTAATCATATTACAAAATATTTTACAAATGGTTGGAGTATATAAAATAAAAAGAATAGTATAAGTTCTATTTTATTTATCATAAATATGTGTTTCTTTTATTAAAGTGGTGTAATATACTGTATTTTATTAGCAGTAACAGGAAACAGGAGTAAACATGTATATGGTTAGAAAGAAATATTTGAAATACTGAATGTAGAATAACACCATGATACATGCACTGTAAGGTCTATTGATCATAGAATCCTGCCAATAGCTATTTAAAAACTTTGGCATGGCACACCATTCTACAGAATGAGCAACAATTGAAGTCTTGTAGAATATATTTTTTTGTATAAATTAAAAGAAACAAACTTACCATACTCATTTTCCAACAGTTGAATTTCTTGTAATGGTTTACAATAGGAATGGTCACTTAGCTTCCTTTTTCTAGTTTCAAAGTAATCATGTTCCTTAGATATGGAAGAGTTTTCTAAAAAATAAAATATATGTAATAATAGAAGTTGTTTTATCAGGGGGAAGAAACAAAGAAGTTCACTATAAACTGTTCAAGGGGAAGCTAGCAAAAGTGAATGGCAGAATAAGGCACATAAAGTATACAAGATATGATGTACAACATGCAATGGTTGATATCTAGAAATAATGCCTAGAAACACAGATGAACAGTGAAACTTATTCAAACATACGTGTAGTCAATAGCCACCATAGGACCCAGTTTGTTGCATGTATATTGTAATATATTTGAGGCTTTATTTTAAGTCATAGCACATAATTACAAACACATACTCGTAGCAAGGCTTGTAAATTACATAAATATAAATTGTATGTTCCAGGCTCTTGGGTATTTTGATAATGTGCATCGACATAACGCCTGCAGAAAATGTAAAACATTACAATCATTACTCACATTGTTTAGACTCATAATTAAGCAATAAAATTATATTACTATTAACCCTACCTACCTATGGGCTGTCTTTTCAGCAATGTTATCATAATCACAGTATGTATACACATCAAACATACGATTTATATTTATGTAAGCTACAAGCCTTGCTATGTGTCTGTAATTATGTGCTATGACTTAATATAAAGCCTCAAATATATTACAATATACATGCAACAAATGGGGTCCTATGGTGGCTATTAACTTCACGTAAGTTTGAATAAGTTTCATGGTTCGGTAGCATAGTGTAGTGTTGAAATGTAATTACAAGTATTATTGTTACTCACCATCATTTTCAGTCGAGAGAGAGGGCATTCCAGTACTTATTTCCTCATTGGAAAATAAGGTAGGATAAGCCGACTGTTTTAGGCGTGAACTAGATGTCACAAACCTTTTCTCAAAATGTTTGTGACACACAAACATGGTACGTAGACCTTTGAAGCTAAGCTTCGATAATTCCTCACACTTAATACTTCACTCGATCGATCGATCAAACTCAATAATGCAATGAAAGAAAATGAAATGAACACACACAGGCAATGAACAAAATGGCGGCGGCGGGCGCCAGAAGAGCGGGGGCCTCTGACTGAAGCAAGGGAGGGGAGAGGGAGACTTTTTTTCTAAACTAACGCGGTTGTCTGACCTTGAACGAAAATTTTTGTTCTAAGATTATAGCCTGTGGTCTGCGGGCCAACTGCCCAACGACGAATTATACGTTTCTTCTATCGCACATTAAGTCGATAATTTGTAGACAATTGACGTGCCCCACGGTTTTATTTTAGTCTAGTCTATAATAAGTTATAATTAGTCTAGTCTATATAATTCCCACGATTGTATCTATTTTATTATTATTTTTAGGTTTTTAGTACATTTATCTTAAACATTGTTCTGTATGTTAATAATAAAACCGTTTAACTTAAAAAGTTTTTTTACCTATTTTTATTTTCTAGTTTTTAGTTTTTATTTCGCATTCTGTTTAATTCATATAGTGCTTCATTATTGCAAGGTTTCTTGCCCGTTAGTTTATTGCAGTCCAACTCCTCTATACGTAGTCCCTGCAAAGATCTGACTCTACTAAGAGCCACGTAGGCTTGACCTTCTTCAAACAGTTTCGCACCTAAGTATACGACTGCGTAATCCACAGTGCTGCCCTGCATTTTATGTATTGTAGAAGCCCATGATAGTATTAAAGGCAACATTCTTGTTTTCTAAATTTAAATCTTATTTTTATATGCCATTTAGTGGCTGCGCCCATCTAAAATATTGATTTGGTGTACTGCACTGGTGTAGTGCACTGTATGGCGACCATCTGAGATTTTAATTTTGCATAGTAAATTGTATTCTACTTGTTGAGACCTTTCATTTGATACCCATGTTGATGGGATTGATATAAAACCTAAGGTATCCGCCATTTTGTAGAGGCCGCCATCTTGGATTTTAATTTTATATAGTACATTGTATTCTACTGGTTGAGCACATTCATTTGATACCCATATTGATGGGATTGATGAAACCTACGTTATCCGCCATTTTGTAGCGGCCGCCATCTTGGATTTCATTTTTTTATAGTATATTGTATTCTGCTTGTTGAGCCCTTTCATTTGATACCCATATTGATGGGATAAATAAAAGCACTTGCCCTTTCTACCCACGGTTGTCATAAATGGCGACTAATGGTATGGGCACTTTTTAAGTGGTGGTGGTGGCGATGCGGTTAGAGATAGCGTTAGAGACCCATCACAAACAATACTTTATTTCTACCATCTTGATTCTTGTCCCATATCAACTTCCAAATGTGGCTGAGGAGTTTCTAGCTCTAAAGCAGGCTATACCTCTTTTGGGATTTATGGCCTTAAGCGGCCAGTACACAATGGCGGACGATGGGCCACGCTTCGCAATTGGCAATTGTTGGCCACGATCAATTGGTGTTCACACAATGGCCCATTGCTCATTACTGCCTGGCAATCCACTTGCGACGGACGTCGAAGTAATTATGGTTGCAGCTATTTATTTATTATTATGTATGTAATTTATTTAATTTATGGCGCTATTTATGTTATTTTTACGTCATATAGTGATTATCAATACATTTTGCAATAAAATATTCCAAAGAAAGTATAAGTATCTATGAGCGGTCGGTGACGAACTAAACAATGGCCCATTGTGGAAACACCACCGGCCATGCTACGCCACGATTCCTTTGAAGTGTGCCCGAAAAACCGACAACTTCGCTTAACAACCGCTTTAACCCTAGTTAGCTAACCTCCGTCGAATCGACGGGCAGCGCAAAGTTATATCGCTGTCTCTTTTTAACAACGCATCCGAGCCCCCTGAGTCGGCTAGTCAACTCAGTTGCCGGCGAGGTGGAGACAGAGGCACACGCGTCGAATACGTAAGTATAACGGTTTTTGAAATATGCAGCTTTTGCCCGTCGTTTTGACGGATGGTTAGCTTTAGTGCTAGTATTTTGATATGAGTGCGTGTTTGTATTTTGACGTAAATTATGTTTCTTTGTAGATTAAAACCATGTCTTCATTGAAGGAAGATGAGATAGTTTATCTGCTAAACCAAGAGCTTCTCGACAATGATCTGGATGGTGGTTCTGCCAGTGAGACAGAAGATTTAGTGGTAGAAGATGATGATGATGCGATGAAGAGGGAACTGTCAACACATCCTCAAAGAAACCACACATGATTGAATTTTATAATTCAACTAAAGGAGGTGTAGACACCTTTGACCAGATGTGCTCAAACATGTCGAGTAGCCGAAAAACCAATAGATGGCCGATGTGTGTCTTCTATGGTATGATCAACATTGCCTCAATCAACAGTTACATAATCCAGTGCCATAATTTGTTGACAGCAGGGTGAAAAGTAATTCCACGGAGGGACTTTATGAAATCACTCCATTTTCAACTGGTGGAGCCTTGGCTGAAAGTAAAATTGGCCAAAGCAACGATGCCGACGCAAGTAAAAGAAAAAATCAGGGGCGTTCTTGCTAGGCAGCCATCCACGAGTCAAGAGCAACAATCATCAGGCCAAGCTCTTTTGCAAGAACTAGCAAATGAAGAAGAATCGTCCAATTCTTCACCAGCTGAAAATCGTAAAAGAAAGACGTGCGGAAAATGCCATTACAAGAAGAAGCGTATGACCAAAAGTATTTGTGCCAATTGCAAGGTATCGATTTGTGGTGAACATAAAATTGATTTTTGTGTCACCTGTGCTAAAGAAAAATAGTTTTTTTTTTATCAAACTGAGGTTTATGTTCCTATGTGTCATGTAACGCCAAAAATATTTGTATTAAGAAGTATTTTTTGTTGATTTTGCATGTTAAACTGTTTCATGAGAAAATTATATTATTTTTTTTAGGTCTAATGGAAGTTACTATAATTTTGTAAGTAATTAAAGTTCGTTCATACACAAAGCGTTTTCCTATTATTGAACCCATTAAATAAATATAATAAAAACTATATATTTGCTATCTTTGCATTTTAGGGAAAAAAAGTATAATTTCTTTTACCCGTCGTTTCGACGGATGGTTAGCTTAAATAGAGTACTCCAGAAGGTTAGCTATCTAGGGTTAAGTATATGCAATCTAACAAATAAATTACCTTATATTTTATTAGTATGCTATGCAAATTACGTAATGAATCAATAAGCGGAAGTTCAATTGAATTTGGCTAAAAAAACTCTTTTCGTAGACGTTATATATTTGTATTTAAAATCCTATTTTATGTTACATATTAAAGTTTAGTATGCAATAATTAAATAATTTGTATTCCCCACGTGAGTTTAAATTATAAAATATAATATAGTATTCGACTATTCATTTCCGGCATTTAAATTTCAGTTCAGAGTTCAGTCACTCGCGCTGATACCGATACAATCAATCAGCTGTTGTAAATAAATACAACAAAAATAGCGGTATATTTGTATTTCTATGAAATAATTTTGGATAACTTCAGTTGAATTTTTAGTTAGTTTTTTATGAAGCATTTAATGAATTTTTATGCATTATGAAGAAGTTTTTACATGAATACAAACAATTACACAGTTGTTCTGCAACAGAAACATCTCAAAGGTAATTTCTTCTATCTTCCGGTTTTACTACTGACTACCTGACTGTTGAAATGCAATAAGCTCTTTCTACTGTCTACCTTCCTATTTTAATTAAAACGTTTAAAACTTTATTCGTAAAGTTATGCATAAGTGTACGGATTAGAGGTCATTCATTTGTGACTGTTGTGTTGAATTGAATTGACGAGTTTTGCGAGTTCGTCCACTGAATTCCATACAAATACGTAGTTACCGGAGCGCAACGAAAGCTAATTTATATAAAAAATAAAATTCAGTTGGTTTCGTCGCTAATACCGCGTTGTTCGTGATGTAGGTATTTTTGGTCGCGTAATTTTAAGTTATTGATGTTCATTGAATTCAACAGCTATTTCTTTTGTATTTACATCGTAGTTTACCGGTACCGTTCCGCGTGCTTCTAGTGCGCGAGATTTCTTAGTGAATTTCCATTTCATTTGATTCATTTGTGTTATTGACTCTAGTTAAGACTTGAGTTGCTATTGAAGTGATAAGTGCGATTGGATTGAGTAATCTTCATACATTTGATGATAAAATTCGATGCTTTCAAGGATATGGGGGTGTTCAAGTGGATGCGTCGGTATGTAATTTTTTGTTAATTAATTGTTGCGTTGTTAAGTTTCACTTTCTATTATTATTGTTTTCCACTAATTTAATGTGTTCAGTATATGGTGTATTCTTAAAATATAACTTTGTTTATTTTCCCTGTGATGTTGCCGCCGGCCGGCGTAATAAAAACCGCGGCAAATTCAAATTTCAAAAGTCATACTTGGTTATTTGGTTGGGTGTAGAAACTATAAATTATGTGTAGTCAAGTATTAAATTTAATAAAAATCATAAATACACAATACAGATAAAATCAACTTGTAAACTACGTACAAGTACAAGGTCAGTCAGCTATAAAGTTGAAATGAAGCAAAAATATTTTTCGCATATAAATTTATATTCCTTAGTGCAGATTTTTTGCTTTCCTTTGTCTTGTTAAAAGTGAACTCTGTCTTATCATTATTTTGAATTAGGATGTTACCTTACTAGTATCAATATTCTTCAGATTATGAACTAATGGATAAATTATATCATTTCATTTGTTAAAGAAAAGTATGTCTGTGGTCTCCAACTACGCCATTTGTAAAATGTAAAAAAAATAGTTATTTAAAGTAGTTTACCCGTTTGCTTTATTATATTTTATAAAATATATATTCATAACTTTTGTCTGTGTCTTTTAAAAACCTTGCTGTAAAACTTTTACATTTAAGAATTAATATTTCTTTGTTTCACTTCAGTACCTTTATAATTTTGGTTGTTAATTATGTTGTAGCAATAAAAAGCCTGAAAAAACCAAAAAATATCTAAATCTTATCATACCCTAATAAAAACCAAAGTGTACTTTAATCACACTAAGTCACTACATTCACTAATAAAGAATAAGCATTCCTGTAACGATGTCACCATGTTAGCTGGCTCATAGCTACCACCATCATTGATTGTGATTGTCATTTAACAATCAATACATAAATGGATCAATCCGAGGTCACTGTATTGTGGAATCAGCATACATGTGGTTTAATCACTTCCCATGTCCATACACTTTCATTGTTGTATTGTCATTGGATTTCTGTTAATTGTTAACCAAAGTTTTAATTTGTGTTGAATCATTCATTTTTGTGGATGCTAATAAAAGATTATCTAGACCTGTACTCACAGCTTTAAATGCCAAAAAGAGGTAGACAGAGAAAGATTAAAAAATTAAGTAGTGTGGTGATGGGTCTCCAGCCGCATTACCCAATGGTTTACCCACTTTGAAACCCCAGTACCATAAGTCCCCTATTAGGCCACCCACTGGAAGAACTCAGATAGTGCTATTCTAAGCTAACTAAATTGATTGATGGCTCCATTATCCATAATTAAAGACTTTTGTCTGTGCAACATAACTTTTTTGCAGAACTATATATTAGTTTTCATGTTTGAATTCCTATCAGTAATACCTTAAAAGTTGCTCATCATCCAGTCCAGTTTAATAGTAAAAGATATCAGAATTCATTACTTTTTATATTCCATTTGATAGTAAAGGGATTTCTAAGTTATTTAGGGCAATGGGGTTGGAGACCCATCACCAAAAACCTTAACTTTATTATCTTTACCCCACACAACTTCCAAAAGTGGCTGAGGAATTGCTTATTCCGGCTACCCCTTCTAGGGATTTATAGTTGTGTGTATGTATGTATTTATAGTATTGAGTTCATAATTGTTTACACATGTCTGTTAGATTAAGGATGATTTCTACTTAGTTGCCCCGTTAATTTATTACCCCCCCTCCAAATAAACACCGGGTCCTAAAAACCCTTTTTGTAATTTTTTTAACCTTGGCAATATTGCTACTTGGGTCACATTCGCGGTCGCAAAACGTAAGCAGTATGTGGGCGGGCAAGCTAGATCGTTTAAGGCATTTACACTGTCAGTGTACCCCTATTAACGGGTGGGCCATCGAAACTACGATTTACTTTAATAAGACAGCAAATCATTACCACGTTTGGTGAAAACCATGGCAAAATTTCAAGGAAACTTCCTTCAGTAATCTATCACATTTGCATTAATTTAATTTCTTATTTCTTAATGTTAGGCGCAATCTAAGAAAGTATAAGTAAAAGTGCGAAATACCATTTCGATGCAGGGTCAAACAACACCTTGACCTCTATGTACATACGTTCTTTCATATCATTTGTTATCCATCATAAATCAATTAGACAATCGTGATAGCTCAATGGATAATAACTACCGTCCGTCATGCAGACAGGCGTCGATCGGTTCGAATCCCGGGTCGGGCCTACACCAATGTGTGTTTTCTAAAGTCATATGTGTGGTTAATCTATCATGGTTGTTAACGGCGAGGGAAAACATCGTGAGGAAACCCACATGGCTTGTACTTAGTCTTGTGAGTGTATTCGTACAGGTAGTACAGTGTGGGCGTGTCCCTATCACGTGAGTAAACTGTCCAAGCAGAACGTGGTAACTCTGGTCACCAGGTGACAATGTCACGTGATGTTCAAAAGTATTAGTACCTCTCCAAACCCCTTCAGGGATATACGGCGTGAACGTTTGAGTTAGAGTTTGTCATCAAAACGATCGCATTTTTAAGATTAGATCTCATCATTCACATAAACGAAAGCTTAGCGCAGCAATCAATTATTTCCTTTTATCCTCTCAATTTCCATAAGTGACAAGGATTTTATAATTCATAAGCTCTGGCTTATCTTCCCCTTTTTGGGATAAAGCCGTGAGTATAAGTTCGTCTAGATTTATGATAACTCCATAGTTTCTACATAATCAAATATCCGTAACTAAACATCCGGGATCACGCTATTACAATCAGACCCATAACCGATTATGAATAAACGTCTAAAATAATTAGCTCTCATTCCCAGCGATGTGATTGATGGCTCCATTAATTGCTTTATTTATGCGCAAGCGCAACTAGATAGTATAATATGTTTTTGTCGAAAAACGCCGGTGATTTAACTTTCGCTGTTTTGTATGTGCAAATTATTTTGCGGTTGACTCATTGTTCCTCGTGCAGACGGTGAAATTTGGATGTCTGTTTCGTACGAATTTGTTACTGCGGTCGTGTAGAAATGTACAGTATGTGCTAGTTCAACTTTAATTTATGCAAGAGACTGATTTACTGAGAGAGAGACTTAAATGACTCTTTGAAGTGTTATAAGTAAGACCACTATAGTTCTACACTAACGATAAAAACTTTCTAGATTAGGATTTTCTTCAAAGAATAAAAAAAAAGTTTGGCGCCGCGCCGCCCGTTATCATCCATGAGATCTCCGTGAATATATACACCCATTTCACGTAGTGTGTGACCTACCCACCCTGAGTTGTGCGAATAGAACATAATACATACATACTTGGGCTTAAGGCGAGGGGAAGTTGTTGTTTGTTGACCCCTTTTTGGAATATATAGCCGTGAGCATATATGTTTGTATGTTGTAAAAATCATCAGTAATTTCGTAATTGCTGACTCAGCAAAAGTTGTTAAAAGAAGCGCAACACTTCGTATTAGATTAGACGTCAATGGGCAAAACGTTGAAATTATTGGGATACTGGCTTGGAACAAAACTAAATCAGCGTTTAAAAATCGAGGTACGAGGTAGGGTGTTATTCTATTGATTTTAAGGAGCTTTCTATTTAGGCTGAAATATGTAACAATAGGACCCAGACCGACCTCAAGGGTTGCAATATGTTTTCACTCTAAGAAATACATAATAAAGGGCAATAAACTTGCATTTAGAGGTGCTATTTTGTTCGTCTGTTTGACAAAGATGCGCTCCACTAAAAAAACATATAGAAAATAGTAATGAGTACAATAATAGGTAAATATCCAACGAGCAATAATCGAAACAGATGCCCAGTGGTCAGTGTACGGGTGTCACGCATCATCACACCCAAATTGGTAAAAGTGTAGCAGCTGAACTGTTCGGATTGTATTGTTGGGAAGCAGGTTGGCTTCCTATGGCATTCCGGTATGGCAATGGCGCGAAAGGTTGCGTAATTGGGTTTGGGAATTATTGCTTGTGGTCTGAATTATACAATGAGGGTTTAGATGGAAGCCCGAATAAATGTTTTTTAACTAAATAAAAAATGATTTATTTAGTTTTAAGACGTTTTATAGTGTACTAATGGTCCGCCCCGGCTTGGAACGGATGATTTTATTTATGAAATCAGAAAGATTCTATCGATCGCCAAAAGCGAAATGCATTCTGTAATATCCTCTTTTGTGGTTCTTCTCACTTAAGATTGATGATGTAATAATTACCATAACTTAGTAATCTAACTGAAATCATATGGTGTTTTTCCGGAACTGCATTTTCAGCTCTCAGTCTATTTTTGTCAGCATAGAATAACATTCCCCCTTCACTTTCTATGCGTGCGTGGCACATCTTTAAATTAAACGTTTTACCATCTTTTCTCCTTTATACTGTTGAATTAGGGAGATGAAACACAGAAGAGGCACTAAAGATGAGTAACTCATGCCTCATGGAAAATTAGAATCCAAATAGACTAACTTATGATGTATTGTTAAAAACATATTTGTTACAGAGAACGCGTAACGGTCACCACCAGAGGTCCGTCAAACTCTGAAATACAAGTAATTCACCAAGAGAATCAGGATGAAGTAACCAAAACTGTCAACACCATCCGAACTGAGGAGTACAAAAGAGACCTAGCGGAGTTTCAAGCCAGGCGTTCTATAGGAGGCAAGGATGCAGAAGAAACTCCACCTCGTAAAAAATGCAGCCGACATTCTCTTCCCATCTCTTGTACAGACTGCGCTACCGACCAAGATGCAACTTTCAACTACGAAAAGAGATCCGGAACCAAATACCCCAGCAGACGCACAAGAAGCGAGATGAAAGCAAATGAAAACCTGCCCAGTATACAGTTCCTATTTCAAAACCAAGTGTTTATGCCGGGGGACCTCTTCACGCAGTCACCAGACGGCCGACGATACAAACGAGTTGTGCGGTCTCCAGAAATCCAGGTCCATCACAGGGAGTTCAGTACACCGGAGGATCTTCGTCGACGGCAAATAGATTTCAACGATGACATCGACCAAACCGATTCGCCGCCCATGTTCTACAAGAACAACTCTTTGCCGGTCGATCCTAATAAGTTTTTGATGGGAACTGATGAAGAAGAGGTTGATGGCGGGATAGGCAAAAGCAATAGCTCGGGCAGTTCGCGTAGTTGTGGTGAGAAGTTGGTGGAAGTGATGAGCGAGCTGAAGAACTTTGATGATTGGGCGGATGAGCAGTTGAGAGCGACGCAGTCTTTGGATTCTAGCAGGGTTGAGGAATATCAGGTAAATATAGCGCGTTTTGCACGGCAATATATTGTATAGGAAATTAACTTGCTTTGTTCCGTTTCACAAGTTTAAGGCTACAATGTACAAAATGTTATGTTATATTTATTTATTTAGAATCCTCGTACAACATGGCTTCGGACGAGATAATAATGTATGATTTGGTTTGGCACTTCAAAATGTATTCAGCAAAACAAAGCAAGATCATTTTCTTTGTAATTTATTTAAATTACGTCTCACAAAGTGTAATGCAGGCTATTTATTTTCCTTTATTCCGCTTTTATTTTCAGAGCGATGTTAGTGCTTTAGGTCTACCGATAGTGACGATAAGTGACCTAGATGTCACCATAGATAAGAACAAGATGTGGAATAAAGGGAAATGGGGCACAGTGCCGGTGCAAATTAAAAAAATATCCGGACTTACGGTTAGTCAAATAAAGAAGAAGGAAAATATGGAAATTAATATACTTAGGTAAGTGTTTAGAGCTATTGGTTAAATCGGTTTTGAAATAATGAAATGGGTGCTTTCGCATTCCCCTGGCTTCATATTTTGCTGTGCCCAGAAGGATCCTTAATTGTGGAATGCAAATAAAGTATTGAGTCATTCGAGGCTGTAAAAAAGTTGGTTCATATTCAGTGGCGTACTCGTCTATTCAATCCATTTAAGTATAATATTATTAATATTAACATACTTCTTCTTTAATTAAATGCTTTTGTTCATGAAAATCTCATGCGGGGATTATTACTAATAAATAAAGGAAAAACATCGATGGGGGCGTATACCCGAGGTCGCGGGTTCGATCCCCGCCGGTGTCGAAATTTTCCTTTCCTTTATTTATTAGTAATACTTCAAAAATGGTAAAACAAGGGTTGTTAGTGATGGGTCTCCAAACGCATCGACCAAAAATCCCTTACCGTTAGTCGCCTCTTACTAAAACCCACCGGAGGAAATGGGGCAGTGCTATTCTAAGCCGACACTACACAGCTAATGTTATATTTATGTGGCAATAAACACTATTAAAGTTCTACTCGAAACTAAGCTGATTGCTATAGCCGAAATATAAACCGTAATGATTACTGATACCTTCTGAATGACACGTGCTTTTATGATTATTATTTTCATTCGGATTGCCAACTTTTTGTGTGCAATATAGATACAATATAAAAAAGAGCCAGTGGTGTATTATACTTCCTCGCTAAAACTCATGTCTTATGCTTATTACATATACTCATGGCAATAAACCCCTTAAAGGGGTAGTCGGAGCTTCAGTCCGAAAATTCTTTAGCCACTTTTGGAATTCAACTGGGGAAAATATTGTAAAATAAATGTTTTTTGGTGATGGGTCACCAACCGCATCGCCCTAAAATAACTTAGTCCCGATACCCTTATTCATTACGATCACCCATGGGAAGAAATTGGGTAGTGCTATTCTACGCCGACACTACAGATATATATTATATGTCCTCGCTAAAACTCATTTCTGATGCTTATTAAATAAATTTACAGGAAATGCCGCCATCCAAACATCATTCTACTAATGGGCCTATATCCCGATTACTACAGAAACATCTATCTTATATGTGAGAGATGCGTCGACTCGCTCTTTACAGTCATACATATTCAGGTATAACACAACTCACTTTCATTTGGCTAACACATTGTCTTAATTTCAATGAATAACTGTGTTTTTAATATTAATTTGACTTAACGAGCTCTCTATGTACGTTAATTAACACTTTTTACTGTTTTTTCACTTTCTTAATTACATAAACATAAACATAAACGTTCACGCCGTTTATCCCCGAAGGGGTTGGCAGAGGTACCAATACTCCTGAACTCACATGGCAAGCGCCATCTAGTTTCCAGAGAAGGTACCCACGTTTTGCTTAGACAGTGTACTCACGTGATAGGGGGCAGGCCTATCGCCGTTTTGTACGAATACACTGTCACATGACTAAATTAGTTAAACTTTTTTATGATATATCTATACCGAAGATTTATACTCTTAAAATTGTTGCCTAAAATTCTGCTTACCTAGTTACCTGCTAGTTCGTTAACCTTAGGCTATTGAAAGGGTTTTCGAAAGTGAAGATAAAGGTTCTTCGGTGTTTTTAGCCACACTCGGAGGAGTTGTGGTAAATCCAATCGAAACCATCATTGTTTCTATTTTTACACGCTTTTATTAGCTTCACACACATACATACATACATATACTCACGGCTATAAATCCCATGAAGGGGTAGCCAGAGCTAAGGAATTTGAAATTCCTCAGCCACTTTTGGAAATTTAAGTGGAGAAAAGATAGTAAAAATAAAGGTTGTTGGTGATGGGTCTCCAACCGCATCGCCCAAAAATCCCTTAAAAGCCCCTATACCGTTAGTCGCCTCTTACGTACACCCACCGGAAGAAATGGGGTAGTGCTATTCTAAGCAGACACTACACAGCAAACCTTCACCTGTATTTATATAAGTATGTATCTATGTAACTGACTCTCTAAACTCGGTTTTTACCCACTTTAAGCGGACAATATAATAATATCATGAGTTCATCCTATTATCCTGATTAAGGGTCGCCAACATTAAATAATTGGGTTGCTCAGAGACAAAAAATATGGCCCACGCTTTTTCGTGATTTTCACCTTATACTGTTTTTTTTTTTACTTTTTAGTTAAATGTGCTTCAAACGCGTGATTTGCAGTTTAAAAAAAATAATAAATACATCTTATTATATATACTGAATATTGGGTATCGGTATTCACATGCGAAACATGTAAAATGTTGTTTTAACTTCATATTCATTTATTAATTATTTATTACGTTGTGTAGAATTCATAAGAGGGCATAACAAAGTCTTTAACAGTATACTTAAAAATGACATTAATTTATAAAAAAAATAGACAGTTATTTTTAACATTTAAACATTAATAAAAAACATAGCTGTAAGACAAAAATTATTTTATGAAATAAAAACATGTCAAAGAATATTAATAATTATTATGTGTTTACTGACAAGTGACGACACCTACCTAATAACCAACACATATAGAACTAAGCAGTTGTAGTCCTAAAAAGCGTCATCAGAGTTAGGCTATATTATAATTTTATATGTATGTAAAATGTTATGTATCACTGGTTTTGAGAAGAGAGAAACACCCGTTTTATCAACTTCTTAAACTACACGCCATTGACGCCATATAATTAGATGTATTAATAAATTTATGCTACACGCTCTCACAGGCCTCATGCTGCGGGGCCTGATATTGTCATACAATACCACAATATACGTTTCATAAAATGACGTCATGCTTGGCAATAAAATCAGTTGATATTTTTCGAGCCTTTCATCGCCAACGTCCATACTACGTTGAATACACCGGTTCTCGTCCGATCACCGAAGTTAAGCAACGTCGGGCGCTGTCAGTACTTGGATGGGTGACCGCCTGGGAACACAGCGTGATGTTGGCTTTTTGCTGTTAAAACTTTTACTTGTGTGATGATTTCACTTTTATATATTGCATCAGCATAAACAATTATTGTTTTTTGGAAATAATAAAAAAAATCGAAATTAAGGCTGCAACATGCTCTTTGCTCTATGAAGTAGCATTGGAAATTACTCAATGAACTAGTTAAGTTGTTTGCATGGTTCTTATTATCTATGTTTCTTACCAAAATCCTTTGATAAATTAGTAAATCTGCTAGTGTGTGAAACAGTACTGATTCACACTCTATATTACCAAGAAAATAATAACTATCTTTTTTTAATTACAATGATATAAATACTACTACTACTACAATATCTTAACAAAGCCTTTATCCCAATAATGCACATAATACTGTTGCAATAGGTTTGGTTAAGAGAACATATAAGAATGGGTAATAAAAAATATATCATTGCACATTCTCTGTTACTTATTCCACTGCTTGCACTTTCAATCCAATCTATACTCTCTTCCTCTTAATAATTTATGACAAAAGAATTACTTATTAGATTATTAGAAATAAAAAAGGATTTCCTAAATAACACAATATAATTGTCTCTTTTCCATTACAGGGTAAAATATTGAGTGCCCAAACAGCGGTACAATACATAGCAGATATAGCGGATGCCCTCGTGTTCCTTCGTATGCGCGGCTACATCCATACTCAGCTGACTAGTCACAGTATTATGATCACCAACAGAGGAGCCGCTAAACTAGCTGATCTAGCGCCTTGCTGCTTACTAAGACAAGATGACGAAGCTGACAGGATCAAGGAATATGATACATACAATGTTCAACCACATTATGTTAATATTGGAGGTTAGTTAGTATTTTCTATAACAGCTGTCAGTCGACGCTCGCCCCTCGGTTACGCGCAGCCAGTTCTAATATTCTCCCCTAGATGGCATTGATGGCAAAATTTCTACATCGCGGTATCGAAGTTTTTATAACGCAGTATATAAACCCCAAGAACGATTTTACTGGTATCGCTTCTCGGCCTTTTGGCTAAGATCAAAGTGTAGTATCTGTTCTTTTCAGCTTAATATCTGAAAGTTCCCGCATAGCGGGACCAGTATATTAAACTGATTTTTGTAAACCGATGGGATGTTCGGGGCTCGCTCCACTCCCGTCACGGGTCGGCCCGGCATTGCAGTGCCGCCGGGATCGGCCCAAATAAAAGTCTAATATTACAAACTAAGTCTTGGCTGATATGATGACAATACATATATTAGTTATAGCATAGCACTTTAATACTAGTGACATTTAATCTTTTTAAAATTTAAGAATAAACTTTTAAGGATGAGTGGTTAGGGAGGAGATTTAAAAATAAATGGTCGTTGGTAATGCCAGTCACATCGAACAATAGCCACATAAAAGCCCTTTGTACACCAGCCGCGGAAAGGACTGGGGTAGTGCTATTCTAAACTGACACACCACAACTCATCTTGTTACTCCTTTATATCATAGTTTACTATATAAAAAGATTTTGAATTGGCACTAGCATTTAAAATTAAGACAGTAAAGCAAAGTAGAATTATGACAGTTTGATAAAAATAAACCTAGTCCCATACACTCCCTGAATGGATATACGTACATTTGTCATTCAATGGTTTTTTATTTTATAAATAGCGCATAATGTTTATATTTTGTATAGTATAAATATCTATCTTTTTCCTAAGTCACATCCAAAAGAGGCTCTAGCTATCACCACTACATTTTCGGGATTTATAGCGGTGAATATATTATTTATTATTGTAAAGGCATCAAATAAAGAAACTTTTCCCAAACAAAGCTTTAATACACATCTGACTTTGCATCACCTCTAATGTTTTTGGTAACCTGTTTGTAAGTATGGAGCACCGTAGCATCTAAATTACTGAACATATTGGTCATATAGAAAAAAAATCCTCTGTATTTCTCTTCAACAAAGGTTACGTCAAAAATGAATTATGAACTATAAAAAAAGGAATACTTTTTGAATGTAAGTCCGATTTTAGACCCAAAACTGAAGAAGTGTATAATTTAGAAAAAGAGTATCTCATCCAAGAGAGAAAAAATAATCAAACAATTTATTCCTTTTGAAAATTGCTCACATGGATTTTATACAGAGAAGGAGCGAATGATGCCATTACTTATTATTATTAATATCTACAAAAAATACATAAAATCAATAAAACAAACATTATGCACACTGCCATACTTAGTTTTTGACGCATATGCAACAAGCAAGATAAAATAAATATGTACCTTCTTACCATATTCATTCATCTTAATTTATTTTTGAAGTTTGCGATGGGATTGAAACTAGATTTTATTATACTAGATTGTCATAAATATTTTAGATGAATATTTGTCTATAAAGATCCTTGATATTAATATAATATACATATATTACCTTAATAAACTTATAATATTCCAGGCATCCGCAACACCGGATTAGACTGTGAACCATTGCTCACAAAAAACCCATCCGAAGTGTATCTATCAGCAAACGCTGTGGCAAAGGAGTACAAAGTGTACCAATTATCTGATGACTACCGCTGGCAGCCCCCTGAAGTGTTCCAGCCTGATGATAAGGGCTTGGTGTATCCATGCTCTAAGAGTGATGTTTACAGTTTATCACTTATCCTTTGGGAATGTTGTAATGGTATGTATATTTTGTAATTAGTTAAGTTAAATTTACTGTATAGCATAGTGTCTGCCTGTATGTGTTGTTTGTTATTCGAACTATGGACATAGTGTAAGATCTGTGTTGATACAATACAAGTTTTTCAAGTTTACAATTGCCAACGTCCATACTACGTTGAATACACCGGTTCTCGTCCGATCACCGAAGTTAAGCAACGTCGGGCGCTGTCAGTACTTGGATGGGTGACCGCCTGGGAACACAGCGTGATGTTGGCTTTTTGCTGTTTATTTTTTTTACTGATATGTTTTGAGGCCATGGATAATATTGTGGTAGTTACACTAACCCGACATGGAAAATGATGTGTTTGTCAATGTAAGTTAGAAATGCTTAATGTTCCCTCTATTCTTTTTTGTCCTGCTATACAAATTCACAATAACGAACGGAACATTATATTGTACGATAATCACTTAATTATTTGAAAAACTCAAATGTTTACGGCCTATATCCCCGAAAGGGTTCCGAGAGGTACTCACACTTCCGAATAAAAATTCCGGTATTAATACTTACCAATACTTACCTATTTGATATATAATTTATTGAAACGAACTGAATATCATCCAAACAAAGATGGCGTATTTATGACTCTGACGGTTATACCTACCGACTTTCATCCAAATTAGATATACAATGTTTTATACAAGAGATGCTGTTTACAAAACCATTCCTAAATATTACGTTCTTAAACAATATCTTCTGGAAATCAAATGAAATAAAGCTATGATTATCTTTATTTTGGCAAAAAAATGTTACAGTTTTTGACTTTCTATGTTCTTTCAAAGACACAGGTTATTGCAGTTAATTATTAAAAATACTAGAATCATTAGCATAATTTAAATAAATATCGTGATAATATCTATGATGGTAGGCCTTTTTACAATTGGTACAAGTGGTATTGGTTTTGATAGTTGGACAGCAACTTGGGTTCAGCAAATGTTTATAAATCAGTCTACAATATATATTATTCAGATCGGTATTGTTTTTTTTTCAGCTGAGTACATATCCAAGCTGCAATCAGTGCCCTATACCTAATTAATTTTTGTTCTGAAGCCGTTTTAGTTCTAAAATTATTATATTTAAGAATCAATATATTTTTTTGTTATTAAAAAATATTATAATAAAAAAACAAAAGCTTGTTTTTAATATTATACTTATTGTAGTATATTTGTAGTTTTTGAGTAATTGCTAAAACCTAAATTCCTTTTTTTTCATTTATTTATCATGCAGTGAAATCCTTAACAATTTTTTTAGACTTTAAGACCTTTATCAAGAACCAACACGATATTTAACTTGTTGACAAGATTTTATGTTAGTGTTTGCTATCAAATATAAATATAAAAAAAAACTTTATAAACCTAATTATGATAGTTATTTGTATATAAATAAACAATTATGAATTGCCGACACGGCTCAGAATAGCACTACCCCATTTCTTCCGCTGGGTGTACGTAAGAGGCGACTAACGGTGTTGGGGGCTTTTAAGGGATTTTTGGGCGATGCTGTTGGAGACCCATCACCAACAACCTTTATTTTACCATCTTTTCCCCACACAGCTTTCCAAAAGTGGCTGAGGAATTTCTAATTCCTTAGCTCTGGCCACCCCTTCTAGGGATTTGTAGCCGTCAGTATATGTATGTATATAATTATGAATACCAAAAAACTAAAACAAAAGCTTGTAATTCTAACACACCTTTATATTTGTAATATAATAAAGAGGTCAAGGCTTAAACTTTGATTGTTCCTTCGTAGGGGCTTATCTTAATACTGAACTAATGAACCAATGATTAACTATTTTATAACCAGAAAGCTATACTACATATATATTTCACACGCCAAACTTCATTTTATAAGGAACGAGCTGTGATTAAAAAATCTTAGACATTTGAATTTAAAAGATAACACAACCCGTGCTAATCCACTAGTCAAATATTTAAAAAAAAACTACATGTTATAATTATAATATAAGCTAAATTATGCGCGTAGTGAAGATCTGTACCGCTACAATCATACTATACAAGTTTCTCGTGATTACAATTGCCAACGTCCATACTACGTTGAATACACCGGTTCTCGTCCGATCACCGAAGTTAAGCAACGTCGGGCGCTGTCAGTACTTGGATGGGTGACCGCCTGGGAACACAGCGTGATGTTGGCTTTTTGCTTTTGCTTTTTTACTGTTAAGTTTTGCAGCCGTGGAAAATATTTGATGAAAGTCATAGAAAAACAATATCTTCGTCAATGTATGCTAGGAATGCTATGAATGGAATGAATTATTGCCTTAATATTTTTTGTCCTGCTACTCAAATTCACAATAACAATCGGAATATTATCTGTTACTATAACACGCTTCAGTATTAATAATCGATTAATTGAAAAACTCAAATGTTAACACTGTATATCCCCGAAGGAGTTGGGAGAGGTTCTAAGTGTACTGAGTACTCACGTTTTCGTTGGATAGTGTACGTGGTATGGGGATTTAGGAAGATAGGATGCAGGCACAACTATCTTAAATATTTTCAGCATGATAATTTTATAAGATTATCAATATCAACCCAAGCAATAAAAGTTTAATATATGATGATGAACCAATGATAAATTTCATAATCAGAAAGCAATACTATTCAGGTGTAGTAGTAGCAGAAAAGCTATATTTCACACACTAAACTCCGTTTTATAAGGAACAAGCTTTGATTAAGAATCTTAGACATTTAAAAGATAACACAAACCGGCCGAAGCTGGGGCGGTCCTATTGCCAAATATTTTATAAAAATGGTACTTATCTATTAATTTATAGTTTAAAATAAGTTATACGCGTATTGAAGATCTAAATCGCTACTATACAAGTTTCTCGAGACTTCAATCGCCAACGTCCATACTACGTTGAATACACCGGTTCTCGTCCGATCACCGAAGTTAAGCAACGTCGGGCGCTGTCAGTACTTGGATGGGTGACCGCCTGGGAACACAGCGTGATGTTGGCTTTTTGCCGATAACTTAAGTTTTGCTGTTACGCAAAACATTTTGATAGTCATAGAAAAATAAAAACGACGTCTTTGTCAATGAATGTTAGGAATGCTCAATCATGCCTTTATTATTTTTGTCCTGCTACTCAAATTCACAATAACAATCGGAACATCATCTTTTACTAAGACTCGCTTGATTATTTGAAAATCTCAAACGTTCACGCCTTTATTATTATTTTATTTTGCAGCCAAAATCCCACTGAAACCGCTGTCGTACAGCCAACTCTCGGAGCAGTACTCGCTATGGCGTGTCGGCATGACGTTGCCTGCGGACGGCTCGTACCCGGGTTGTCTTCTCGAGTTGCTGCAATTGGGGCTGGATATTAACCGGGAGGCCAGACCGGATATTAATACGTTTGCGCATCGGGTGCAGAATGTTAAGGTATGTATGTGTATGCTAGAAAGGGTAAGCAGAGAATCAAGATAAAATTAATTTTTTTTTGTTAAAAAAAAAAATTTGATCATCGTAGCATGATGCACTGGGTTTGATTCAAGAATTAATTATGTTCAATGCTTATCTATCTGTTCAATTTACTGCTTAAATTTACAATTACAATTTACTGTTCAATGCTTATCTATCTGTTCAATTTACTGTCATTACTCAGTAAGGCTAAGGAAATCTTTGAGAAAAAATTGGGCATTTAGTTGCAGTTATCAGAAAATACTAATAGGTGCCTAATTTAGCAAAACTATTTTTGTATCAGTTTTTTTACAGGCGTATGTGTTTATGTGCTAAATAAACATTTTCTTTTTATTGTAGGACATCGAGCAAAGACGTGGTTGTCACATAACTCCAACCACTATTTAAACAATCTATTTTTTCTTTGAAAACAACAATATTTCCATACAATTAACACCAAATTCAATTCCAGATAAAGATGGACAAGCTGGAGTACATAGTGATACCAGCTCGTATTCCGAAAAAGCCGACATTCAGTTCGTTAACATTCAACAATTCATCTCCAACCAACAGTATTTCGACCGCGCGCCAATGCAACACCAAATCTTACGAAACTTCGGAAAGTGAGAGAAGTGATGCATCCCCATTATACGAAAGTATCAAAAGGGATATTATGTTTCTTAGAAATAGGAAAGACCTCAATTTGGGCGATGAAAAAGATTATTCTAGTGCTTGTTCTACCCCTATTTCGAAGGCTAGGGGTAGGATTAACACGCCAAGACTTCATAGGTAAGTATTTCTTTCTTTCATAATTATTGTATGTATACAATAAATATAAACATAGCAATCATTATCTAATGAAATTGGCTAAAACTCAATTGCCACTTCGTATCTTCTGATGGATCTCTCGGGCGTTTAGTTAAAGTAATAATTATATCGTTACGGATAGATATACTCATGACATTAGTTCCCCTTTTAGTAGGCAGGGACTACAAATCGTCACTTAGTAAATACCTGGCAAATCATATATGCTCTTTTCTAGTTAATAGATCAGACTACAATCTTTTGAGTGCAATATCCGTTGCATTTAAATGTATTTAATCTCCCCAAGACAGTAAAATCTCACACAAACTTATTTTCGCAGGAGTGACTCAACAGAATACTGCAGCATAATGAGCGTCGACCGCAAAAACGCTTTAACCAACGGCAGCAAAGACGAAAGTGTTAGCATAATTTCAAAACCCACTAACAAACTGAGCCAAAGTGTGAACTCAGAACTTCTCAAACCAGACCCAGTCCCAGAAAGCAATACAGACACTATGAAATCACTTCCTAACCAGAAAAGTGCGAATGAAAAGTCGGCACTAAGGTTGGATTTGAAGAACTACAGTTTGCCAAATACGCCGATAGCGAGGAGTAATAAGTTGAGGAAGATAGCTTGGCTGTTTGATTTACTTGACAAAGCTGCCAACGAAAATGAGGAGGTCATCCCTGGTGAGTAGGATTTTTATTAATGTTTAATATTAATGTGTTAAGATTTTTTTCCACCCGCTCTTGTACAGCTCTGAATGTTTACAGACATTAAGACTGGAACTATATAGTTGTATCTCGATTGGTAAGAAGAAGCAGTGATTGAATGCAAGATCAACACAGCCCATAGGTATCACCATGCATGCCGAATTCATTTGAATAATTTACATTATTGTTAATACAAACAGGACAGCTATAGACTATTCTACCGTGTCCCTTATTTTATTATCAATTACCTTACAGACGATTTGCAATGTCCCTTGGTATGGATAATATGTATGCATGCATGTGAGAATATAGTGAGTAGAAATAGTGATTCAATAAAATAAAAATAAAAAATAAAATAATCATTTATTTCAAAATAAAAAGATAAATCTTTGTTTTTTGAACGTCAAACTTTAACTTAATACTAAGTTTACTTCGGATTCGGAAGGTGTTTTGTTGAGAGAAGAACCCGTAAGAAACTCGTCAACACACATCTTTTTTTAACGTCCATTACAATTTTGGTGTTAGCCCGGAAACATCCTGCACAGAGCCCTGATGACACCAAGCCACTTCATCATTAATGTAATCATTGACATTGTAATAGGCTTTCGAACTAAGATTTCTTTTAACTGCTGCTTTGAATTTTGTTTCTGTTAAATTTAAAATGTCCTCAGGTATTTTATTATACATTTTTACGCATAACCCCATGAAAGATGTATTTACTTTTGACAATCTGTATTTTGGTACTGATATTTTATTGTTGTCTCTCAGGTTTCGAATATGTCTGTCACAATTTTTCACAAAAGAGGCCTGATTCTTTCTTACATACATAATATTTTCATAAATATATTGACATGGCAGTGTCATTATATTTATTGTTTTAAACAATTCCCTCAGGGAATCTCGGGATCTCAAATTGTATATAGCTCTTATTGCTCTCTTTTGGAGAATAAATATGGAACCAACATCAGCTGCTCTGCCCCAGAGTAAAATACCGTAAGACATTACACTATGAAAATAGCTGTAATAAACTAATCGAGCTGTCTGTACATCTGTCAAATGTCTTATTTTCCTAACGGCATATGCAGCACTACTTAGCCTGCCAGCTAGTGAGCTAATGTGGGGTCCCCATTGGAGCTTGGAGTCCAGAGTTATCCCTAAGAAAACTGTGTTATCCGAAAATACTAACTTTTCATTATTTAAAATTATTTCGTTATCAACGCACCTAACATTAGGTAATACAAATTTAATGCATTTGGTTTTTTTACCATTCAGTACAAGATTATTGGAAGCAAACCATGTTTGAATCTGTGAAACCGTGTTATTCACCTCGTCAATATTCTGATTATTTCTTTCAACGTCAAATACTAAAGAAGTATCATCAGCAAATAACACTATCTCGGACATTTTCTCGACCATGAACGGCAAATCATTAATATAAACTAAAAATAAAAATGGGCCCAAAATAGAACCCTGCGGAACACCCATTTTTACATGAGTTCCAGGTGATATTGCATTATTGATTTGCACTTTCTGTATCCGATCCGAAAAGTAAGACTTTATTAATTTAAGTGCGTCACCTTGTATGCCATAATGTTCTAATTTAATAAAAAGGATTTCATGATCTGCACAATCAAATGCCTTCGTAAGATCGCAAAACAAACCAATAGCATCATTTTTGCGTTCCCACGAATCAAAAATGTGTTTCATTAAGGCAACGCCTGCATCGGTGGTAGAGCGGCCCTTCGTAAAGCCAAATTGTTTTGGATGAAACAATTTGTTTGAAGCGAAATGCAAAAGCATTTGATTGAACATTAGTTTTTCGAATATTTTACTTAAAACTGGCAGAATTGATATTGGTCTATAACCATCAGGACTAATTTTATCTCCTCCGGATTTAAGAAGTGGTACAATTTTACTATGCTTCATGAGATTTGGAAAGATTTTATTTCTTATACATTCATTAAATATATCTGCTAAATATGGAGCCAAAGTTACAATAAAATTATGGCAAACTTTCACTGACATACCCCAAATGTCTTCAGAACTTTTTAGTTTAAATGATTTAAAACATTTTTCGATATCTGTAGGGCTGACATCTTTAAAACAAAACAAAGTTTCGCACCTATCAACATTTTGTTGTAACAAGTGTTGAGCTTTTATAACCGATGTGTTTAAATATTCAGTTGTTTTTGATGGTATGTCAGTAAAATATTTTTCAAAAATACAAGCGATTTCCTCATTAGAGGTAGTCAGACCTTTATCAGATCGAACACAGAACTCCTGATCACATGGTTTACCTCGGCCTGTTTGGGTGTTGATAATATTCCACACTGTTTTAACTTTATTATCGGATGTTCGGATACGTCGGCTTAGGTATCTGGCTTTAGCCTCTTTACATACTTTATTAAATATTTTTGAGTATTTTTTTACATATTCACTCAATTCATTATTATTACTATAAGCTTTTTGATCATATAAATCGAAGAGTTTTTCTCTTGATCTATAAATACTTGGTGTTGCCCACTCACAAAACTTAAATTTACTGGTAATAGTTACATTTTTTACATTAAAAATTTCATTAAACTCATTTATCAGAACATTATAAAAGATATCATAGCTAGTATTTGAGTTTTTATTAATTGTACATGTGGGAAACTTAGAGCTTATTATATTTATATATTTTTCTACTTTACTGGCAGTAATATGCCTTTTTTTAATAACAATTTTTGGTTCTGGTATCTCTAGAGGAAAGCTAACAAAAAGGCCGCTGTGATCAGACTTTAGTTTATTTATAACACTTTTACTTGAAAAATCTGCATTAGTAAATACATTATCTAAGCATGTTTTGATTCTAGTCGGTTCCAAGAATAAATTTTCTAAATTGAACGATTGGAATAAACTCATCAATCGTGTTTTAAGATGACTGTCTTGTAGGAGATCCACATTGAAGTCTCCACATATTATTATACGTTTTTTATTCCTGAAAACTTTGCCTAATACATCTTCCATTACATTTTCGAATTTATCATAATTTTGGTTATAAGGGGGTCGATACACACATATTAAGAAATAGTTTTTTAACTCTATGCAGGATAATTCCACGACTTGCTCAACGCTTAACTGTACAATATCATTACGAATTTTTGATTTAATATTATTTTTTAAAAATATAGCGGAGCCACCACAGGCTTTAGAATTGCGGCAGTAGTTGCTAGCTAAATAATAGTTTTCAAAACCAAATATGAGTTCGCAATTCTTAAGCCAGTGTTCAGTAACACATAAACAATCTATTTCATATTTTTCCAAAAATAATTCTATTTCTAATTCTTTACAAGAAAACCCCTGAGTATTTTGACATACAAGTTTAAACTGGGAGACTCCTTGTAAAGTATTCTTTTTAGTTAAATTGCCAGAAGAACCTCCTTCCTTGTTTACAATATTGATATTAGGTGACGACTTAAGGACGACAGGAGGCTCTTCCATTGTCACTCTTAAAAGTTTAAATTATGGCTTCCACCATCGCATACTAGAAGTAAGTTTCCCCTTATATTAAATATATGGGGGTCAGATATATTATATGCTAATAATTTAGCAATGTTCCGCTTTTGATTTAAGGGTATGTATACAGTACCCAGTCGAGAATTTGAATAAGGTAAAAACTTATTCAAATCCAAACAAAATAAATTGTCGCTTTGACAACATGTCACGTGACATATTAGATTATTCATAATATGAATATTGTCATTCTGCTTATCCATATTAAGTAAGTATGGAAAGGTACAAAATATAAATTTACATTTATATATTTTTTGTATTTCCAAAAGTTTATTTAAACTTTTATTTAATAAATACTTATTTAATCCTATACTATTGCCGACCAGTACGACAATCGTTGTATATTCGTCATAAGTGCCTAATAATATTCGTTCTACTATATAATTAAAGTTTGCACCCGTATAGCAATGGTTAATGACCTGCTGATTAAGATACTTCGATAGTATTTCGCCAAAACCTAAGGCCATGCCATCCGAAAATACTAATGTTCTGTTTGCCGGCGGCGCCGGCGGCGTGCTAACAGTTGGTAATGTAATCCCATTAATTGGTTGGGGTGATTGAGATATAACGCTATTTGAGGAAATATGACTATTCAGAGTAACCGTCTCTTTGTCTATAAGACTGCCGATATGTTTGTATCTTAAATGCAGATCTTCCTGACTAACAATCAGCTCACTCAGTTTATCATTCAAACTATCTATTTGGTTTAGTAAATCAATTTTTCTGTAAGACTTGTTTATGAATTTTATACTATTTTTCATACTTATAAGACTTTTGTTTGTGTTGTATATACGTTTTTTAACTAATTTATATTTTTTACACTGTTTACGACTGAAAGTTTTTGAATATTTAAAAGAGGTCATAGAAGATAATGATTCTGCCTCAAGTTCGGCACATAAAGAAACTGCGTGAGAGTCTTCGTGAATATTCTTTATTCTATGGAATTCCGCCAATTGAGCGTGTGCCTCTGCCAACTGCTCATTCAGAATATGAATTCGCTCTAAAGCTACTTCATGCTTTGCGCACTGATCCTCATGCTTTAATATTAATATCTGCTGGTTTTCTAATTCCTGTGAAATTCTGAGAATTTTTACTACAATATTTGGTACAATGTATGAAACATTTCGACCTGGCGGGCGATTGCAAACGTTATGGATGTTCACACTGATCTGTGTATAAATATAATAAAGAAATTAATTGACAGGTTTTATATATAAAGCATTTATTAAAGAGAAGCAATAATTCATGCTGCAATTTGGTCCTAGATAGACACCAAATTAATAACTGAGTATCAAATAATCAATTTTGGAGTTTAAGTTGGTAATTTAAATGCCAAGTTTTGTTTCGATTAGATTAGACTTTTATTTATTGTCTCTTTGAATACTACCCTTTTAATGTGGTGACGTCATTTAATTTTTAAATCAACATTTGTGAATGTATTTCGCCTGCCTAATCGCCAACGTCCATACTACGTTGAATACACCGGTTCTCGTCCGATCACCGAAGTTAAGCAACGTCGGGCGCTGTCAGTACTTGGATGGGTGACCGCCTGGGAACACAGCGTGATGTTGGCTTTTTTTATTTATTTTTATTTCTTAGGAATGTAAAACATATAACAATTTTAGACAAACATAAAACAGGCAACACATGCTATGGAACTAGATCGTCATCCAAAGGATACACACACCTGAGATCAATTACATAATACAACAATTATTGTTAGTCAGGTATACATTATATATAATATAAATATTATATATATCTTTGCCGTGTAGTGTCGGCTTAGAATAACACTACCCCATTTCTACCCGTGGGTGATCGTAAGAGGCGACTAACGGTATTGGGGCTTTTAAGGGATTTTTGGGCGATGCGGTTGGAGACCCATCACCAAAAACCTTTATTTCACCATCTTTTCCCCACGCAATTTCAAAAGTGGCTGAGGAATTTATAATTCCTTGGCTCTGGCTACCCCTTCTAGGGAATTACAGCCGTGAGTATATGTATGTATGTAATATATATATGTGTATTTTCTATAATTACTTTATATACTAGAATTTGCTTAACGAGATAGAGTGCCTTTATTGACTTTCTTGGAAAGGAATACAATGTATCATTAAATATAAATAGATCTTTATTCATCACAGACACTTTGTTAAAGAGACAACTTTTCAAGTGTTATGCAGTTTGTTTTTATTTGAAACTAGTGATCCGCCCCGGCTGGATGGTGTTAAACATTTTTTACTGCTTACCCCCTACAATATTTAGCATGATGATATAAATGTCCTTTTCCTGGATCTAATCTATCCTTTCCAACAATTTTTAGCCAAATCGGTTCATCTGTTCTTTTGTTATAAATAGTGTAACTAACATTATTTTCTATAGATTTGTATTATCCCAAGTTTTTATTATATCAAGAAAAAAACTTAAATCTTAAATTTTTAATCTTAAATTAGCTTGCCTATGCTAGGCAAATAATTACCTATGGCAATCTAATAATTTAAAAATTTAAGTGGATTAATTACTCATTCATGGCTAATATGATGATCTGCTGGTAAGAAGTGACTTGTGTACTTGGTTAAAAATAGACTTAACCCGTTTTCTCAATTACCTTCTAATTTGGTAACATAGTTAGTCAATCTGACTATTAATTTTGTCTTTAATGTAACTAGTAAGTAAAGTGACATTATTTAAACAAAGATTGTCAAACAACTGTTTTGTGATTTGTACTGAAAATGGTTTGTAAATTTTGATAAGGCAGTAATGAGACCCGAGAAGCTTTGAAACTTAATTGAAATTTTTATGTATATTCCAGCGAGTGTGTGACTTTAGCCTATAAGTTTAAATAAATACTTACATTAGTAATTTAAAATATAAATGGAAATACAATTTTTTTATTTATTTATATAGAATGGATTTGAAAATTATTTTCTGCAGCATAAAATGTGGTTTTCAAGTTATTGACACATTGCTCTATATAGGACTCAACTAATTATTTAAATTCTTTTTTTAATAGAAACGTAGAACCTTCAGAGGTAACCTAGGCTATAAATCATCATGCTGAATGATATAAGAGATGAGTAGTGACTGGAAAAACCTTAGATAATTAAAAAGAACATCTGCCTCACAGTCCATGGTTAGTGTATTTAGAGCCGGAGATTAGTAATAACGAGACAAAATAAGTGTATTCTTTTATTTATTAACAAATAAACTCTACAATCTGATTAACT